>JALMGJ010000009.1:16692500-17235000 GCA_023362775.1 Charina bottae | reverse complement strand
CTGCTCGTTGTCAGTTTCCTCGTCAGAGTCCAAGCTGGCCATGACAGTGCGGGCATCCAGACTAGCAATGAATTTACATAATTTAATATTCCTATTATCTTCTGAACCTCTTTCTGGCACACTGGTTTTGGCATATCTACAATTGTATGTACTTCAGCTTATGCTACTTTAATGCCATCTGTTGTTAGCATGTCTCCCTGATGTTTATTTCTTAAACTTTAAGTTACTTTTGTTCAATTCAATATTTGAGGACCTTGGTGTTTCTAGTGCCAGTGTGAATCAGTCATCATGTTCTTCTATGGTACCTCATACAAGTATGACATCCATTTATACAATTTTTCCTGGAATGACTTTCATCAATTGTTGCAAGGTATGATGAATCGTTGCACTTCAGAAGCAGAACACAACCCAAAGGGCATGCATTTAAAGCTGTATGAACCATATTAGACATGGATAGGAGTGTGCTTTATTTGTCCAGCTATATGTGCCAAACTTGAACCTACCCATGCTAGGGGAAGTAATGGTATGTTCCTTGCAATATATTAAGTTTCTTTTTGTTCCAGTCAGAGTTGAATCCAATCAGAATCAGTTTACCATTTGTGTCATGTTCTCCCCATCTGAGAAGAGATTGAAGAGGTTAGGAAACATTGCTTCATCTTCTGATTTTTAGAATATAAAGACTTTTCCAAAAGAGATAACTGTTAGAGTTCTTGTGTTGCCCTGGCGAATTATTCCTATACAAAGCAAAAGCCTTCTCATGGTGACGTGAAGTGCAGGTGCAAGATAGCAACTGTCACGTGTGTATTGTTTTGACTAGATTGCATGGGAACAAGGTCTCCTGAAACCTTCCGTGGGAAGCCTTGCTCTGGCCCCCCTGAGCAAGGAAGGGGGGAACTCAGTGCGTAGATGCAGCACTGCTAACCAATAGCAACTCATGCTATGTGTTTTAGGCCTAATGCTTTGAGGCCTAGTGTGTGTAACAGCTAACTTCCAGCCAATCAGAATGCTAGAAGAACTGAATATACAACCATGCAAAATGGTGTTTTAAGTCTTCTTGATTTCTAGTGTCTTTTAGCCATGTAGTTCTTCACGTGTATTCAACTTCTGGGGACTGGGCAGTGTGAGCTATGCCTGGCTTTGGGTATAGGCCATGGCAGGAACTCTGGCCCTGGGATCAATACACGGAACTCTGCTTATAAGTTTGTTTTTGTTTTTCCTTTTACAATGATGTATCCTGTATATTCATCTTTTTCATATTTGCGATAATGTGATTGTATCTGCATTATTGCCCTATGCTAAACAGTAAACACTGTTGGCCCTAACAAGCTGCATTCTTGTCTGTTTATTCTCAAGCCTCGGTTTTTCCCCTTTAAGCCAGCATATACCCCATCAGGTTATGGTTGCCCAGAGAGAAATTTGCGTTTTCTTTGCTGCGTTGGACCTGGCTGTGAAAGGGAGTTTGTTTTTAGAGGCTGGTTTCAGAATAAACATGTTTTCTTTGAGTGGTCAGCAATAGCTGAACAGTGTCTGGTCAGTCTGCCATTTGAGGCTTTAGATGGCACAAACTATCTGACCTGGTGTGTGGAGTTGGAATCATTCTTTTTGCAAGAAGAAGATTTGTGGCAGTATGTGGCAAATCCACCTCCAGAGGGTTCTCTCTGAAGAAGTGCAAGCATGTTTGGACTGTGCTTATGGCATTTTTGCTTTTGGGACTCAAATCCTCTGAATGGAATTATTTCAGCTACTGCATGTCAGCTACTCAGGGACTGAGTAATGAGAGCTGAGAAGTTGTTGGAGCCTTTGATACACAGTGGAACTCTGTTGCCCTTGGTGGTCTATTAAGACAGCTTTATGGTTTGAAGCTGCAACTGGTGAGACTGTGATGACCCACCTTGGTGAGTTCAAGACTTTGTTTGCTGCATTTGAACAAGAAGGCATATTTTTCTGGCACTGTGAAAAAGCATGCGTGATTTTTGCCAAGCCTGGACAGTAGTTTTGATTTACTGGTCGAGATTATTTGCTGTGGATTATTGTACAAGCCACTTCCAGAAGCTGCATTGCAAGTCATCTGTTCCTGTTCCTAAGATTTGCAAACAGCGTTCCAGCTGAAGTAAAACCTGGTATGGAATTTACATTTGCCGTGGTTTGCTGTGATTCTACAAAGCTGTTCCCTGCCCCGATGTCCAGCGGTTGCTGTCAGTGCAATAAGCCTGATTTACGAAGGGAGGGGACGCCAGATGCCAGGAGTCAGCTGAACAACGAATCCAAGTTTTCTGCTCTACCGGCTGCTGTTGTGTAAGCATTTCTACAGAGACTCTGTTTTTGAATTCAGCTCACTGTAAAGTTTGTAAACATGGACGGTTATTGTTACAAATTTTAGCCTTGAGTTCAGCAAGTCATTTTAGCTGATATTTCTGTGTAAGAATGTGTATGTGTACACTTGTTGTTTTTCTCTCCTCAGTGTTCCAGCCCTGGTCAAGTCTGAGTGTACTTGTTGCTGAATGTTTCATTGCGATATGAAACTGCATGTGGCTGAGTGTGTTAGAGACAAACCTGTAAAATCAAGTGTGTGAGATGCAGTGGAGATTGTGTGGACAGGACATTGTGTGTTTAATGTTCCCCACATTATAAATGCATCCATAAAGTTTTCACAAAGTACTGGGGTATCCCGGGATGGGAGAGTGTGTCTCAGATAGCCAAATGCATTCTGAGTTAGAACCCAGGAAATGTGCAAAAGTTTCTTGATTGTGTTGTGTGTAAACAATCTAAAATCAGAACTGTGTCTGTTGCTAGGCAAAGTGACAGAGTGTTAACTAGACAATTTCAGTTGGTTCATAGAGATCTAGTTAGCCCCCATGTCCCAAGTAATGGTGGGGTGTGAGTTTCATGTTCCTTCTGGTTGATGATCATACCTGCTTGTGTTGTTGCTACTTGTTGAAGTCTAAAGCGAAGGTCTGTGCTCACTTTGAAGTGTATGTAGCAATGGTAGGATGAAAATAAGGTCAGTTCCAGTCAGATTGTAGTGGAGTGTTCCTGAGCCATGTGTTCCAGAATTGGCTTTGCAGGAAAGTATTCTCCCAAAGACTTGCCAATGTTGGAACTCTAGCTGAGTATTGGTGTTGTGAATACCATTAACAAATAGCCTGCTGTTAGTTGCTCAAGTGCCATCCCATGTCTGGGGAGAGGCTGCCTTGATTGCAGTGTGTTTCTAACTAACAGGTAGTAGAATTCAACTGTAAAAAGAAATTGTTTTTCTTTGGTATGGCAAGCGCCCTTCACTGAAGTACCTGCATGTCTGTGAAACATTTGCATGTGTTCACAACCCCAGGTCACAGAGAAGGAAGAACCAAGGAAGCAGAGTGCTTCAGGTTGTTGGTTGTTGATTAAAATCCAAGGCTTATCAGTGTTTCATTAAGCCATGGTCGAATCCAAATCTCCAGAAGTGCTTTAATTTTTAAGCAGCCTACTGGTTGGGAAAGGTTGCATTGCTAGCTGCATTGCTAGTGTAAACCCACTGTCCATAGTTCAGTAGATGGGCAAAAACCAGTTCAGGTTTCTTCTGTTCCCCAGTCTCCGAGTGTGAAAAGGGCCCCTCAGGTGAAGGAAGTGGAAATTTCACCTGAGCAGTTGCAGGGCCTGGAGGGGGAGTCAGGTATAAGGAAAGAAGACGGTGATGGGGAAAGCACAGTGGTCATTCCTCATGGGTCCTCTTATTCCAGGGTGTGAAGCCTGACAGATTTGTGATTTAGCAGGTGACAGTGTGTCAAGTTGCCTGAGAAAACCCAGTCTTTGCTAGATGTGTTGCTCCTGCCTTTGGAGAGGCAAGAAGAACATTGGAACACAGCTGTGGATAGTCAGTTTGAGTTTTGGTGAAGTGTTAAAAGTAACCAACCTATCCTTTGTTTTAGTAAGCTGTAGGTTCCAGATGAGTGTTCAGAAAGACATTTCCTTCTGATAATTCTCTGCAGTGTAAAGCCAGTGTTGCCCAGGGATTTGTTCACAAGAAGGAGTTTGTGAACTGTGGATCTAGTGTATGCACCCACAGCTAGGCCAGAATATTTACGTGTGGTGCGTTTTCTGGTTGCGTAGCGTGGAAACAGGTGTCCATTTACATATTGTGATGTTGACACAGCATATTTGAATGTAGATCTCCCTAAAACAGTGTGTGTAAGGCAAGCGTTTTGGCTCTACATGTGTGGCAGTTCCCAAACAATTCATTGACTTAACAGGGTGCTTTATGGATTTTAAAGCAGGCCAGTCATTGATAGCATGGTGCAGATGCTAACTGGGATGTAGAACAGTCACATGCTGTTTTCTATGTGTACATAAGAAAGGGTAGAAGTTTGTGTAGAACTTCATATTTATGTGAGTTGTTTTCTGCTTAGAAACTGAAGTTTTCCACCTTGAATAAGAATTTGTCAGTCAGCTGAGGTAGTAATGCCAGCTGAGGAAGTTCAGCACAAATTCAACCATTTATCTTGGTGATGAAGGTACAAAAGCCCAAAACAGAGAATCTTATGGTTCTTGAGAGTGTCAAATGACAGAGTGTTACAGAGTGTCATTTGTGTAAAAGAAAGCTTATCCTTAATTTGTTGTACAGTATATCACTCTGCAGTAACGCAGTGGACATGCCCTGAATTAGTTTTGCCCAGGTAGGGTACCAAGCTTGCAAAATGGTTTAGCCCTTGATGTGAGCTTGCAAAGGGTTGAAAAAAAAGTCCTGCGATTTTTTGCAAAGGAGGGGACAGAACGTTTGAGGGCAATGTTTTTCTGTTTCTCTGTACTGTTTCTGTTCCTGCATAAGTTGTATTATTTTATGTATTTGTATGTATCTAAATAAAACATTGCATGAAATGTATATTGTGCATTATACATATGTGTAACAAGTGTTTTTAAACCATTTTCTAGTGTTGATACTATTGGTTGTAAAAACTGTAACTTGAATAGTGTGATTATTACATGCATTAACCTTTGTTTTTCTTGTTTCTGTAAAAAAATGTTTGTTACTCCCATTGTACAGAAATAATTCGGGAGGGGTGTTAGAGTTCTTGTGTTGCCCTGGCGAATTATTCCTATACAAAGCAAAAGCCTTCTCATGGTGACGTGAAGTTCAGGTGCAAGATAGCAACTGTCACGTGTGTATTGTTTTGACTAGATTGCATGGGAACAAGGTCTCCTGAAACCTTCCGTGGGAAGCCTTGCTCTGCCCCCCCTGAGCAAGGAAGGGGGGAACTCAGTGCGTAGATGCAGCACTGCTAACCAATAGCAACTCATGCTATGTGTTTTAGGCCTAATGCTTTGAGGCCTAGTGTGTGTAACAGCTAACTTCCAGCCAATCAGAATGCTAGAAGAACTGAATATACAACCATGCAAAATGGTGTTTTAAGTCTTCTTGATTTCTAGTGTCTTTTAGCCATGTAGTTCTTCACGTGTTCACTTCCCGTGGACTGGGCAGAGTGAGCTATGCCTGGCTTTGGGTATAGGCCATGGCAGGAACTCTGGCCCTGGGATTAATACACGGAACTCTGCTTATAAGTTTGTTTTTGTTTTTCCTTTTACAATGATGTATCCTGTATATTCATCTTTTTCATATTTGCGATAATGTGATTGTATCTGCATTATTGCCCTATGCTAAACAGTAAACACTGTTGGCCCTAACAAGCTGCATTCTTGTCTGTTTATTCTCAAGCCTCGGTTTTTCCCCTTTAAGCCAGCATATACCCCATCAATAACAGCCTTATATCCTGAATCCATTCCTTAGTATCAGGAGAGTAAGTTTCTTTCCTTTTATGTAAGATTGTCCTCTTTGCTAAACACCAGGCTTAGTAGAGCAAAACCTCTTCATAAAATGACAAATTCTATATTTTAGGAATATAATTTAACATCATATTTACCATCTTTAACTCTTCTATTTCTTTCCGAAATTGTATTAACATATGCTATAATTTGAAACCAAAACAGAGCAATGGCTGGACAAGACCAAATCATATGAGTTAAAGAGCCTTCAAGTTTCTTACCATGACAGCACAAGAAAAAAAAAGATGTCCAACCTTTTTCAAATGTCCTTTGAGGGGTCCAATAGACACGAATTAATATTTTCTGATGAAATAACATTACTAACTTTAATTACAAGAAGTCATTTTTACGTTTTAAAAAATGGACCCATTGATTTTCCAATATTGCACAGTCCAATTCTTTGTTCCACAGGAACCAGGAATCTAAATCAACTACAGTTAAAGCTGCCATCTTTCTAATCAGCCTCTGTAACTGCACCTTCACTTAAATAGCCACGTCACATGTAGCAATTAGCATATCTAAATATTTGCAGTATCTCTAAACCATGAAATAATTTGGGGGAGATGGGCGGTGATAGAAATTGGAAAAATAAATAAATAATTCATAAATAGGTCATTCCATTATATTTAATCTATAATTTAAAGAAAGCTACAGAAGCTGCCTTTTGTCTTCCCGCTAAGCTCCCTGGGTTCTGGTTAGCCTGAAACACCTATATTTCAGACAGTGACAACAGATGTACATCATCTCAGTTTCATGTTTCTGAACCAATGGGTCATGATGCAAGGCATAGTGGGCTTGCAACATATGAACTGTTGGAACAAATAATATATAGCAAATATTTCTGAAGCTTTGATCCAGCAACTTTAGCCTTTTCACATTTTGATTTCCTCTTTGCTAAATTATTTATTTATTTATTTATTTATTAATCAAATTTATCACCGCCCATCTCTACCACGGTAGACTCTGGGCGGTTTACAACAAATGTTAAAATTAAAGTTAAAAATCAATAATCATTAAAATACAATAAACAGTACAATAAATAAGAATATAAAAATCCAGAGGATGGTAGGATCTTAAAAGGAGGCCATTATTAAACTAACCACCCCCAGGAGGAACTATCTCAACCTTTGTCCCACGCCAGGCGGCAGAACCAGGTTTTTAGGGACTTCCTAAAGAGAAGGCTTTTGCTTTGTATAGGAATAATTCGCCAGGGCAACACAAGAACTCTAACACCCCTCCCGAATTATTTCTAAAGGCCAAGGGCGAGGATGCCTGCCTCACCTCTGGGGGCAAGATGTTCCACAGGGCGGGCGCTATCGCAGAGAAGGCATGCTTCCTGGACCCCGCTAGATGGAATTCCTTTGTTGACGGGTTCCACAGCATGCCCTCCCTGCATGACCGGGTGGGGCGGGTAGATGCAATTGGGATGAGATGGTCCCTCAGATAGCCTGGCCCCATGCCATGTAGGGCTTTAAAGGTGATAACCAACACCTTGAATTGGACCCGGAAGCAAACTGGTACCCAATGCAGCTTGCGGAGCAGTGGTGTTACATGTGCTGATCTTCTCGCACCCATAACCACTCGAGTGGCTGCATTTTGGACCAGCTGAAGCTTCCGGATACTCTTCAAGGGTAGCCCCATGTAGAGCGCATTGCAATAATCTACACTGCTCAAAAAAATAAAGGGAACACTGAAACAACACAATGTAAGTCCAAGGCAATCACACTTCTGTGAAATCAAACTGTCCACTTAGGTAGCAACACTGATTGACAATCAATTTCACATGCTGTTGTGCACATGGAATAGACAACAGGCGGAAAGCATAGGCAGTTAGCAAGACATCCCCAATAAAGGAGTGGATCTGCAGGTGGTGACCACAGACAACTTCTCAGTTCCTATGCTTTCTGGCTGATGGTTTAGTCACTTTTGAATGCTGGCGGTGCTTCCACTCTAGTGGTAGCATGAGACGGAGTCTACAACCCACACAAGTGGCTCAGGTAGTGCAGCTCATCCAGGATGGCACATCAATGCGAGCTGTGGCAAGAAGGTTTGCTGTGTCTGTCAGCGTAGTGTCCAGAGCATGGAGGCGCTACCAGGAGACAGGTCAGTACATCAGGAGACGTGGAGGAGGCCGTAGGAGGGCAACAACCCAGCAGCAGGACCGCTACCTCCGCCTTTGTGCAAGGAGGGACAGGAGGAGCACTGCCAGAGCCCTGCAAAATGACCTCCAGTGGGCCACAAATGTGTGTGTGGCTGCTCAAACAGTCAGAAACAGACTCCATGAGGGTGGTATGAGGGTCCGACGTCCACAGGTGGGGGTTGTGCTTACAGCCCAACACCGTGCAGGACGTTTGGCATTTTCCAGAGAACACAAGATTGGCAACTTCGACACTGGCGCCCTGTGCTCTTCACAGATGAAAGCAGGTTCCCACTGAGCACATGTGACAGACGTGACAGGGTCTGGAGACGCAGTGGAGAATGTTCTGCTGCCTGCAACATCCTCCAGCATGACCGGTCTGGCAGTGGGTCAGTAATGGTGTGGGGTGGCATTTCTTTAGGGGGCCGCACAGCCCTCCATGTGCTCGCCAGAGGTAGCCTGACTGCCATTAGGTACCGAGATGAGATCCTCAGACCCCTTGTGAGACCATATGCTGGTGCGGTTGGCCCTGGGTTCCTCCTAATGCAAGACAATGCTAGACCTCATGTGGTTGGAGTGTGCCAGCAGTTCCTGCAAGACGAAGGCATTGATGCTATGGACTGGCCCGCCCGTTCCCCAGACCTGAATCCAATTGAGCACATCTGGGACATCATATCTCGCTCCATCCACCAACGCCACGTTGCACCACAGACTGTCCAGGAGTTGGGGGATGCTTTAGTCCAGGTGTGGGAGGAGATCCCTCAGGAGACCATCCGCCACCTCATCAGGAGCATGCCCAGGCGTTGTAGGGAGGTCATACAGGCACGTGGAGGCCACACACACTACTGAGCCTCATTTTGACTTGTTTTAAGGACATTACATCAACGTTGGATCAGCCTGTAGTGTTCTTTTCCACTTTAATTTTTGAGTGTAACTCCACATCCAGACCTCCAGGGGTTGCTTACATTTGATTTCCATTGCTTTTTGTGTGATTTTGTTGTCAGCACATTCAACTATGTAATGAACAAAGTAATTAATACGAATATTTCATTCATTCAGATCTAGGATGTCTTATTTCAGTGTTCCCTTTATTTTTTTGAGCAGCTTATATGAGAGATGACAAGGGCATGAGTGACTATTCGGAGGGCCCCTCGATCCAGGAAGGGGCGCAACTGGTGCACAAGCCAAAGCTGTGCAAAGGCCCTCCTGGCCACGACTGCCACCTGCTCTTCGAGCAGGAGTCGTGAGTCCAGGAGGACCCCCAAGCTCCGGACTGAGTCTGAACGGGGCAGTGCCACCCCATCCAGAATTAAAGATGATAACTTCCTGGAGGCCGAGGGGCCATCAATCCATAGCCACTCCGTCTTACCAGGGTTCAGTTGAAGCCTGTTGTTCCCCATCCAGGCCCCTACAGCCCCTAGGCACTGAGATAGGGTGTCCACTGCAACACTTACTTCACCCAGGATGGAGATATACAATTGAGTATCATCAGCATATTGGTGATACCTCATCCCGTGATGACGGATGATCTCACCCAGCGGCTTCATGTAGATGTTAAATAGGAGAGGAGAGAGAACCGAACCCTGCGGCACCCCACAAAGAAGGGCCCGTGGGTTGGATCTCTCCTCTCCTAGTACCACCGATTGCGAGCGACCCTGGAGGAAGGAGGTAAACCAGCGCAAAACTACACCGCCCACCCCCAACTCCCTGAGTCACTCCAAAAGGATACCGTGGTCGACGGTATCGAAAGCCGCTGAGAGGTCCAAAAGAGCGAGAATGGATGCACTCCCTCCATCCCGCTCCCGCCAGAGATCATCCATAAGCGCGACAAATGCAGTCTCTGTCCCATATCCCGGCCTAAAACCTGACTGAAAGGGATCTAGATAATCTAGATAAAAAAGAGCGCTTTTAACACTTTGATAGATAAGACTGCTAGAAGCTGCTGCTGATCCCATCCTTTGGGTGAAGGTCCAGTCTGATTTAATGTGACATCATGTATTTTAAGAACAGAATGTTCTTGTCATCTGAGAGTCTATAGTGGCCTTCAGGGGCATGGCTCCACAGGTGGCCGGATGTGAGACTCTGTTTTTCAAGTTGGGTTCCCGAGAGCAGTTGGGAGTGTTGCTGCTGTACCAGCCTCCCTGCTGCGTAGCAACCTCCCTGCCCAAGCTGCTGGAGGCTGTTTCGAGGTTGGCGGTGGAATTCCCCAGACTTATGGTTCAGGGGGATTTCAATCTGCCGTCCCTGGGACATGCCTTGGAGGCAGCTCGGGAGTTCATGGCTACCATGGTAGCCATGGGCCTGGCCCAGATTATTCGGGACCCGACTCGAGACAGTGGTCTCACTCCGGACTTGGTTTTCCTGTCGGAGCAGTGGCAAGGTGATCTGGGGGGAGAGTTACATCTTTCCCCGTTGTCATGGTCAGATCATGCCCTGGTGACCCTGAGATTCTCATATGCTGCCCCACTCCGCAGGGAGGCTGGACCCATTCGATTGGTCCGCCCCCAGCGACTAATGGACCCGATAGGGTTTCAGAGGGAGCTGGGGGTTATTCCCGAGGATCTACTGCACGGTCCAGCGGAGGTCCTGGCCGCAGCCTGGAATAAGGAAGCGGCCGGGGCCTTGGACAGGATCGCACCTATGCGGCCTCTCTTGTCCCATCCGACCCGATATTCCCCATGGTTTACGGAGGGATTGAGGGTGCTGAAGAGGGTTAAGAGACACCTAGAGCACCGCTGGAGAAAGATAAAGACCGAATCCGAATGAACACAAGCTAGAGCCGCGGTTAAGGCCTACCTTGTGGCGGTAAGAGTGGCGAAACATCAATATTTCTCTGCTCTTATTGCATCCGCAGAATGCCACCCGACGGCCCTGTTAAGGATTACTCGATCTCTCCTAGGTAAGGTGGGGCCAGTGACCCACCTTCAGGGCCGTGCGGAGGAATTTTCAGAGCATCTGATGGATAAAATCGTTCGGATTCGTTCTAAGTTGGACTTCAAGCGTGATGCATGGCCTGGGGAGATGCCAAGGGAACGTCTGTGCCCGGTTATCTGGGAACACTTTGTTGGGCCTGAGGAAGTGGACAGGATCCTCCGGACTGTAAGGGCCACTACTTGTCATCTTGACCCATGCCCCTCCTGGCTGGTGAAAGCAGCCAGGGAGGTAACATGTGGTTGGGTCCATGCGATGGTTACTGCATCCTTGGGAGAGGGAGTGTTCCCAGTGGCTTTTAAGGAGGCGCTGGTGCACCCCCTCCTCAAGAAGCCATCGCTGGACCCTATAGTGTTGGACAATTTCCGTCCCGTCTCCCACCTCCCCTTTTTGGGGAAGGTGGTTGAGAAAGTGGTGGCATTACAGCTCCAGAGGATTCTGGATGATACAGATTATCTAGACCCCTTTCAGTCAGGGTTCAGGCCGGGATATGGGGTAGAAACTGCATTGGTCGCACTTACTGATGATCTCTGGCGGGCATGGGATGGAGGCAGTGCATCCATCCTGGCTCTTCTTGACCTCTCAGTGGCTTTCGATACCATCAACCATGGTATCCTTTTGGGATGGCTTAGGGGTTGGGGGTGGGCAGCGTGGTTTTGCGCTGGTTCACCTCCTTCCTCCAAGACCGATCCCAATCGGTGGTAATAGGAGATGAGAGATCCGACCCTCGCCCCCTCATGTGTGGGGTGCCACAGGGTTCAGTTCTCTCCCCTCTCCTATTTAATATCTACATGAAACCGCTGGGTGAGATCATCCACCAACACGGGATGAGGTATCATCAATATGCTGATGATACTCAACTATATATCTCCATCCCGGGTGAGCTAAGTGATGCAGTGGCTGCCCTTTCTCAGTGTCTGAAGGCTGTGGGGGCCTGGGTGGGGAACAACAGGCTTCAGCTGAACCCTGGTAAGACGGAGTGGCTGTGGATTGATGGTGCCTCGAGATCCAGAGAGTTGTCAACTTTAGATCTGGACGGGGTGGCACTACCCCGTTCAGACACAGTGCGGAACCTGGGTGTCCTTCTGGACTCACGACCCCTGCTTGAAGAGCAGGTGGCAGTCATGGCCAGAAGGGCATTTGTGCAAGTTCGAGTTGTACGCCAGCTACACCCTTTCCTGGACCAAGACGCCCTCCGTACAGTCACCCATGCCCTGGTCATCTCCCATATAGACTATTGCAATGCACTCTACATGGGGCTACCCTTGAAGAGTATCCGGAAGCTTCAACTGGTCCAGAATGCGGCTGCGTGCGCAGTTATGGGTGCCCCAAGATTGGCACATGTGACACCTCTGCTGCGCGAGCTGCATTGGTTACCAGTTTGCTTCCGGGTCCAATTCAAGGTGTTGGTTGTCACCTTTAAAGCCCTACATGGCATGGGACCAGGTTACCTAAGGGACCGCCTCATCCCCACAGCATCTACCCGCCCCACCCGGTTATGCAGAGAGGGCTTGCTACGGACCCCGTCTACAAGAGAATTCCATCTGATGGAGCCCAGGAGGCGGGCCTTCTCTGCAGTGGCACCCACCCTCTGGAATACTCTGCCCCTGGAGGTGAGGCAAGCCCCCACACTTATGACCTTCCGAAAACAACTGAAGACCTGGCTCTGCCACCTCGCTTGGGATGGGAGGAGTAATAGCTCCTCTTGGGGATGGCTTGCGCCGTAGAGTTCTTTTAAACATAATATCAGAGCCTCTTGGGTTTTATATATTTAATTAAATTATACTGTGTATTGTATTTTATATGTTTCTATATGTTTTAATTGCTAACTTTGTGTAAACCGCCCAGAGTCCCCTCTGTGTGGGGAGATGGGCGGTGATATAAGTTGGATAAATATACAAACAAACAAACAAATGTTGTAAAGGAGCACTTTTCTGTCAAACAAGAAATACCAATAGAAGAGAACATACTGTATGTACTGTAGCTCAGGGTTGAACTGTGGAGTCCTCCTTGCTCTTTGAGCTTGGTTGTTTCTTTGCAGATGTTTCATTACCTGACTAGGTAACATCATCAGTGCATAGGAGCATTGATTACGTTACCTAGTTGGGTAATGAAACGTCTGCAAGCAAACCACCAAGCTCAGAGAGCAAGAAGGACTCCACAAACAAGAAATAATACAGAACTCTCTCCAGTCATATTCCAAGGTGAAGGTTCAGCCCATAATTGCTACTTGTATTTAGTTTGCAAAGCTAGGATGTCTTTGTTAGGGGTAAAAAAAACAAAACAAAATATCCCATCTGTGACACATTCACCATCTTCTAAGCAAAGAACCTGGTCAGACACACCCATGGCCTGAATTGACATCATAGGCTGATATTCTTATGATTCAACCTCATGGTAACTGCAGGCTACACCTGGAAGAAAAGACATGCAGTGCAGGGATTGGTCAGTTTGAATATCCCTCCTTAGAAGCTGTTCCTCCCCCAAGAAAGCCCTCTGTTGAATGAAACTACCTTGTCTTCAAGAGGCTGAAAGGCTTCCAAGGGAATTACTCTGTAAGTACAATCAAAGATTAAGGTTCTTGGTACATTTAAGGAACAAATCTGTTAAGCTGTAATTAATGAATCTATATTTTGCTTTGTTTTAAATTGCAACTGACCATTTCTGATTTTCTGTGGATTCTTTAAGAGACAGGGATTGGGATAGACAGTGTTTCTATATGGGTACATTTATGATGTTATCCGTATGACAATCATACAATATAAACTAGCCACTGAATTATTTTTGATGGTGTAGTAGATTTCAGTAGTAACTATAAGATACAGAGTTCATTCCCATTTGAAAACTGAGTTGTCTTCCACTGTATACGTTGGAGACAGATGTCTACCGCTACTACCCCAGCTACTATATTTCTCCATTTCACAAAACTAATCAAGTTTTGCAATTGCCTCTGAAATAATTATCTAAGAAGAAATTATTATTCTTCCTCTGCAAACCCCTAGAGAATTCCCCATATCACAGACTTTTCCCATATATTCCCTTTTTTCTGTCATGCAGAGGAATTCTGTTGACACGGTATAATGAGAATTTATGTAAAGTATAATTAAAGAGCCCATTTAGGTGGAATTTTATTTATGAAATGTAGTTTTCTCATTAAGGAATGTGCTTGTTTTCAAGACCATTTTGTTAGGAGTGTGTAAATACAGGAAATGCTGAAATCTCCTGTGACTGAAAGAAATGACCTTGCACCTGTGCAATCTAAACTGTTATCTTATTTTTACAGTTTTGACAACTTCTTTTTAAATAACTGATTTACTGAACTTTACTTGAGTTATTCCTCCATTAATGTGTTTCTCTGCTTGGTGATTTTCCTTTTGTGCATTTAAACAATTACCCTCTGAAAATAGATGCCAAGCTGATCCCCCCAGTCCCAGGTCACCCAACCTGATCCTTCCTCTTGCTTCCTATCAGGCAGAAATAATAAGTAAAAAATGCAGATGCTTTAGAGTTGTAAATGCTGCAAAGAAAGATTACTTGACTTAGGTGGGCATATGGAGGCACTGCCCACAGTACCTATTAGACTGGTTCCCCCTGGTTTGCTTGACTCAGTTCAAGTTAATGGCAATGATGAACCACAGATCCTTTAAGGGTCAGTAACTGTCTCACCCTTTCAACGCCAGCTCTGCTTTTCATGTGGAACTGGTATCAAGAATAGTCTGTTATATGGTTTCATCTGTGCAGCAAATCAGGTCTACAAAGATATGGAGATCTTAGGATTATCTATCTAATCTATCTAATCTATCTAATCTATCTAATCTATCTAATCTATCTAATCTATCTATTTATCACATTTATATATCCGCCCATCTCATGAATGTGACTCTGGACAGTATACAATAAAACAAACAATTAAAATAGCCTTATATAACCATTAAAAAAACAACTGAACATAAATATAAACAAGATCACAGGCGAATGCATCAGAGTCTCACACACAGTAAAACCAACTCACAGGCTCCCTTGCAGGCTCGCCTCTCCCACATTTTAAGATGTTTCTGGAAGGTCCATAGGTTCAGGGCTAATCTCACCTCGGGGGGGGGGGGATGATGTTCCAAAGGGCAGGTGTCATGACAAAAAAGTCTCATCTCCTGGGTCCCATCAGATGGAACTCTTAGCAGATGGGACCCACAACATGCTCCTCCTGCTGAACCTGATAGGATGGGGAGATTTATTCGGGGACAGGTGGTCTTTCAAACAACCTGGCTCCATGCCATATAAGGCTCTTTAAAGCAGAGGTGAGAAAATATGGCCCTTCACTGTGCATTTCTGACTCTTGGCCATCCATTGATCATTACTTACCATTGGCTAAGGCTGGGGCTAATGGGAGTTGGAGTCCACCAACATCTGGAAAGCCATTGCTTCTACAACTCTAACCTAGATGGACTCACCACAACCAGCCTAAAATTGTCTGACACATGAAAACTTTTGATTCTTACTATCATTTAATTGTTAAAGTTATTTGGTAAAGTTATTCTATGCAGAATCAAACGCATGGAATTTCTACACTATGAATCTGGCCTGAAAGTGGAAAATTCCAAGCCCCTCTGTTGCAAGCACGTTTCCATAACAAAGTAGCTCATAAATAACAGGTGTTGCTTGTCTATCTAGCCAAAACAAAAACGTTATCAGTCCTGTTCCCATGAGAATAGAGTCTCGAGGGAAAGCCAATATGCAACACCGCCACCCCATGACGGTTTATAGTAAGTACAACAATGTTAAGCTGAAAAGTTGCCTAGCCCATATTAACCAATCAGAATTGTGTACCATGGGTATAATTCAGCTATGAACCATGGGTATTCATCTCACTTATGTTTTTCCTATGCTTTTCTCTATGTAGACTGCTATCTACATGTACTTGTATCTGAACTGTAACTATGCCTGGTCTTTGCACAGACCATGATGTGTTCTTTCCATTCTGGTGATGGAACTCTGTGTATGCTTTGTTTTTCCTTTTTGCAATAATGCACCATACATCCATTATTGCCTTATGCTATCAATAAAGATATTGTTAGCCTTACAACACGTTGTTTGGATTACTTCAAGCCTGGAACCCCACTAGCCACCATCACCTCACATTAATAGCTATAGATATGATGGAATAGGCCAAATTCAATAAAATTAAGAAGTATATTGTTAATATATTCTGGGAAAGCTTATAAATATGTGCACATTGCTAAATAAAAGAGATTGGATTGGATTTTGGTACATTAGCATAACTAATTTGTAAAAAAAAGAAAAAGTAAGATATTTTCTCTTTTTGTTTCTTCACAAAACCCTAAACTGAAAGACTATAAAGGTTAATCAGTATCATTTTCCCATTACTATGAAACTAAATGAGACTGAGACAAAGAAATGACAACCTTTTCACTTCTATAGAGTGAATAAATTAATGTATAAACCTTGAACATAATACGTCTATTTTTAGAAATCTTCCAGAGGAGGTTAGAGAAGGTTAAATGGTTTTAATCAAAATTTGTATGAAACTTATATATTCTCTGAATGTAAATATAAGAGGTATAGTGCATGTACTATGTGTCTATACTAATTTGCAGAGAGAGAGAGAGAGAGAGAGAGAGAGAGAGAGAGAGAGAGAGAGAGAGAGAAGCTGTTTTGTGCAGTTTCCTGACCCAAAACAAATTTTGACATTACTCCAAAGTATATTTTAAAAAAACTTAATAAAGCATTCTAAGGCTTTTTTGCATATGACCTAACCCCTGTACAAACATACTCTGGCAGCATCTTTTTTTCTGCTGAGTTCCCATAATGTTTCTTCTTTTGGTCCCCAGTCCATGAGTAGACAGACTTGAGTCATCTTTACTTCTATTGATGTTAAAGTAGTGTTTCCCTCCTTAAGTTGACAGCATCCAATGACAGCCATAAGGTGTGCAAAATCTGTTATGCTTCACCATCCCTCACATCAGAGGCAAAGTCAGGTGTCTAGTAGTGGATGAGATCAGAGCGGCATTTATTGGCCATTTCAGGCTGATGTGAACATGCTTCTTCCTCTCTGGTCCCTGCTCATCCTCATCTGATGTCATTCTGCTGCTGTCTTCCTAAATTGCTCTGCCAGTGGCCTATCAGTATTGTGCATTAGTGCTATGCTCCCAACTGGCAGGTCTGTAAGTGCTTTAACCCTGTGGCCCTTATCAATTTAGCACCAGACTGAAGTAGCAAAGCAGAGGAATGGCATGACAGGCTGAAATGGTGTAACATGGAAATAACAGCACCAATTTGGCTCCCTCCATTGGCTCCCAAGCAGAACAAATACAAAGGAATCTAGGAGTCAACATTTGTTGCCTAGATAAAGGAAGGAAAATAAGGAGAGGGAAATCCTAAATAAAAATGCAACTTATGATTCAGTTCTCTTCATGACTCTGATCTGGTGTTTTCGTTGTTGTTTAAAAAAAACTTTATTGCACAAAGTTACAGCAGAATGGAGTGTAAGAGGAAGGGTGCAAGAAGTAGCCTAGAGGCAATGGACAGAATCCCGCAGGTAGACCCTCCTCCTTCCTCCTGTAGTGCTATGATTGGTAAATGTTTTCCACTAGCTGGTGATATGCTAAAGAGGGAAAGCACCACAACCAATCACTTTGCCCATCATGCACTGCACATGTATAATCAGGGCAATACCATTTTGCTGTGTTGTGGAGTTGATGCAGAAGAGGTAGGATAGGGATCAGAAATGGGTGGGGGGCCGAACATTTCATGCTCGTATACTTTTCTGCCAACTCAAGGATAGGTGGATATCACTTGGCAATGGGAAAAGGCCTCTATATGTAAACAAATGTAAAGTTTAATATATTTGAAGCTTTGTGATTTCAATGGACTTAAACATATTTTACCTGTATTGGACCAGTTTAGATGCAAATATTTTTCATTGACTGAAAGCACCCCGAATTAGATAATTTTTTCTCAAATAGCTACCCCAAGCCCCATAAACTATGAGAGGTTGAAGTCAGACTTAAAGGACAATTATTGAATTCAATGAGACTTACATTAGTCATGACTAAGTATGAATACATTTGGACCCATCATGTTTCAAGGCATATGGCACCCAATATCAAGCTTAGAACTTGAAATTCTACGTTTAGCCATATTGCAGAGGAAAATATTTCTAGATCCAGAGTAGGGCTCAGGAACTTGCAACTTTAGAATCACCACCGGCTCACAATCTAATTTTAGTTCACCCTCATCCTAATTCCTAAATTCGTATACAAACAATCAGGTGACTCTTTCTGCTTGGGAGAGAGAAATATGGGTGTCCGAAAGAGAAGTCTCTCCAGAGACTTCTGAACACATGTGGGCTTGATCTATGCACCGCTTGGCTCCTTTGGATGGCCAAGTGGGGCATGAGTGGGGGGATCCAGGAAATAGCCAATGTTTCTCAGAGGATGGTGTAATGCTGTTTTATTTGAAGGACATGGTGGTGTGCTCTCTCTTGAAGAGGTCTTCCCTTTTCGGGTTGGAAGTTGGAGACTGGGCAAAAGTTCTCTCTTCTTAGGAAAGATTGTAAAGGAGGAGCTAGAGAATCAAGTACAGCAGAGATTATTATCTGGGGGTTTCAGGCCTGGCTCTCAGACAGAAATAGCATTTGTTGCTGTAGTGAATGGGTCTGTCTTTTGAGATGGCTTGGAAGCTTCAACTGGCGCAGAATACAGTGGCCAGATTACAGGTGGAAGATCTGTGCCTCTGCAGGATAACTCCACTTTTAAAGCCACTGCCTTCCATATGGTACAGCATCGTATTACATCAGGCATGTCCTTGCCAGAACCAAACCTGCCTATTGAGTACAAACTTTTAGGGAGGGCTTGTTAAGGATATACATAGCTCAAGAGGAGCAAGGGGGGCAGGCTAGACAACAGTCCTTCTCAGTAGTAGATCCTGTGCTTTAAAATTCACTTCCCCCAGAAGCACTTCCATTCTTGTATTCTGCAATGAAGTGAAAAATGTATCATCCCACTGTACTTTTGGCCCTAGATGATTTTGACTGCTTATTGCAGGCAGTTTTTATTATGTGTAGTTTGCATGATTTATGTACTTACTGTTGTTATTTGTGTTTACCACCCAGAGTCTGACTAGATTGGGGTGGTCTACAAATACTGTAAACAGTCAAACAAACAAACAAAGAATGTAGGTTCAGTTTGCTGGGATAAATTGTTTATAAGGTGGGGAAACTGCCTGAAATGGTGCAAACCATGGTTTCTGTTCTGAATTCTTCTGCATTGCTTCAGGAATATTCAAGAAGGGCCAGATCACAAGTTCACCTGGTCAACCTTCGGCTCTTTTCTCCAAGATCACGTCTTCAAGTGCTGTGTGTCAACATACTCCACTCCTGAAGCATGAAAATCATGTGGAGCACTCGAGCATATCATTTTGTTTTTATTACCTTTTAAACAAGTACATTTAAAATGGGATTCCTTTAGAAATGCCCTTTGCCTTTAGAAAGCCTCATGAAAGTTGCTTCAGCAAGGGCTTCCTTTTGCCCAGCACCCTCTTTGTCAGGCTAATGCCAACTTAGCAAGTGTAATGACCTGCATTTCTGACTTCTATTAGGAAATGGGGCAGTCTGAACACATTTGTCATCCCAAGAAGACTTAAATTATATTGTGTAATTGCCAACTGCCCTTAGGGGTGTTTTTTATCTTGTGGCTGACCAATGCTGAGACTCAGGTCATCTTTTGTAGGAAAGCAAGAAATACTTATTTCACATGATAAGCATGTGAACATTTGTTCTGTCCCCAAGCCATAGCTCTCCAAACTGTGTGTCACGACACATTAGTGTGTCGCGACAAAACCCAGAAGTGCTGATGGTGTGCCGCCACCCCGGTTCACACAGCGGCAGCGGCGACGGCAGCGGTGCGCCATCAGCACTTCCGGGTTTTAAAGCGAAACATGAGGCTGCTGCCGCCGTGCACGCCACTGCCGCTGTGCGCGCCGCCGCACCACCACCGTGCACGCCACTGCTGTTGGTGTGTCGCCAACGGTGGGACTTTGGAAAGCACTGCCCCAAGCAAAAGAATGGCATTTGTGTAAAAAGAAATTGGTTAGTTGTGTTCAGGCACATATCTTCTGGACTATTCAATCAATCAATCAATCAAAGTTTATTTATTAGCCCTTAGGCCATATCAGAATACAAGATTAAACTGTAAATGTTAATAAAACTCTATAATTTTATTAATTTATAATATTTATATTATATATATTATATATATATATATATATATATATATATATATATATATATATATTATATTAAAATTAATATAAAAAGACAAGTTGGGTAAGAAGTAAATAAAAATATGGTAAATAAGTATACATATAAGTGAAAATATACATCATATTTCCGTGTCACCCCTACAGTTTACCCAGATCAACCCCACATATGTAGATCTCAAGAATATTGATTTGCTTAAATACAGAGCTGTATTATGTTATTTTTGGGTCTTGGCCACACATAAAATATGTTGTACTAATATGTGATTCCCAGTGGGTCGTTCATTTAATACAGAGCTTTCCAAACTGTGTGTCGGGACACGTTAGTGTGTCGGCTGCAGTGTTTGGGTGTGTCACAGCTGCTGCTGCCTCCGAGCCCTGCCAGGATTCCGTGCAGGTCCTAGTGCCTGCCTTGTGCCCTGTTGTAAGAGTGTGTCACAAAATGATGCCCTGCTGTAAGAGTGTGTCGCAAAATGATGCATGTCTAAAAAGTGTGTCACCATCATGAAAAGTTTGGAAAGCTCTGATTTAATGTATGGACCAAGGTGCAGACCTCTCACCTTCTTGTACAAATTACAATCTAATATATGTGCTATATCCTCAATTTCAGGCGCTCCACATCATTTCTGGACTATTGACAAAAGATGAACTTCCTCTTCAGGATAAATGGAAGCTTTTAGCTATGCGGCCCCTTTTTCACAAATGAAGAATAAAAAGCCATACTGACTTAGAGGTTATTGTTTTGAAGCTAATTTTATTTCCTTTCTGAATGCAGTATATTGCTATGCATATAGCAAGACTCTGGAAGACCTGTGTGCCAGTGTTTAATGATGGTAATGTATAATTGTCATAGAGATACTGTTATCTTCAGACAAAAGTACAGCAAGAAGCTTCAAAAGAATATGCATAGTGAACATAGCCCTTTCTTCTTTTGACTGACACAACAACAAAGGAGGAAACTCTTCCAAACCATACTTTGTTATAAGGAGTTCAAGAAGTATATATTTTGGGATGCAAATATAATAGAAATTAAAAGTATGAATCGTTGGTGTATCAACAGCACATCTGTACTTTTCTAAGGATGAAAAGAAGGTGAAAGCCTTTATTATTTGGATCTTTCCCCCCACATTTCTGCATACCTTTCCTGATTATAATTTCTTTTGTGTAGTGGAAAGGAATGAATCGAAGTCTTGATTTTCCAGAGCAGTGTGAGCATTTGAACCTGATCATATGGGGAAAGACATCTTTTAAAGTCCCCTTTCAAAATGCTGCTCATTCAACTGAGTACATAAAATGTGGAGCCTACCTCTCTGTCGCAACAGTGTTCAAGGAGCCTGATGGAAATTAAAAACCGATAGAAATAAACATGTAATCAAGTTGCAGCAATAAAATGTCTAGAAGCAAAATTAAAACTGATGAAAAGCTTCACTAATTAAAACTGTTTCCCTTGATATCTAAAAGATTGTCAGGACATGTCAGGCAGATATATTAGAGAGAGACGTCTGCAGTTGAATGAGATAATATCCATTCTCCTAACTTCCCAGGTGGGGGTCGCGCAAGCAGAGATCTGACTGATGATATTCTCAGCCAATATGCAAGTTCATACTGGAGAAGGTGGGATCCAGATCTCTAAAAATGCTTTAAATTATTCCCACAAACAGTACTTGGTAGATGCCCCAGAACAAACTGCAACCTGGATCAGCAGTGATTAGTCCTGGAAGTCCCACTGGCTGCCCTATTTTGAACCAGCCATTTCTCTATCTTCTCACCCAAACCAGTAACCTTCATCAGAAGGCACATATAGAAGGCCCAATTAAGCATTTTTAAGGCTTACAATCTGGTACAGTGCTTCTATACCCTGCCAACAATCTTAAAATAGATTTTTGCAATCTCCTTCCCACTCCCTCCTTCTTCCTTTCTGGTAAGGTATAAGGATGTCAGTTAGAAAGGTACTCCTGTGATAGGTGAGGCTGAAAGGATCCCCCTACCTTGATGCACACCGCTGAAACTGTTCTTCCCCTGAAAACAAATTCTACTGTGCCTGGTGCGTAGAAGTCAATCAAACACTTTCTGTCAAGCTGGAAAAGAGAGGGTTGTTATGCTTGATGTTGCCAAGGCTGGAACAAATTTTAAAATATCTTTCCCACTTTCTACTTCGTTGCTTTTAGTTTTCTACTTGTTTGCTTTTAGGATTCTTACATTTTACCCAGTGATCTTTACATTTGATTCCTGAGTTCCTGGTTTATTTTTAATAGATGTACCAGCAAGGTCTCATAAACATGCCTTACATATATGTTTAATCAATGATGTTTTATTATAAAGCAGATTTTTGCTATCACTTGTGAAATATGTATAATGTTGTTTCAAAGCATGGTGTTTTAATGACCAGATCTGCAGCAAATAGATCTTTTCATGAAAAAAAGAGAAAAGTTCAACCTTTCTTTTAGAAGTCTCTGTGCTTTATAAGGAATATAATATATAAGATGAAATCAATACAGGGTGAACATGCTGGGGATTTATTTTTCAATGTTGGCAATATACCAGCAGAACTAATACTCTAACCTCTGTTTTGCACCTTCCCATTTTCTCGCCTGTCGTGTCACTGCCCTGGAGAACAACAGCACATTAACCCAGCACGTGCTTTGCATCAAAAGGTGCCCAGTTCAATACATGGAATCCCCAAGTAGGCCCAGTAAGGACTGTTATGGGACATCTTGGAGCATGCTATCAATCCCTGTCAGTGGGATACAATGCTGTCTCCTATATTATTACTCTCTCCTCTTTTCCTTCGGACTGGGAAGAAAGGTCAGCATGGAAATAATTCAAGAATCTGGCAGCAGAGACCTTCATTTGTCAAGAATCTCATCCTTGACCAAAGCAAGAGAGAAGGAAACAAAAGCAAGTGATATTCCAGATGTAGCAGCCTCCTTTGTGTGTGTGTATGTAAAGCATGTGAATTAAAGGTGGAGGTTCTGTTTGCGTCTGGTTTGGACTACACCTTCTCTACCCAACCCAACCACCAGAATGCTGGCTAGGAATGGCAGGAGCTGTATTCCAACACACCTGGATGCTGCCAGGTGGGGAGAGCCACTTTTGTTTCCAGGTGAGGGATCTTCTCCAATAGGCATGCTTAATCTTTCCCCATTCTAAAGATAAAGAAAGCAGCATGGTTTCCATTATGTTTTACCCCCAAACGCTTTACATAGTCTTGCTGTTTTCTTTCAGCAGAAGTCTGCTTCTTCTCTATATACCTAGAAAGTGCCATTTCAAGATCTCTCCTCCCCACATCCTTTGTTTTTCTAATGAATGCTAGGATTTCCCAGCAGAACGCTTGAATTCTGTTCACGGAAGAGGCTCCATTAGACTCCTAAGCTCCAAGTTTTGGAGCCTGTTGCATCCCAAACTCCAGGTGTTTTCAGACAATGTTTTGCTGTGATAATTGAATGCTCATTATGCTATTCTAATCTTCTTTTTGCTTGCCTTTTCAAGTTACCCTGATGCTTAAGGTTCCTCATTCCCTATGCCTATTTGATTTTTTTTCTAAAAAACAGATGCCCAAAATAAAACTGAGATTCTACCAGTGAACTGTCAGATTTCTTGTATGAAATTGGCAAATTGGTTTCTATACAAAGCATGATGACGTGACGCCAGGTGGCCAGATTACAAAAAGCCTTCCCATAACTTTGAATGGCTTTGCTTACATCTCTTCATTAGATATGAAGCTAGAAGGTACCATGTGATGTATTGTTATGGCTAGTGCCTACACAAGCAATGGGACCTTCCCATGAGAACAAGTCCTCCTGATTCCGTCTGTGGGAAGCCTTGCTCTGTTTAGAGCAAGTGAGGGGGGAGATCACATGCTTGCTGAGATGCAGCACTGCCACCCAATAGCAGGTCATGCTATGTGCTTTAGGCCTATGCTTTAGGCCTAGTGTGTGTCACACCTAACTTCCAGCCAATCAGAAAGCTGGAAGAACTGAATATCTAACCATGCAAAATGGTGTTCTATTCTTCTTGACTTTTTGTGTCTTTAGCCATGTAATTCTTCACGTGTTTTGTTCCTGTGGACTGGGAAGTGTGAGCTATGCCTGGCTATGTGAGTGATGCCATGGTGCTCCTTCATGTCTATCATGTCTGTCAGTGGAAGCAATGCACTGAAGAAGATTTATTCTGCTTTGTCTGTACCTTTTTTGCAATAATGTAACTATATATGCATTTATTGCCTTATGCTACAAGTAAACACTTTTAGCCCTAAACGCTGCACTCTTGTCTGTTTATTCTCAAGCCTTGATTTTTCCCTTTAAACCAACGTACATCCTATCATAAACCTTCTCTGGGGAGGAAATTCCAAAGGTGGACACACACCCCAACGCTACTTTCAGTCACCATCAATTGAACCTCAGGTATGAGACTGAAAAACTATCTCAATGCCTAATATCTCTTTATGAGCAGATACTCATGTTCCTTGGGACTGATATGTTTTTTTATATTTCGCCAAGATTATTTTTTTCTGTACCTTGACCGAGGCTGTTGTGCAGTGATGAATGAAAAAAATATTGTGTTCAAAAGAAATGTGTAAATAGACAGGAGGAATATTTATTATCTATCTATCTATTATCTATATTTATTTAAATGTATAGAGTACACCATGCAAATTGATGTATGGAGGCACATGGCTCTATATCCTGAGCATCTTATCATATTCCTTTAGTACAGGGATAAGCAACTCATGGCCAGCAAGCTACATACTGTATGTGTTCTAGAGTAGCCTCCCAGAGCACTTTTGAATCATGCTGCTGAAATTCAGCAGCAGCATCACTCATATTCATTGGTGCCCCCACAAAAGAGACTTAATGCACCAACTGATGCTTCTGGATCATGCTACTGAAGGCCCACCCAAGGCCCTTCAATAATTTAAAAAAAGACTGAAATTTCACCATCTGGTAATGCAGTTCTATCACAGGACATGCCCACTGGGGTCCTCGGAGACAAAAACAAAAACATCCCAGCCCAAAAGTCAGTTTCATCCAGAAAGAAGTTTACAGCCTCTTCTTCAGTAGTAATGGTCAAGAAGAAGGATGCCAATATTACTTCTCTAGGGTGCTATCTCCTGTCCTCAGTAAATATCTGAATGAGGACTTGGATCCTCATATCTTGCTCTAGGATAGAAACTACATTTGCAGAGTCATGAGATCAGTCACCGCTCTCAGGTGCCTCCATTTTATTATTTCTTCCCCAGCTGCAAACACTTGTTATTGTTGTAGAAACCCATCCAAGATCATAGAAGCTCATCCTGATGCTTATTACCTTCTCCTAGGTAATCTGACATTGAAGACAAGGACTTGACAAGCACTGGTGCTGCCTAATAATTGCAAAACACAATTGTGACATGTCAATTCCAACTATCTTTTGCCTAATCATAATATTTGGACACCTCACAAGATACAGAAATTAACCAGAGCAAGATCAAGAAAACATTCTGCTTTCTCTCTCCCCTTCTACCTTGCCTCCAAACCCCCACCAAATCAGAATGTGATTGAAGTTTTGAAAACATATATAAAAACGAGTGCGTTGGAGGAGCAAACGATCTCTCTATAGCTGTTACAGCATTTGGAAAATTTATTCAACATTGGAAAGGATGGGGTAGTCACAGATTATGAGCTTTTAATACATAAAATATGAAAATATTTATAGAATTTCTACATAAACAGAATAGATTCAGGCATTTTATGCTACAGTGGCTACTGTACATTGCTTGACTTTCATGTTCAAATCATCCAACAAGTTAGATAAGCATTGTGTCAGTTTTGCAAACAATTTGTTAAAATATAAATAAATAAAAATGAACATAATTGTTATTGAGTTGTATTGTTTAGTCTGCTTTCTTTTATACCACATAAGAAGATTCCTGATCTGAGCAAATGTCTTGTATTTTGGTTATCTCTAGAACCAAAAGTAGTTGTGTAAAAAGCTTACTTATTTTAAAACATGACTCTTACTTAAAATACTATAAGACAAGTTGGCATTTGAATGAAAATTGAATAAATATTCTCTCTACAATCAAAAGGCTGATTCCAAAGTTATACTGTAATGTAACAAGTAGAACTGAGCAATGTGCTGGCCACAGCTATGGGAGGAAAGAACTCTATGGGAAGAATGAGTTGGTTGGCTATTAACAGTTAGTGTTTTATGATCTATATGAAGATGGAAGTCAGAGGGAAGAGAGAAAAAGTTGAGAAATATAGGGGCCACATCACACATAATGTTTGCAGAAGGCTGGATCTTTCCTCAGTCTTCGTAATGAAGACACTCAGTTTATTTATGTATTTATTTAGTCTGGGCAATGATGAAAGTTATTGAGCCGAAATTAGGCCTATTGGAGCTGGACTGCAAAAATCCAGATGGCCTCTAGGATAAGAGTCCTCCAGATATCTCTTTGCTACAATTAATGTTGTCCAAATATCTGCAGTCCAGATCTAGCAACCCTATCTAAATGTACAGTAGGCTTACTAATTTAAACTTTTCTTGTTCTTTATTTCACACCTGCATTTTACAAGCTGGTGATTAATTATTACTGCCACAAATTGATTGCAGAGATTGAGAGTATGTAATTATCCAGATGTTGCTGAACTGCAACATCTGGCAACCCCAGCAGGAATATCCAATGATGAGAGATACTGGGAGTGTAGTTCAACAACCATCTGGAGTACAACATCTGTTTAATAGCTAACCAAGTTAGGTTGCATTGGAAGCTATTTTTTAAAATCATTGTAATGATTCTTAGGGAGTCTGCCCTCTGTCAGAGGAATGAATACAAAGTTACTGATTCTTCAGCACCTCAGGAGCACAAGGGTGTCAGAGTCCAGAGTGACTCTGACTCTGATTTTGAAGAAAAAGAAACCAAACGGAGAAATGAAACTTACCCTGTGCTGCGACCGATAAGAACTCGTGATGGACAGGTCCAGGTTCAAAAGTGCAGTGCTCACGATCGATCTTGTGATAGACAGGTGCAAGACTCAGAGACGCCAGAGGAGCAGGTGCAGAGCAACGAACTTGGAGATGACCTGGCAGTGCGGGAAAATCTTGAGAAGCTGATTGGTGCTCCAGACTCACTTCCTTGTTCAACACCAATCAGCGCAAGAGAAAGGCGGGCAGAAAAGCGCGCCAAGCAGCAGGAGCTCTGATTGGCTCCCGAGGAGAGAAGGCATGCTGAAAGCAAGATAAAAGGGCAAAAGAGCAAGCACCCAATCGCCAGGGACAACCGTTCTATAGACTGAACAGCATCTTCAGGAGAAGCCCAGCCAGAATCGCCAGAGAAGACTTGTCCTGTCACCGCTGAAGAATCGGAGCCAGATCTTCAACTCATTTCAGAATTGACTCCAGCTGTGAAAGAAGCCCAGCTCGCTTCAAGATCAATAGGAGTGGGAATGTTAGCTTGTAGTTTTACAGAAAGCCCCAGTGGGAAGGCTTCAGTCTTTTCGAGTGATTGTCAGCTGGCGTCTTCAGCTTCACAGCGTTCGGCAGCCACATTAGGGCAACACCCCACAACTACAGCTAAGTACCTTGCTCAACCTTGTGTGGTTCATTGCATTGGTCTCGGGTCGCCCCGTTCTGTCATTGGGGGGCTTTCTAGTTTATCGTACCAAGTCCTGCCTGACTTACAGGCAGTGTTGCCTAGTGGTGATGGTTTAGTCTGCCTTGCAGCTTCCATTCCATTTGTTGCGGTTCCAGTCCAGTCTGCCTTGCAGTTCCAGTCCAGTGTCCCAGAGGTTCCAGTCCAGTCTGCCTTGCAGTTCCAGTCCAGTGTCCCAAAGGTTCCAGTCCAGTCTGACTTGCAGTTCTAGTCCAGTGTCCCAGAGGTTCCAGTCCAGTCTACCTTGCAGTTCCAGTCCAGTGTCCCAGAGGTTCCAGTCCAGTCTGCTTCGCAGTTCCAGTCCAGTGTCCCAGAGGAACCAATCCAGTCTGCCTTGCAGTTCCAGTCCAGTATTCCAGAGGAACCAGTCCAGTTGGTCTAGCAGTTCCAGTCCAGTGTTCCAGAGGAACCGGTTCTGCCTATCCTGCAGTTCCAGTCCAGAGCTCCAAAGGAACCAGTCCAGTCTACCTTGTAGTTCCAGTCCAGTGTCCAGAAGAACCAATCCAGCCTTGCCAGATGGATCAGTAATCCAAGTCCCACCTTAAAGTCTCCTAGTCAGCTTTGTTACCTAGCATCTTGATCCAGAACTGTTGATACTTGTTGCTGAACTTTAGTGGTGCTATCGCATAGCTGCCTATTATCAAGTGCATCCAGTTGATCCAGTACTCTTCAATTGTTTGCATGGGCTAATACTTGTAAATAGTTTTTATTAATAAAACAACTATTTTCTTAAAAAGTTCTGGTGGTCATACTCCAAACAGAACAAAGGGGCAGTGGGATAGACTTAGATATTGGGAATTTATGCCACAAATGAAGATAAAACAGCATTTTATAAAGGGCTTATGGATAAATTATTAGATTTTATGTATGAAAATTGGTGTCTCCTGGGGGATTGGAATGGAGTGGTTTCCCCACAAAAGATAGAACTTCTGAGAAAAAGGTTAAAAACACACAGGGTAAATTACCAAAAAAAAAATTAATGGATAATTTGGAGCTTGTTGATGTATGGAGATATTAAAATGGTACCAATATCTTTATTAAATAATGACTACAAACTACTTACCATGATTTTGGCCGAAAGGCTGAGGATAATTTTACAGGATTTTATTCATGAAGATCAATGTGGGTTTTTACCTAAAAGACAATTATGAGATAATATTAGAATTTTTAAAAATATTTTGGTATACCTGGAGCAACATAATGAAAAACAAGATGCATTGATATTCTTAGATGCAGAAAAAGCCTTTGACAATTTGAATTGGATTTTTTTGTTTAGAGTTCTGGAACATACACTATGAAATTTGGAGATAATTTTATTAAATGCGTAAGATCAATTTATACTTCTCAGAAAGCACAAATAATTGTTAATGGAGAACTAATGAAAACTTGTGAGATTAAAAAAGATTCAAGACAAAGATGTCCGCTGTCTCCACTTTTGTTCATTTTAGTTCTTGAGGTACTGAATAGAGACATAAGACAAGATGAGAGAATTATGGGAGTTAAGATTAAAAAAGAAACGTATAAGTTAAGGGCATTTGCGGATGATTTGCTGTTAGTTTTAGAAGATCCACTACAGGGAATAGAAGCATTAATGGGAAAATTAAAGGACTTTGGTGTGTTAGCAGGTTTTTAGATTAATAATCAGAAGACAAAGATGTTAACAAAAATATCAAATTAGAAGATCAAATAGAACTGATGGAGAAAACTGGTTTTAAGATTGAGAAAAAAGTAAAATACTTGGGTATTACTATGACCAATATGAATTGTATGTTATTTCAAAATAATTATGTTAAGACATGAAATTAAATTAAGAAGGTTGTGTTAAGATGGGAGAAATTAAAATTGTCACTGTTGGGGAGAATCTCTGTGATAAAAATGAATGTTTTGACAAGAATGATGTTTTTGTTTCAGACAATACCTGTTTTGACAACTGATGTACCATTTAAACAATGGCAAAAAGATATATCTAAATTTATATGGCAGGGGAAAAACCACGAGTTAAATATAAAGTGTTACAAGATGCAAAGGAAAGTGGAGGATTGGGTTTACCAAATTTGAAATTGTATTTCAGTGCTTGTTCTTTGGCCTGGATGAAAGAATGGATGTTGCTGAGAAACAAGTGACTTTTAGAGTTAGAAGATCACGACTTGAGGTTTGCATGGCATGGATATTTATGGTATGATAAAGTTAAAGTTAATGTGGATTTCAAAAATCATTTTATTAGATGTGCCATATTGAGAATATGGAATAGATAGAAAACCAGGTTGTGCTCAAAAACACCTCTATGGATCTCAGCTCAAGAAGTACAGTATATCATAGAAGAGAAACAGCAGACAAGGACAAATGGTTGATGTATCGGGAATTATTGGAAAATCATCACGGGGAATTTAAAATTAAATCAAGAGAGCAATTAATAGCAGAAGGATATAGTTGTCAATGGTTTTCCCATTTACAGTTATCCAAAAAATTCAAAATTGACAAAAAGATTTATGGTATGGAGCAAAGTAAGACAAAATTTGAAGTACAATTGTGCACTGATGATGAACATGTATTTGCTAAAATGTATAAACTTTTGTTGAAATTTGAAACAGTGGAAGAACAGGTTACAGAATGTATGATAAAGTGGGCTAAGAATTTTGGTTATAATATACAGATGGACCAATGGAAAAATATGTGGTTAAAAGGGTTGAAATTTACATTGCGTTATGAACTTAAAGAGGATTTTTATAAAATGATGTATCATTGGCATATGATACCAGAGAAATTATCTAGAATGTATAAAGGCACTTCAAATGTATATTGGAAATGTGAACAACATGAAGGGACATTTTATCAGACTTCTGGGGAAGCAATGGCGGACTGAAGATGGCTCCGTGGAGAGCAGAGCTGACAGCCGCAGCAGAAAGAGGAGCTGGTGAATGGTAAAATCAACTTTTTTTTCTTTTCCTGCACTTTTTGCTTTCTCTTTGCTTTCTTTCTTTTTCTTTTTTCTTCCTTACTTTATATTAGTTTGTATTAGTTTTTACTTTCTTTTTTTAAAGTTTCAATAAAAATCATATTAAAAAAGGACCACAAGGGGCAGTGGAGTGTCAAAGTTTTATTCTGTGTAGCTACTTCACTGGACCGGCCATGTTGTTCGAATGCCTGACCATCGTCTTCCAAAGCAGCTACTTTACTCCCAACTTAAGAATGGAAAACGGAACACTGGTGGACAGCAAAAGAGATTCAAAGATACTCTCAAAGCTAATTTTAAAAAATGTAATATCAGCATATGCCTCATTGTGGGAGGTTGTGCGGATCCAGAATTGGTCTTTACAGCCACTTACGGATCCACTGTTAAGAATTTACCCTTGGAAGACAATCTTACTCGGCTATGAGTGATCGCCAAGAAGAAGAACTTTGTCTATTACCCTGCCTCCTCTTTGTCTAAGAGACTGCTGATATCCGGTCAGTTCCTCTGCCTTTCTTCCCAAGCACGTGCACGCACACACACACACACACACACACACACACTGGTAGATAATAGTTAAGTAGGCATCAGGCTTTGCTGACCCCATAATATATTTCCTGTAAATAAATATCCTTTGTTTATAGTTATAAAACCTGCTTCACTAATCATTGTTCTATTTAGATTCCCACTTACAGGAATGCTCACATGCACACACTTCAACTTCTAACACTCACCCCCTCATCCCCTCATGATTTGGCAGGAGAAAAATAGTTGGCTAATTATCAACATGAATAGTAAAGGTAAAGGTATCCCCTGCACATTTGTGCAGTCGTGTCCGACTTTAGGGGCCGGTGCTCATCTCCGTTTGTTAGCCAAAGAGCCAGTGTTGTCCGAAGACGCTTCCACGGTCATGTGGCCGACATGACGCATGCGGAACGCTGTTACCTACCCACCGAAGTGGTACCTATTCATCTACTTGCATTTGCATGCTTTCAAATTGCTAGGTTGGCAAGAGCTGGGACGAGTGCGGGAGCTCACTCCATCACGCGGGGCAGGGATTCGAACCTCCAAACTTGCGATCTTCCAATCGACAAGCCTGGCGTCTTACCCGCTGAGCCACCACGCCCCTCCATCATCAGTGTAGTACCATCAGCATAACACAGGTTATTGATGTTTCTTCCTCCAATTTAAAAACCACACTTGTCTTCCAGCAATCCAGCTTCCCTTAATATATATTCAACATATAGGTTGAATGAGAGAGAATTGAGTGAAATTAAATCCAGAAGATTTGCTGTCTTGGAGTGTTTCTTGATCTTTACCTGTCCTTGGTTTAACAAGTTTTGGCTATAGCAAGGAGAACTATCCTATAATTAAGTTGCGCCAGTAGTGACACTTCCTGAGCCAGTCATATTTGGTGACAGTTCTTCATGGTTACATATTGTCTTGACTGTTGCAATACATTTTACTTGAAAAGTTAGTGGAAGTTGAATTGGTGCAAAACACAGCAGCTAGGGTGATAATCTGTGCAAGCCAAGTGATTACATGGCCTCATGAAAGACATATCAATATGTTATCCTAGGTTTTGTGGAGAGAGTCAAACGGTCTTCCCAACACTGTACATACCCTACAAATGAAAATGCTACCTGAACAGCTCTATTTTCATGATGCATGTCCATTCACACTGCCATAGTAAATGGGTATACAGAGCAGCAGAAATATGGCCTCACACAAGCCCAGTACCAACATGCATTTCCCTTGACTTTGCATGCATGCATGCATTTTCCTTTGTGTGATCCAGAGCTAGCATTTTCTGTGAAAAGAACTTCACCTCTTTGTGGTGGATTTAAGTGTTGGCTCCCATGGATGGCATGGATTCTAAACTGGGACTCACTGTTCTTCCTAAACTGTAAAAAGGTAAAGGTTCCCCCCACATATTTGTGTAGTCGTGTCCGACTCTAGGGGCTGGTGCTCATCTCCATCTGTTAGCCGAAGAGCCAGCGTTGTCCGAAGACGCTTCATCAGTCATGTGGCCGGCATGACACATGCGGAACGCTGTTACCTACCCACCAAAGTGGTACCTATTAATCTACTTGCATTTGCATGCTTTAGAATTGCTAGGTTGGCAAGAGCTGGGGCTAGTGTGGGAGCTCACTCCGCACGCAGGGCTAGGGATTCGAACCTCCGAACTTGCGATCTTCCGATCAACAAGCCTGGCATCTTACCCGCTGAGCCACCACGTCAACATATCAACATGAATACATAAATATAAAAACCACTGAATTTAAATTGTGATGGGTCCTGCTCTTTTATCTCTCTCTCTGTGTCTTTTATATAGATAGATGATATAGATATAGTTATAGATATAGATATACAGTAGATATAGGTATAGATAAATATAGTCTTTACCTATCTCTGTTTATGAACAATATAATTGTTTGTGAAGTGACTATAATTAGAGCAGGTATTGATGACTCCTAGCACTGTCAACAGCCGTAGCAAAAAAAAGAGTACTTGTGAAAGAAATGCATCTTAGTGCCACATAGAAGATGAAAGGACTGCAAACATGCTTGCTTATTTGTCCACATATAAAGTGGCTGGGTTTTATTTTTAGTCATATAGAAATGGAAATGGAAAGAACTTGCATGTATGCTCAGACAGGTATATGTTCCTCCTAAACCTTCAAGGATACTGTGAAGATTGTGAAGCGTGAAGCGTGAAGCACAGTCTGGGGAGATGCCGAGGGAACGTCTTTGCCCGGTTATCTGGGAACAGTTCGAGCCTGTTGGGCCTAAGGAAGTGGACAGGATCCCCCGGACTGTAAGGGCCACCACATGCCATCTTGACCCTTGTCCTTCCTGGCTAGTGCAGGCAGCCAGGGAGGTTACATCAGGTTGGGTCCAGGCGATGGTTAATACATCCTTGGGGGAGGGGGTGTTTCCAGATGCTTTTAAGGAGGTGCTGGTGCACCCCCTCCTCAAGAAGCCGTCGCTGGACCCTACCGTATTGGACAACTTTCGTCCTGTCTCCCACCTCCCCTTTTTGGGGAAGGTGGTTGAGAAGGTGGTGGCGCTGCAGCTCCAGAGGATTCTGGATGAAATGGATTATCTGGACCCCTTTCAGTCGGGTTTCAGGCCAGGATATGGGGTGGAAACTGCATTGGTCGCGCTTACGGATGATCTCTGTCGAGGGCGGGATGGAGGGAGTGCGTCCATCCTGGCTCTCCTTGATCTCTCAGCGGCTTTCGATACCATCAACCATGGTATCCTTTTGGGACGGCTCGAGGAGTTGGGGGTGGCTGGCGTAGTTCTGCGTTGGTTCACCTCCTTCCTCTGGGGCCGGTCCCAATCAGTAGTAATAGGAGATGAGAGATCCAACTCTCGCCCCCTCGTTTGTGGGGTGCTGCAGGGTTCGGTTCTCTCACCTCTCCTATTTAATATCTATGTGAAACCACTGGGTGAGATCATCCATCACCATGGGATGAGATATCATCAGTATGCTGATGATACACAGTTGTACATCTCCATCCCAGGTGAAGTAAGTGATGCAGTGGCCGCCCTTTCTCAGTGCCTGGAGGCTGTGGGGGTCTGGATGGGGAACAACAGGCTTCAGCTGAACCCTGGTAAGACAGAGTAGCTGTGGATTGATGGTTCTTCTGGATCTGGGAAATTATCATCTTTGGTTCTGAATGGGGTTGCACTTCCCCGTTCAGAATCAGTGCGGAATCTGGGGGTCCTTCTGGACTCACGACTCCTGCTCAAGGAGCAGGTGGCAGTCGTGGCCAGAAGGGGCTTTGCGCAACTTTGTGTTGTGCGCCAGTTACGCCCTTTCCTGGATCAGGAGTCCCTCCGTACAGTCACCCATGCCCTGGTCATCTCCCACATAGACTACTGCAATGCGCTTTACATGGGGCTACCCTTGAAGAGTATCCGGAAGCTACAACTGGTCCAGAATGTGGCTGCGCACGCAGTTATTGGTGCCCCTAGATCGGCCCATTTGACACCTCTGCTGCGCCAGCTGCATTGGGTGCCGGTATGCTTCCGGGTGCAATTCAAGGAGTTGGTTTTGACCTTTAAAGCCCTACATGGCATGGGACCAGGGTATCTGAGGGACCGCCTCATCCCCATAACTTCAAACCGTCCCACTCGATTATGTAGAGAGGGCATGCTCCGGACCCCGTCGGTAAGGGAGTTTCGTTTGGCGGGGTCCAGAAGGCGGGCCTTCTCGGCAGTGGCACCTGCCCTTTGGAACAGCCTGCCCCCGGAGGTGAGGCAGGCCCCATCGCTCCTGCCCTTCCGGAAGAACCTAAAGACCTGGTTTTGCCGCCTCGCATGGGATGGGAACAGGAATAGTTCCTTGTGGGGATGGCTGGTGCCATAGAGCCCTTTTAAAGATCATGGTCTGCCTTCTTGGATTTTCTACTTAATTTATAATAATAATTAATTGTATATTGTAGTTTTATGTGTTTTTATAATAGAATTTTAATCTCTATGTTTGTAAACCGCCCAGAGTCCCCTTGGGGGAGATGGTGCGGTGATAGAAGTCGAAAAATAAATAAATAAATAAATAAATAAATAAATAAATAAATAAGATAGTAAAGTTTGACAGTTCTAAACTGTCATAAGTTTAATAGGGAATGACCTCCTATTACATTAATATGTGGATTTCACCCTAGCATGTTGTTGTTCAGTCTCTTCTAATTTTTTCATGACCCAATGGATATCATTTCGCCAGGACAGTTTGTCAATAACTGCTTCTTTGAGTTCTTGAAAGTTCCTGTTTGTGTAATCAGTGATAGCATCTAACCGTTCTGTCTTTGGTCAGTCCTTTTTTCAATGGCCTTCAATTTTCCAAGCATTCTACAGTAACTCTTGTCTTCACGTTATGTGTCCAAAACAATTAAACTTTAGCTTCATTATTGTTACATTACTGTTCCATTGAGCAGTCTGGTTTTACTCCATCTAGTATTGAATTAGGTGGTCCAAAGTATTCTCAACAATATTCTCCAGCACCATAATTCAAAAACATCCATTTTCCTTCTGACAACCTTTCTGATGCTCCAGCTTTCACAATTATATGTTACAACTGGGAAACCACAAGCTTAAGAAGTTCATACTTTGTTGCCAGCATGATGTCTCTCCTCCTAATACTTTTGTCTAGAATTGCCCTATTCTTTTTTTCAAGTAGCAGACCACTCTTATTTCATGGCTTTAGTCATCATCACTGTAAATGTTTGATGCTACAAGGATAAAACCCGTTATTACTTGAATTTCTTTTCTACCTGTTTGCACTCGTTGGCTTTGTCTGTTGACATATTCTTAGCTTTTTTTCTTTTAATATTGAGCAGCAGAACTCTTTTGCAGTCTTATCATTTACCTCCATCAAGAGATTCCTTAAGTCTTCTCACTCCCAGCCATCAAAGTGGTATCATCAGCATATCTGAACTTAGCTACTGTACCATGTTTTGCATTTCTCCAAAGATTGAAGTGCAGCTCAGAGCAGTTTAAACATATCAAAATTCACATTTTGATGGACATTTCAATATATATTTTAAGAGGGAATTTGCATGTACATTTGTATGAATGAAGATGTGCTTTTTTAAAAAAGAGAATAAATTTATTGTAGAAAACACTGGAAAGTAGTAAGACTAGAAAGAGATCTATATTTGCCCTTCACTCTCTTCTGCTGCCAGACTGAAAGAAACAGCAGAGACCTTTCTATCAAAGTTCTGAAAAGCATTTTGAGCCTGGAATACCTCCCGTATGGTGGAAATAGCATCAGAGCACCCCTAGTGAGATTAGAATTACCCATTTCAAATTCAAAACTCTTGTTTTGAGCTTGAAATAGGATGCTTTAAGCAGAAAAGGTTTTGAATTCAAAATGCTTTGCACATTTCTAGTATCTGTGTATGAGCAATGTTTGTGACATTGAGAGAAAGTCCTAACTCAACCCCCCCAAAAGTCTTAGTTGTTCTGTTACTCTTTTTATTAATTTTTCCAAATGGAAATATTTACCATTTACCTCACAATAAATCCCATTAAACTCAGTTGGATTAATTGATTAAATAGGTAAGTATGCATAGAAATGAAAATGTGTTATAAATGAATTTTGATGATGTTGTCAGATCTCCCTGTTTTATCCAAAAATTTAAGATAAACATTTTCTTATGACTCTTCTGGAGTTCTTCAGAAGCAAGATGGCAGATATATTTTCAGAAGGAATTAAAATGTTTAGAGTAAATACATTCATTGTAAATGCTGAACTAGAATGGGATACTAATAACAATATTGCATTAAGCACCTGCAGTATACTAGCTAGTGCTTTTAAAATATGTTTTATTGTACCTTTCCTATCCTAGCTAGTGTGTGTGTGTGTATACAACATACACACAAACATACATACATACATACATACATTTACTTCGTAATATGCCTAGTGCAAGGGTCGGAAATGGCGGCTCGCGAGCCAGATGCGGCTCTTTGGCCCCTTGAGTGTGGCTCTTCTGCAGCTGAACTCATCCCCGCCCCTTCCACGCGATTGGCCCCCGCCCGCAAACCCCGCCCCCTGGCTCTCGCACTGAGCGAGGCCCGGCGCGGCAGCGAGGCGCTGCTGGCCCAGGACGCGGCGCTGTCGGAGGCGGCGCAGAAGCGGCTGCAGGGGCTGCTGCGGCTGGAGATGGTGCTGCTCCGCGGCATCCAGGTGCTGGGTGAGGGCGCGGGCCCGGGACGCGAGCGGCAGGGCGGTGCAGGGCGAAGAGCCGCCTGCTGTCCCCTTGGCCGCCTCCGGTCCGAGCCTGGCTTGGCTCCCCCGGCCGCCGCAGGGCTCGGGTTAGCGGGGGGAGAGGACGTCCAACGGCGGGGCACGCGATGCGGAGCGGCAGGACACCCGCTCCTAGAGGGCTTGGCTGGACCTAAAAAGTTCTGACGGCCAGGAAGGCGACCCGACTCCCGCTTTGCTGCAGACACCCCGTTCCCATCACTTCCAGCCCGCAAGGCGCCCAGAGCAGATACCGCCGTCGCCCCACGAGGAGCCGCGCAGTTCGCGTGCAGGCAGCGGAGCAAGGAGGGGCTTCCAAGGGCGAAAGGCGGGGCTGGTGCAACGCGGCAGAGGCCGAGACCCACGGGCCTCCTTCGGCCAATGGGCGTCATGCGGAGAGAAGCAGCGCGCCCAAGGCTGTCACGCGAAGATGCGGGGCGAGCCGGTCGGGACCCAGACAAGCCGCCGGGTAGGCACCCCCGCCCCTCGCGCCTCTGCTCCTCCCCATCTCCACGGAAGCAGCTTCGACTTGAGGCGCCGCTCTGCCCGTGCACTCGCGCACCCCGGGCGAGGCCGGCAGAGCAGCCGCCGCCGGCCCTGCCAGCCCGCCACACCAACCCAGCAACCGTCGCTGCTTGGCGCTCCCGCGCGCGAGAGGCGGCCCGGTACCGCGAGGGCTACCAGGGGGCTGCCAGCGCTGGCCATGGGCCCGCCGGCCCTCCGCCGCGAGCAGGAGCGCGACCCAACGGGATGCCCGCGTCCTCCGCGAGTGACGTCAGCCACAACAAAGCCCGCTTCCGCTCGGAGAGGCGGGACTTCCCCCCGCGCACCTCCAGACTGGCTGTCCAGGGGGGCGGGAGCCCTGTCCGCCACTCTCGCGAGACTGGCCGTGCGCCACCCCTCCCCCGGACTGATGCAGCCGCCCCTCGCGGGGCCTGCTGGGTCGGAGGCCCGGATGCACCGGGCGGGGCGAGGAGGCTCGCGGCGCTCCACGTCTTGCCGAGGAGGGAGCCCGGTGGCCCAGGGCCGAGCAGACGCGGTCAACAGCCTGCGCACGCAAATCCCCTGCAGGCTGCGAGTGAAAGCGCGGAGGAGGGGCTGCCTTCTGCAGGGGGTGGACTGGGTGAGCCCCAAGGGCCCTTTCCACACATTCATTCCGCGGCTCCCCTCCCTCCCTTCCACTCCCCGCGCAGGGCTCGGGTTAGCGGGGGGAGAGGATGCCGAACGGCGGGGTGGGGGGATTGATGGGCGGGAGTGTGCCGCGCCGTGCGCCGCCCTTCACGTCAGGCGCTGGCGAAGGCCTTTCCCCTTCTCGCCAAAGAGCCCACGCCTGCTTGGCCGCGGCGGTGGCAGAGGATGTGCGGCCCGGGGATCCTGCCGCAGATGGGAAACCCAGCCTGCTCTCCCCACCCGCTTCCCACGCTCTCCGCTCCCCAGAATATCATGGGGCAAAGGGAAACCTGCCCGGAGGGGTCAGGATCCGGCCCCAGCCCAGGATCCGGCCCCAGCCCAGCCCGGCCCGCAGCTTCGGCGCCCTCCCCTCGTCATCGCGAAAGTCCCAGGCAACGGCGGGGACATGTTCGACCTGCTCGTGCAGCACCCGGGCGGCCTGGGCGAGCCGCGGGCCCGGCCGGGGGGGGCTGGACAGGGCGGCCGCCCCCGGAGACTCCGCGGCCCCCCGGCTACCAGAGAGGAGGAGAGGTGGTGGAAGAGCTGCAGCCGGAGGGGGGGGCGGCCAGTGAGGGCTCCAGGGGGGCGGCAAGGCATCTCCTGCTCGGGTTGCTCGGGTGCCTTCCGCTCTCCCACGCCCGTCCTGCCGGCCGGAGGGTGGCAGCTGTTTCTCCGCCACTCCCGGTGGGGCAGCCGGGCCGGGTTCGCGGAGCCGCTGGCTCCACAGAGCCACTGGCTGCGCCCCCTCTCTCCGTGAGCCCCCCGCCCCCTCCCACGCGATTGGCTCCCGCCCGCAAAACCCGCCCCCTTCCACGCGATTGGCCCCTGCCCACAAACCCCGCCCCCTTCCACGCGATTGGCCCCCGCCCGCAAACCCCGCCCCCTGGCTCTCGAGCACTTCAAAATGTGCACGAGCATGTCAAAATGGCTCCCGGCACAAAAAGTTTGCCGACCCCTGGCCTAGTGAATTCCAGTCGTTCAGTACTTGAGAAATATAATTACTATTTTATTCTCAAAAGAAGCAAATTGCTCTTTACTAACTAAAGATGTTCTTTAAAAGCTAGTCTAGATAAAAATGCTTTTCACCTTTAAAAAAATGAGCAGAACCAAGCAACGGTAGATATGCCTCTTTCCTATTGAAACAATTTGGAATCCTGTCAGATTCCACTGTGCCGTATGAGGCTGATTAACAAATAGCTGATCCAAAATTCTGATCATATATATTAAAACACTTTAAGCTCTATTGTCAGATTTCTTTTTATGTTATGCATATTTTTATGGCCATTACAATTTTTTAGTCAGTAATACTTTCCCTTTGCCTCTCATATGGGGGAAAAAAAGCATTGATACCAGATCCATATATTCAGCTTAAACTATATTTTATTTTTAAGAGCATGCAGATTGCATAGGATGTGGTTATGTTCTATTACCTATATAATACCTCTCAAACTGAACTACTGAATTTAATGGTGAAATGGAAATGCTGTTTTGTTATGTTCCTTGCTCTGTTGCTTGAAGTATTCCAAAATATGCTTTTATTTATAGAAATGACCTTCCAACACTAATGATGGTGATCAGCACCCAATTTTTCACCTCATGTTAATATTAATTTAGATAATTTAGGTGAACTGAGAAAGATACCTAAAGGTAATGGTCATTTTTCCCCCTTCTTCATTCTGAGACCTGAGTCATCATGACTGTTCCTGACAAACAATTTTCTTTGCAAAGCCATTAGGCATGGATACATAAATACGGGCCATTAGCATGGCAAACAGCAGCTGGAAAGACATACTTTTCCTACCTTTTCTTTCAGAGGCATTAAGGGCAAAGTACTTGTTGTTTAAGTATACTTATGTCCTTTAGAGACATCAATTTGGGTGTCTATGGGCTCCCTTATATCTAATATTCCCCTGACTTTTTTCCTGCTTTTTGAGAGTCCAAGAATGGGCCTCTGTAGCACCTGTTCCCCACAAAAAAATTTGGTTATTCCCACCCTCCCCCCAACTGCCTCTTGAGATAGTTGTCAGTTTGGGCCCTATATTCTCTCTCAGCCCAATCTACCTCAGAGGTGGTTGTGCTGGGGAAAAATTAGTGGAAGGAAAGCTACGTATGCAGCTATAAGTTTTCCTGGAGAAAAGACAGTACATAAATCTAATGAATAAATAAACCTCTTCCTTCTAAGAATCAATATGTGTGCTGTGATCTTTCTGTACTAGCAACATATATCTTTACAGTGTTTACATTTCAAAAGTACAAATGGCACCTGCAAGGAAATATGTGAAGTTCTTTCCTGGATGCTTTCAATGGCCTGACCCTTCAGATATCAGGAAGTTTTAAAAGAGCTTCATAAGATGCTGTCAAGGTTGCTTGTTTGGGATCATATCCCTCCTCCACTTCTAGTTCTATACATGCATCTAATTGCTTATTAATAGTGCCATTATCCTTCTTGAACCTAAAATTCAAGATGTCCTTCTGTTGCATAAGAAGCAGAATCAACATTCAATTGTTGCATGAACCAGGAAGCTGATGTAACCTAGAATTCCTCATTATTTTTTTTTTGTTTCCTAACCTGGAACAGCACCTCTTTAAACTGGAAGGGGAAAAAACGACTTTCTCTTTCTGAGACCAAAATGTCTCAGTGAAGCCTCAAGCAGGATCTTCAATACAACCAGCTACTTCAAAGATCTAAAATAAAAGCAATAGATTTTTTAAAAATTGTTTTTAGTCCTTATCTGCTCATATTGACAAGAGATTTGTAATTTCTTCTATGGCTTTGAAAAGAGAGTGACAGATAGAAGAGGGTGGGAGCATGATGAGCTGCTTTTTACATTGAAAAGATAGTAATGTAGCATTGCCCTGATGTTTTTTATAAGCTCATGCCTCACAGCCTGGGGTAGTAATATAATGATGCAGTTAACATATTGGAAAGAATTTCATCACCTACCTGTAAATCAGTGAGCAATAAAGATTCTTTTCATCATTTTACTCAAAGGGTAGGTTTCTAAAAAATTACCAATGTGCCTTCTGAAAATCTGTAATCTGGGAAATTAATCTGGTCTGTGTTTTGTAATTCTTATTTGTATATATTTATATTTATATGTATTTTGTATTTTAATGATATGTTGTTTTTATTGTTGTGAACCGCCCAGAGTCGTCCTGTACGAGTTGGGCAGTCGAGAAGTCTAATAAATAAATAAATAAATAAATAATTCTAAAAGAATCAGCAAATTATCTGCTTACTATCATACTGATTCAGATGTTCTAGGATGCTTCCAGATAGTACCAGCAAAAAGCCCTTGCACCGATATTTCATCATTGCCATCCTATAGCAATGGGGAAACTGACACCAATTTTCAGCAAGAGTGGTCCAAGGGGCTATGGGGGCAACAAAAACCTTGTCCATCCCTGGAGAAGATGATGATGGTGTCAGATCTCCCTGTAGACTCCATGGAGAAAGCCAACTTCCTGGAGTCAGAGAAGCATTTCCACATGGGGACAGATCAATGGATGAGAAAGAGTGCGAAGGTGCTCAGTTGGGATCCATGTTTCATCAGTTTTTCCCAACAGATGTTAGGCTGCTCCAAGAGAAATCAAAGAAATCAGATTGCCCATCTGCCCCTTGAACACCACAGAAATAAAACTGCTGGCCAGCATTTCAAACTAGTAAAAGTCTACTGATATCTTTTGTTCTAGAATATTGCTGTACAATGTGTGAGCTTTCAAGACATTTACTGCCAAACCATTTTTTAGAAATTAGCACATGCTAATTTAGTATCCCCATACTTTTTTCTGTTTGCAGCCAGTAACAGAAAAGTGATATTAATCATGACCGACTTTCTGAGGAAATTACATTTTATTGACCACCTCTCAGAAAACAGCATCCCCGCTGCCCTGCTTTTTGAGATTCTGTATCAGGGTAGGGAAAGTTTATTATCAGAGGATCTAAATCCCAGATATCCCATGAAACAAAGCATCACAATCTTGTCCCCCTTCTTAAGAAACCTTTCTTAAAAAATGGTTTTCCACCAAAGTTTGGTGACATGATTGTGAGAGAATATAGCAACTGCAAAATGGGGGCTGAGGGGATCTGCATATACGCCATGGATTGCCCACCCCTCCTTGATGCTGGGTGTCCTTTCTCCAGTGTTACAGTTTGGCAAAGGACTCCTGGGAAGAATGCTGTCTTCAGAATTTCATTTCCCACTGGCATCCTGTTTACACTTTCCTACTTGGTCCAAGTGATCATGGTAATAATGCTTCATGCAGCTGAAGAAGTTGAGTGTAGTCCACCAAAGGTCATATCGTGATAACTGTGCAGTCTCAACAGTGCCATAAGCCTTTTTGTTTCTGATGGAAAAGCTGAGTGCACTGTTTACACAGTTGAAATGACAAGCAGTTTCTGCAATATTGAGCTGACCTGTTTTACTCTCGATAGATGTTGAATATTTCAGAGCATGGTTATGAAGTTTCTTCTGGGGCTTCAGTTGGCCTTCGAGTAGAGTGCTGACAGCCACACTCCTACAAGGCAGTGGGAGGCAGGATAAGGAAGTGGTAGCCAAGGACAGAGGCTACATTTGATTCCATTTAAAACTGGGATTGCCTTTACTTCTGCTAAAGAAAGTTAATGTGCCTACTCCCCACCAGTTCAGTTCATTCCTTCTGTTATCGTAAATTTAGCAGCAACTTTGGAGAAGCTCTGAGGCTCAAATCCAAATGTTATTACCACCACAGATCAGCAAGAAAAACAAATACAGACAGACAAGTAATTAATAGAGAAGAAACCTAGTCTACAAGATGCATTATTTGCTGCATTCTTGAAGCTAAATTGCAGAATTTGGCAATGTTATAAGAGATCTGAAAATTCTTCCCAGCTAACAGGGAGATTGTATAATAGTAATCAGACTGCCCTGGCATTATTATTTTTAAAAGAAAAAAGAGGAGAGATTGGTATAAAGCCAAAGAAAAATATGTAATACTTCCAACCTCTTCCATTTCCACAAAGGCACCATCAGGAAGTTATAGATACTGTATATAGATCCCTCACCATCAGTCACCACAAATTGGTGGGGGGGGGGGGGTTGGTGGTTAGAGAATTATCCAATGAATTAAAATGTTGCCTTCTGTCTTAAAAGTTGTTTCCCCTTCCTTTCCCTATGATATTTCTTCTTTACATTGAGAAGTGTGTAAGCTTGCCTATAGGTAACTTAAATTACCAGTAATAGGCAAAAAATGTTTCCATTTCTTCCATACCACAAGGGGCCGATTACAGGAATTTTAAGATATTTGTTCTGCACCAGCACAGAAGGAAGGGTGTGGCAGCATGTCTTTGTAAGCCTTATCAGTGTGTAGAACAAACCAGTGTGTAAAAATAAGAATCCATGACTCTCCCATCAAATACAGTTGGGCTCTAAAGCCAGGGATGGAACTAGGGTCTGTGTCACCCAGGGCAAACATGGATTCCGCGCCCCCCATGGGTTATTTTGTCATTTTGGCACCCCCCCCGGGTGTCATTTTGGCACACCCCCCCAGCGCGGTGCCTGGGGCACATGCCCCGCTTGCCCCCCCCCCCAGTTGCGGCCCTGTCTAAAGCAACTGTGTAGATCACCTAGACTGAACTGCAGCTCTAAGGGCAATTCCACACTGGATTCCAAGCTCCCAGTCTTCCATGCTGCTCCTGGTTATTTCTAGCCACCTTCAGAAATTCCAATCTAGTTTGCAATGAGTTGGCAACAAGGCCAGGCCAATGCTAAGTCTGGACTAGGGCCACCACAATTCCCCTGCTTCTTGCTTTCCCTCAAAGCAAGGAAGACAAGCCTCACTGACTGGCTCTTGTATTGCTGGGGGTACCAGTCCCTGACTTTTCTTTTCTTTTTTTTTTTTATTAAGTTTTATTAGGTTTTTAGGTATACAAAGCTAAAATATAAAGATGAAACGGAAAAAGAAATACAAATTAAAAGAAAAGAAAAAGAAAAGTGCAGTAAAGAAAAAGAAAAAAAGAATAAAGAAAAAGACATACACAGAAATTAGATGACCTCCGATCCGTCTATGGTCATAAGAATAAAATAGATAGTTTGTTTTAACATGCTGGCTATTCATATAACATTCATATATTTTTCCTTGTCTATTATGTACTATTTATCTATAATCTAATCAACAAAAACTCCATATTTAGCTTTACTCCTCCTGCTTTTTGCAAATAGTCCATCAAAGATTTCCACTCATTAAAGAATAATAATTAAAATTTTCTTTTAGTAGGCAAATCAATTTGTCATTTTCTGCCATTTCTAGTAGTTTCAACATCCATTCCTGTATTGTTGGTACACTTTAATTTTCCCAAAACTATACATATATAAATATACCCAACTATACTATTATACTATGCATATAGAAATAAAAAGAAAAGGATTTTTCTATTTATACAACCCAGATTCCAAACAAAAAGAAAGAAAAAAAATTCTGATTTAATTCTTTTAAGTTATACCCAACCCTACTATTTTTAATCTCTCGCTATAATATTTCTTCAGATTTTGTTCTTTTATAACTTTTCTCACAAAATATCTTGACAGTTTCTTATCTCTAACGTAACGTGATTCAACTCTAAAAATTTTATCTATCTCAGAGTCCATGTCTTCTTCTTCTGTCTCTAAATGTTGAACTAAAGTATCAACTATATATTTTCTCATATTCTCATCTAATTTTTCCAGAGCTCCTATCAAACTCAAAATACATTCTTCTTCTCTCATTTCTGGTAATACAATAGCATCTAAATTATATTCCATAGTAATAGAATCTGATTTAATCTCCAATTTCTTAACCTGGCCTTGTGTCTCTTTAAAATCCCCTGGAAGAATATTTGCAATTTCTTTGACAGTCTGTATTTCATTTCTAAATTCTTTTTCTGAGTCTTCCTTCATCACTTCCATTTTCACTTCTACTTGTTGATCTAAAATATTGTCCATCTTTTTATCTATTTTTATATCAAAAGAAGTAATTAAGTCATCCATCCAGGTAACATTTAAAATATCCATCTTTTCCTCCAAGGCAGTAGTTAAATCATCTATTTTTGGAATCAGTGCTGTAATCGCATCCAATATTTTTCCCATATCTGATGTTGGTACTTCTGAAGGTGCAGCCATGGACTCCATTTCCTTATATCTATCCCTCTTCACTCTTGCAACCGCAGTAACCAGGTTGTATATATTATTCCTGTAAAGAGAAAAGAAAAATAACAAAAGACAAAGGAGAACCACTATAAACAATAAAAAAAAAGGGAAAAGGAGGGATAAAAAATTATTAGGGATTCAAAAGAAAAAAGGAGGGAAGAGAGGAGAAAAAAAAATCCAAATACAATAAAAAATTAAAAAATAAAAGTAATACTGCTTTTTCTTAATAGATATTGCATAAAAAAAGGGCAAAATGTACTTTGGTAAAATCAACAATTCTCACATAAAAGAAAAATAAAAGATAAAAGTACAACGGGTAAGTCCTTTAGCTGTAGTCAAAATATCCTTGAAGATGTAATAACAATCCAGTTCTCAGGCAAGCTTATAATCACAAGTCCCAAAGAGGAGAGAGAGAGGGAAAAAAAAGAGAAGGGGGGGGGGAATAGGAAAAAGCCCCAACTCCAAATGTCTTCACTCTCCAAGACAAAAAGCAACAAGGAAGTCCACTAAAATCCCAAATAATAAGAAAATTCCCAAAACTGTTTAAAACAAAAATATTCCAAAAATACCCATTATAATCCAAATAATTTCCAAGCGCATTACAGAAAAAAGAAGGAAAAAAAAATACCATTTCAAGATGAAAAGCAGAAAGGCAATGAAATAAGATAAAAGGCAGACAACCGCCCAGAGTTCCCTTGTGGGGAGATGGAGCGGTATATAAATTGAAACATAAATAAAATAAATAAATAAATTAACCCATTTGAATTCAAAATCCAGAGAGGAAAATAGATTAGCCCCACTTCAGTAAATAAGCCATTCGTTAATAGTCAATGTCACTCCATTTAACTTCCAAGTAAAGTCATTGTTCTTTAAGCTCCCACCGTTTCTCAAGTCGTCTTTAGCAAGAAAGTTACACAATCACCAGCAGCATTGGTCATGTCCATAGAAGGATCTTAGCAGATAATATGTAAAGTTAAAATAAACACAAATATAAAACAGTGACTAAAAGTGCTGAATTTAGGTGCTACTCATCTGAAAAGATTTCGCTGTTTCCTGTAGAGCAATAACGATGGTCCTTCCAGTCGCTTTCGTCGCTTCAATTTCCTTTTTCCCGTGGTGGAAAAACGGGAATTGGGAAAGAGCGACGATCCCAGCGACCCTTGTGGTTTATCTTCTGATCCCCTTCTCTTCAAAGGGGAGGTTTCAGCAGTTTTATTTCTTTAAAAACCGCTGCAAACAGGCAAACAGCTGAGCCGAGCCAGGAGCGCTCGGTTCAACGCACCGGCGACTTCAGCACCCGGAAGCGCTCTCCCTGACTTTTCCTCTTAGCCATTGTTCCCTTCTCATTTGATTGCTCCCTCAAGCCTTTCTTTTCCTTTCCCAGATATTTGCACACAAGGGAGCCTTCACCACCCTCCCACATTCTCTTCTTTGACACTAATACAGACCCTTTCTTTCTTCTTTTTTCCTTAGGGTGCCATCACTGGTTCTGATGCTACAATGAATAATAGGGAATAACCCTAACTCTAACCTTATATTCGTTGATAGGTCCAAGGAAACTTTGTAGCAAGGAAGAACTGACCGTTGAACTTTGCAGAAACAAACTAGCAAAGTTCTTAGGTTGCAACTTAAAAAAAGTTAAACAAAAGAGAAGAGACCCTTTGAAGTACTGTGGGCAGGGGTGCAAAGGGGAGCAAGGGGAGCCTGCGTGACCCAGCCTGGACAGAAACTGAAAGGGTGTCCCCTGGGAGATGTAAGGGTCGACTGGAACATGAGCGCTTGGGGCTGAGGGGAATCCAGTGACATAATGGGCCACTTTTGGATCTACCGCAGGAGAGTCAACGTGAACACATCAGAGCAGGCTAGAAAACAGGAGTTTTGAATCAAGGCTGAAAATCGGGGAGCATTTGCAGGAGGGTGAGAGTGGCAGGAGGACAGCAGCAGCATCCAACCCTGCACTCCTACTGCCAATGAGCCAAGCAGAAAGTGTGTCTCTGTCCTAAATCCCAGAGGTGTTGTACGACCAATTTTTGGGCTGGTCATAAATCAGCTGGGAGTAGGGCCCAAGGTGTTATTTTCTGGATTGGAAATTACTATTCAAAGTGAGGTGGGGCAGCCCAGATGGAGTAAAGTTTATGCCAGGAGTTAATTGCTGCTATCCAAGCATTGGTTTCTACTCTGGCAAGGTTGGACTCTAACCTAAGGACAGTGTTGGCAACACATTTGGGAGTGGCAAGTATAGTTCTGAAAAACTTAGACTGTGTGATCTCAAATGGCCTGAAGTTACTACATGGGTAAGGGCTGCCTGAAATAGATGTTGTGCCACAACTGAGAGCTCTGAGGCTATAGACAAATCTTGGGGTGCTACATGCATTTCTAAGGACACTTCATAGGTCCCTATTCTACAGTAGGCATGCAGATTCCAAAGCAGTTTTATAATTCCTACAAATAATACTTTTGAGCACAGATTCCATAATATAATCACATAATAATATCACTATTTTGATGTGCTATGTAATAATTAACTATTTATATTTTTCCATCATGGGTGCTTGACCATAGGTCACTCTGTAGAATAAAGTGGTACCCAACACTACAGGACTTGCCTGCTCCTGCTCTCAGGTAAATGAGTGGTAGGACAGCTGCAGGTGTCTTTCCTTTCCTAGGCATTATGAAGAAGCTGCTCCTGGCATCTGAATTTCTCCAGTCCCAGGGCATTCCCTATTAGTAAATGATCAAACATGAAGACTGTGATAAGGAATACCTGAAGAGCATATGCAGCAAATTAACTCCAATTTTTGAAAGACAAATGGAAAAATCAAAAAGGAAAAAAAGGAAAGTTTCCTTTAGAAGAACACATATAGTTGTTTATTGCCTCCACGTTTATTTTATTCCATGCCATGTGGTAGGAAGCTTGAAAAGAATTTATAATATCATTGAGATCTTTTCTTTATGGGCCTGAATCTATAAAAGCTTCTTGCAACCTTTTTCATTACTCGATTTCATTCACAGTAGAATGAAAGGTAATCATTGCAGCTATTCTTAAGCTCCCAAAAGCTGAACAGATAATGCAAATCAGGATTATTAGCAGTGGTGGTTTCTCCAGTAGCTAGAGCAAGTGATCTTCTAAAATCTCTGGTTCCAGTACTGAATGGTAAGACACAATGGACCATTGAGACTGTTCCTCCTGAGTATCCGTTCCAAGTCTGTGGATCACCAGCTGTTTCCTAGTTTACCAGATTGCTCTGAGCAATGAAGCAGATCAGATGATGGCTATAGTGATAGTGACAGAGGGTTATCTTTCAGTAGCAAACACTCTCTTTTCGGACAAGGTAGTTGAGATGATATTTGCAATCCAACTGCATGTGTTCTTGGAGGATACTTATAATCTTGGTCTATTCCAGTTCGGGTTTCAGCTTCCATGAAATGGAAATGGTCTTGGTGATGGATGATCTTTACAAAGAAACTGACAGAGGAAGGGCAACTGTGTTACTCTTGCTCAATGTCTTAGTGTCTTTGGACCACAATATACTCCTAGATTAGCTCTGAGGCTCAGGGTTTAAGGGAAATGTTATGCGTTGGTTCAGTTTCTAACTGTAGGCAGATGCCAGAGCACCTTCAGCATTGGGAGACTGAAGGTTGGCTGCTCTACGTCTGCTGTAGAGGTGCCCTAAAGCAGGGGTCCCCAACCTTTTTGACACCAGGGACTGGTTCTGTGGAAGACGATTTTTCCACGGACCGGGTGGTGGGGTTTGCAGGCGGGAGCCAATCGTGCGGATGTGGGGGCGGGGTTTCCAGGCGGGAGCCAATCTCATGGATGGGGGGGGGCAGGGTTTGCAGACAGGAGCCAATCATGCAAACCGGGGGGCAGGGTTTGCAGGCAGGAGCCAATCTCATGGATAGGGGCGGGGTTTGCGAGCAGGGGCCAATTGGGCCTCGCGCTCCTTGGCCCGCCTCTCCGCCCTTCTTTGCCGTGCAATGATAGGTGGAGGTGTTTCCCCTTTAGGGTCCCCACCAATCAGCTGCTCCAGCTCAGGCTCTGTCTTTGCGCCTTCCCAGCTTCTTCCTGCTACCGGCTGCTCTTCCTCCGACTCATGGCAGCAGGGACAGGCTCGTTCCTGACACCTCCTTATCTCCTGCTGTGCGGCCCACTTCCTAACAGGCTGCGGCCCACTAGTGGGCCGTGGCCCACAGGTTCAGGACCCCTGCCCTAAGGCACTATTGTCATTCCCATACTATTTAATGTCTATATGAAGCCACTGAATGTGGTCATTAAGAATTTGGAGTGAGGTGTGAGTGGCACATTTGATAACAGCCGGTTGTATTTCTCTGTGGTATTAGACTCTGAAGAAGCTGTGCACAACCTAACCTTGTGTTGGAATGTACTTAATGAGGGTCTATAAACTGACACTGAATCTTGATAAGATGGACACATAGGAGGGGTGATGCTCAGACACAGGAACTTGGGGAATTGCCTGCTCTGGATAGGGTTGCATTTCTCTAAATCAGTGGTTCTCAACCTTGACAACTTTAAGAGGTCTGGACTTCAACTCCCAGAATTCCCCAGCCAGCCATACTGGCTGAGGAATTCTGGGAGTTGAAGTCCAGACTTCTTAAAGTTGCTAAGGTTGAGAAATACTGCTTTAAACAAACAAGTTTGCAACTTGTCATGGGTGGCTCAGGCAACTTCTACATCTCCTATCAGCTGGTACATCAACATGCCTGTTTCTGGACAGAGATTATTTTAAATTTTAAAAAGTTGAGATTTCTTTATTATATGTGCACTGGCTGCAATTTTTGTTATGCAGAGAGAGCACTATAACATAATTTTCATTTTGCAGTTCTGTAGCTCTGTTTCTTTGGATTCTGCATGTTGTCAGTATTTTTATCTAACATTGTAATTCCCATTTATTGGCACATTTGGAGTTACACATTTCAGTCTTTCAATTCACTAGTAACTTATTGAAGCAAATGTACAACTACAAGAATTTGCTGCCTAAATTTGGAATTGTTCTTTGATATCTAGCAATGAAACTAAGGAGTCCAGCTGGTTTATTATTTTATTTTATTTTATTTTATTATTTTATTTTATTTTATTATTTTATTTTATTATTTTATTTTATTTTATTTTATTTTATTTTATTTTATTTTATTTTATTATTTTATTTTAATTTTATTTTATTTTATTTTATTTTATTTTATTTTATTTTATTTTATTTTATTTTATTATTTTATTTTATTTTATTTTATTTTATTTTATTATTTTATTTTATTATTTTATTTTATTTTATTTTATTATTTTATTTTATTATTTTATTATTTTATTTTATTTTATTTTAATTTATTTTAATTTATTTTAATTTTATTATTTTATTTATTTTATTTTATTTTATTTTATTTATTATTTTATTATTTTATTTTATTTTATTATTTTATTTTATTTTATACCAGATTTATATATATAAATATAAATTTATATAAATGGAACTAAAAGGAGCCTAATAAAGATAATTCAAATTATACATTCAAACCAAGACTAAATGGGTTAGAAAGAAAGCTTTCATTTAAGAAAGTAAAAGAGAATAAATTTTAATGTCCATGGAAATAAATCTGAACACTTAGTTGGCTTGTATAAAGTAGATGAGGGTATATGCTCAGTCTTGTTTTTAAGTTAAGTCATACCGGAAATGTTTTCATGCACCTGACTGTCATTAAAGAAACACATTTGCATCTAATTAAGATTAAAAAGATTAAAAAGTTTTGAAAATCTACAGCAAGTTTGTCCTGCTTAAGCTGGGTCTTGATTCCTGACAAACTCTTAGGATACACTCACTTAAAAAAAAACAAATGGCGTTCAGTATACTTACAACAGTGAAGTAAATGAGCACAGTGAAAAAAATGGACTAAAATTAAACATAATTTTAAGACCAAACTAATGACAACAGGTATACCAACCAGCCTTACAAGTGACAGTGAAGATACTGAAGTGGTGGATAGCATCTGCTTTTTAGGATCAACCATCAACAGTAAAGGAACAAGCAGTTAAGAAATACGCCACAGACTAGCACTTGGTAGAGCAGCCATGAAGGCCTTGGAAAACATATTCAGATGCTGTGATGTGTCTATACTTTACCTACAAAGATCAGAATTGTGCAAGCCATGATATTCCCTATGACACTCTATGGAAGCGAAGGTTGGACTTTGAAGAAGCAGGATAGAAACTTTTGAAATGTGGTGTTGGAGAAAACTCTTGAGAATACCATGGACAGCCAAGAAAATAAACAAATGGATCATCTAACAATTTGTTGTAACAAACTATCGAGGTATTTTACAACTAGAGACTTGCTGGGCAATCAGACAGACAGAATGAGAAATTGTGACAATCTGGACAGAAACAAAAGAATTAATGGATGTGTCTACAGCAAAGTATTTGACATCATAATGGAGCCTAGCTATGCTACAACCCATTCAATCTGCAAGCCATTCTCAGTGCATCACATGACCCTTCACTTTTCCTCCATATCACCTAGAGATTAAACAAGTTGTTATGGCAGAAATAAACCTGTCTCTCCAAGTGCTTCTGGGATTTTCTATGCTTTGTGGTATGCTAGACTACCTTAATAGAATCTTGTGATTGGCAGGAATATATTTAACAGCAGAGATATAATAATGCCTGTGTTTGGTATAACTTTAAACTGTTGCTTGCTCAGATCTAGTCAGCGCTGTGTAAAGTCACAACTAAGGCATGCACCAGACAAAGGTTTCATTATGGCTGATGCTTGATTTCTCCCAAAGTTCCTTCCTCTACTGTAAAGGTTCACCATCACAGAAGTTTGTCCTTCCAGTAGTGAGTTTTTAGACTGAAACTTTTTTTTAATACAACACTATGTAATGGTCCATGGAAAACCACATTGATTTCTTGATAACCCAAGCATTTAGAAATGGCTTCCTGCAGAAGTGATTCTCCCTGAGCTACTGACTGTCACAGAAATAGCCACCTCAAGTCTGAAAAGTTCCAGAAGGAAAGTGTTTGACTTATTGGGGATGTACAACTGCATTCCCTCCATATTTATATTGCTTGACAGCTTTTACATAAGGTAATTTCAAACATTATTGCATTTATGGCCTTTGGGCTAAATGAAGGTTGAATAGCTTAATGCATCTGGAGTAATCTGGCACTATAGGTAGATGCGCTTGTTTGAGTAATGGCCCTACTCTTTGTTAATAGCTTGAATGTTCTCCTTTTTATGATGCCCAGCTTTTAAAAAAATTAAGCTCCTAAATAGAAATGACAACTACTCAATACAAATGTTCCATAAGACCATGATCAAACTTGGCATGACAAAAAATTCCATAAGATGCATAACAGTCAAGATTAAAAGACTGATGGTCTTTGTTCCCTAGCATTCTACTGAAAATAGCAGGTATGAGAATTTTGAGGATGGCATGAAGGGGAATGCAGGCAGGTAACCTTGACACAGATCCATGACCAAGACTATCCACAGTCATAACACTGGCAAAAATTCCCATAAGAGGAGTTCCACCTTTCAAGCATTTTAAAGGTATGAACAATTCTACCCTACCCATTTCAAAAGGGCAAATTGCATAGTTTGAAAGCAGACAATGTATCTTCAAAGCCACAATCAAGGACCGGGGAAAGTTTAAACTTTCCTCAATCATCTGCTTTCTAAAATTCATCCTCTTTTAATGGGGATTATAAAGAAGAAAAACAAATTTAAACATCCCTGGCAAGTGTGTTAGGAACTGTGGCCAGAACAACTAAGAATAAAAAACCCCAAAAACCGAAACCACAAACTTTCAATTGTACTTTAACATTAAAATGAAGGCATATCATTGTACTGTTTCATTGAAAGAGAAATGAATTGTGGTGTCCCAAATGTTGCTAGCTAACTTCTGTGGCAAATCATATTTCTTCTACTTTTTAATTTTATGGATTACTTGGACACACTGAGTAAGTATAATAAGATATGTGGCCAAATCACATAATTACTAAGTTGAAAGTTTCTTTTGGCATGAGCTATGCTAACAAGGATTGGGTTATATTTTTACACTGAACATCTCTTCCCCTTCAGCTTTCCCCAGTGCGACAAATCCTCCATGGGGCTATAATCAACATGCCTTGATTGTGGTGGTTATTTATCCAGGAGTTGAAATAATACAGGAATTGCTACCAGGTGCATGTAATTGCTTGTTTTATATGTTATGTTTTCCCATGTAAATGCTAGTCTGCAGTCTCAAGAAAGTGTGCATGGCAAAGCCAAGGAGAAGCAGAAGACATGCTCTGAAGACAGTTTAATTTAGGGGTTTCTAACTTTGGGGGGGCCAATAAGCCAATATAGGATGTTGGGATTGTGTCATGGGTACAAAATAGACAAAGTAATAGAAAATGAAGAAGCTGAAGTTGCTTCTTAGAGTTGCTTTGGCGAGATGGGCGGTGAAGAAACGTGAGGAATAAATAAAATAAATAAATAAAACTGCTCTGGAACTTCAGAATTCAAACAGACAAGCATCTGCCACACAACACCCCAGACTTAACAATTGTTGATAAGAAAGACAAAAAAGTCTGGATAGTGGACATTGCAATACCTGGAGACAGCAGAAGAGAAGAGAAAGAACTTGAGAAAATCACAAAATATAAAGACCTGCAAATAGAAGTAGAACAACTGTGGTAAAAGAAAGCAAAGATAGTACCAATAGTAATAGGTGCCTTGAGTGCAATTCCAAAACATCTGGAGCACTACTTGAACACCATTGGCATGGACAAAATCACAATCAGTCAATTGCAAAAGGCAGCTTTACTTGGAACAGCTTACATCCTGCAACAATACCTTTAATATTAATCGAAGAGAATATTTGTAGCTCAGGGTTCAACTGTGGAGTCCTTGGTGCTCACTGAGCCTTGTTGTTTTCTTGCAGACGTTTCATTGCCAGGCTAGGCAACATCTTCAGTGCGAAAAGGGAGTGGGACTTGCTCTCTGTTTGTATACCATGGCTTGTCCTGCTTGTGTTGGTGGGGGTGTTGTTCTCTCCTTGGTAGTTCCTTGGTTGGGCTGTTGTTTGCTGCTTGGTTGATTGACTGAGTTAATAGTTCCTTGATTAAGGTATATTGTGCTGTTTGATTGTTAATCTGGTGCTAATCTTGGTTTTAATGATGGCTGTTGTGGGTCTTCCGGGCTGTGTGGCCGTGTTCTGGAAGTTGTGGTTCCTAACGTTTCGCCACCATCTGTGGCCAGCATCTTCAGAGGGCAGGAGCACAGACAGAAGCGAAATCTCTGTGCCCAGGTAAAGTACCTGGAACCACAACTTCCAGAACACGGCCACACAGCCCGGAAGACCCACAACAGCCATCGAACTCCGGCCGTGAAAGCCTTCGACAATACTTAGTTTTAACCTTTGCATATCTGGGTGTTGATTGCTGGCAAGGAGGTGTTCTGGTCTTCTGGCTCTTCTATTGTCTCTTATGAATGGTATGTAAATGTCATTTACCTGTTCTGCTAGTCTTCTGTGGGTCTGTCCTACATAGTGGCTGTTACAGTCCTTACACTGTATGTTGTAGATAGCTCCTGTTTTTTCTTGTTGGGCTACTGAGTCTTTTGGATTACTTACAATGTTCTGAAGGGTTTTGGTTGGTTTGTGTGCCACAGTGATGCCGTGTGGTTGTAACAGTCTATTAGTAGTTTCTGAGATGTTTCTGGTGTATGGCAGTGTAATCCTTTTGATAGCTCTGTTGGTTTTGCTGTGGTGGGTTGAGTGGCCAGGCACTTTTTGATAAAGTTTAGTGGGTATCCATTTTGCTGGAAGATGCTATATAAGTGGTCTATTTCCTTTTTCTGGTGTTCTGGGTTGCTGCAGTGCGTTTGTGCTAGTCTGAATAGTGTTCTTACACAGCTCCTCTTGTGGAGCTGCAATGTCTAGAAAGGATAGTACTCCCACGCATACAACCCAAAGTATGGATCTGGTAGGTAGATGACACCTTCATCATAATAAAAAAGGATCAACTGGAGGAAACACATGAAACCATCAACAACATCTTCAAAGGAATAACATTCACAAGGGAAGAAGAAAACAACAACACACTACCCTTCTTGGACATCCTCATCAGTAAAGGAAATGATGGCATTCTAGAAACACAAGTCTACTGGAAATCTACCCACACTAACCAAGTGCTCCACTACCAAAGCAATAACCCAACCTCCCACAAGAGGAGCTGTGTAAGAACACTATTCAGACAAGCACAAATGCACTGCAGCAACCCAGAAAACCAGAAAAAGGAAACAGACCACTTATATAGCAATCAACACCCAGATATGCAAAGATTAACACCAGGATTAGCACCAGAGGAACAATCAAACAGCACAATATACCTTAATCAAGGAACTATTAACTCAGTCAATCAACCAAGCAGCAAACAACAGCCCAATCAAGGAACTACCAAGGAGAGAACAACACCCCCACCAAAACAAGCAGGACAAGCCATGGTATATAAACAGAGAGCAAGTCCCACTCCCTTTTCGCACTGAAGATGTTGCCTAGCCTGGCAATGAAACGTCTGCAAGAAAACAACAAGGCTCAGAGAGCACCAAGGACTCCACCTTTAATATTATTAAACAACAACATCTGCCCATCCCAGATCCTTGGGAAGGACTCGATAGGTGGACAAAAATGCCATATCCAGTCTAAACATCTGGCTGACCGTGTGATCAACAACAACAACCACAACAATTATTGTTGTGGTTGTTGTTGTTGTTTAAGTCAGGAAAAAACCTCCAATATTCTTTTTAGAATAGTAACCCATGGAACAAGCCACTGCATTCCAGCCTGTTGCTACATGGATACTCAGCTCAACCAGATGCATTCAAGTTTCATGGCAGTGATGAATCAGTTGCCATAATGAATGGCACATGAGACATTCTACAGAAGACCATAGTATTTCTCAGCTTTTTGGGTGGAGTCAACATTTAAATGAACTGGAAATTCTCTGTGATTCACTCAGTCATCTGACAGTCAGGGTTACCTTTAATTAAATATGCCAAGGCTGAATTCCCCTAACCAGGTTAGTTTGTTTATTTGGAAAGTCATAATGTGGCCTACTGTTTTTCTCAGATTAATAGATCAACAGAGGTAGAAGCTAGGACAGCCTATTTTGTGGTTCCAATCAAAGAGAATATTTGTAGCTCAGGGTTGAACTGTGGAGTCCTTGGTGCTCTCTGAGCCTTTTTGTTTTCTTATTTTGTGGTTACTTGGTAGGGGAGAAATCTGATGTATGGTGGTTGGAAGGGTGGGGATTTTAATATGATAAACCTGACACCAGTAGTAGCTGTTGCCCCATGATGAAATAGCATGCAGCCTTCTGATGTTTTGCTTCTGCTGCCAAAAAGTACACTTTGAGTTCAGTCAAGCCACCTTTATTTCTTATTTTTCCATTTCATTACTATAATGTTTGTAGACTGTAAAAACTAGATGGGTTTGAGATGATACTCAAACTGGAATATCCTGTACATAATGAGAAAGAGCTAGGGTGATGTTGGACTAAGTCAGGGGAAATCCAAATTTTGGTTCACTCTCAGCTGTGGAAAATCATTGCACAAATGTTGGCCTGTCCCTCCCTCCCTCTCTCTCTCTCAGACCAACCTTTCTCACAAGGTTATTGTTGTGGCATTAAATGAAAGATCTCCATGTAAGCCATCCTGAGCTCCAGAGAACAGGTGGGATATAAATCATAGGGTCCAATCTAGGGGTACCAGGTCTCAGCTACAGAAAGAAAGAAAGAACTGGTCAATGACAGAAAACCCTCATTCCTGCCATCTGGGGTGGTCAGGATTTTTTCAGCCCAGATCTGATAGCCCTAGTCCATTCAATCTAAGAAATAATTTTAAAAAATTGAATTATAAAATCTTAATAGCATTATTTGATAGAATTATTTGACCCTGATGTACAATATTCTTTGTACTATTTTTGATATTGTATACATAGCTTTTAAAAAGATCTTTGTTGACAGTATACATCATCAGCCACTTGTTACTTAGCAACTGAGATTTATGTTCTAATGAATCATATATCCCATATTGTCATCTGCTTTACACCAGAGTAATACAATCTCAGTGATCTTTAAACCTTTTTTTACTTTTAGTGTTGAAGTAAACAGGTTAAAGTCCATCTTCAGTCGTGGAAACTCACTCGGTGACTTTATACCAGGCATTATCTCTCAGCCCAACTTACTACACAGGCTTATTGTGGAGAAAAAAAATAAGAGCAGTGCTATGTATACTGCCTTCAGCTCCTAAAAAACAACAACACAAGATCGTAACTCTAGCAAGTTATGAACAAAAATATTATATTTATTTGACTGAAATGTCTACTAGAAATTTGTGCTAATCAATGTGCATCTCTGTACTTGTACATGTATATGTCAATATGCACACACATGCATATACACATTTTATGTACAGTAGATGCATCTAGGTTCAGTAAGATTCCTTCCTTCCTTCCTTCCTTCCTTCCTTCCTTCCTTCCTTCCTTCCTTCCTTCCTTCCTTCCTTCCTTCCTTCCTTCCTTGAGCTCAGCAGTATGTATGTACATTATGTGTGTATGTAGCTGTAATGTTTGGTTAATCAGTTAATACATACTTTGTGTAAACAGCATCATCTCTTTTATCATCTACTGGATAGGATTATGTTTTAGTTAGTTACATTCTTATGTGACCATCTCACTGAGCTTCAATATATAAAATCACATGTATCGATACAACAAATCGCAGGCAGCAACAAAGAATGTGCTGATATGATGCATACATTCATTAATGCTGCCTCCACATCTGGCATACAGTAGATTATATGGATTCCTGCTGAGCTTCCTCTTCCTCTGTCTTTTACTTTACCTTCCCCATCACCCACAATTAATTGAGAATCTCCAGGAATGCTCCAAATTTATGCCTAGACTGGAAGTATGAGAGAGGGCTGGAGGGAGCACTGATTGCTGTGAATCCATTTCTCATTCTAGGAAATTCTTTGTCTGAACTTTTCAGGATTCCCCCCCCCCCACTTCCTCTCTATACTAGAGCTTCCAAAGTCAGGGAAACCCAGCAGCTGAGGCTGACAGGATAAATAAGGAGGATTTTCAACACTGGATTTTCTTTCTAAGGTCAGTTTCCCACTATAACCCCAAAGGAGAAACCTGGGCAATCATATGGAATTGCCACCCCAAATGCCAGAGAAGATCAGCCTTAATTTCTTTTCTAAGAAATGTTACCCTTGAATATCTTGAGTATGAAATGTTAAACCTTTATCTAGAACAGTGTTCAGAAAACAAGTTAAGTTGAACTCGTGAAACATCTTGAGCACTTAGGTAAGAAAAGTTCTTCTTCAGTCACCTTTTAGCTTTTAATTCAATATGTAAACAAGGTTAATCAGAAATGTTTACTATTTAGCCTATGAACCTGAAATAGAATCTGATTAAAGAAAAAGAGGAAAATGTCTAATTTGTGCTTCGTTGGTTTTCTCAACCCTTGGATGATTTTAATCCCTTTTATATCTGATTCTTTATTCTATTCATTTTTATCTTTGCCAGGGAAAACCTAGTTTTTACTTCAATTGTTTCCAGTTGCTATAAAAGCTGCAAACAGAGAGACAAGTTCCACTTATCATTTCTCCAGAGTGTTCCATGGGCTTTTCCAATTTCTGTGTCTAATCCTTCCTGCTGTACAACCAACACTTTTACAATATAAATCTCCTACCAAGATTTTAAGATTAGTTATTACAAAAGGGATCTGAAGGACGGCCAATTTATCTGGCAGATATCAGCCCAGGAGGATAACAGCTGAAAAAATCCTTGAAACAAAAGTGGTGTGACTCTTATCATGCAATCATAAATTTAGCAAAGAAAGCAAAAATGTTGTGTTTGGTTTCTAGATCAGCCTTCCCCAATCTGAGCACCCTCCAAAGGTGAGGACTTCACCTAAAATCTATACACTTGATTGGTGCCTAGATGGGGAAGTCTGCTCTAGAAAGTAGGAAAAAATAGTAGATAGGAAGATCCAGATAAGCCTTCAAAGAGGAGGGAACAGATGAGAGCTGGAATATATGTTGGGGATTTGGTCAAGTTAAAAATCTGAGTTGGTCAATTCAGGCAGGATTCAACTTGACCCCATAAATCATTTCTGTACTTCTCTCCGTCCTTTCAAAGGATGGCACAATTAAATTTAAAAATATATTCAAGAGAAAAGCAGCATTGGAAATTTCACATAGCAGAGACCCCACACACACACATTGACATAAGAATGACAGAATGACACTTGAGCTGGATGTTGAGAGGCTTATGTATACTTTGCCCAGCCTCAAAAGGGTAATTTGACAATTCCAAGTTCAATTCCTAGGAGCTCCAGATGAAGTTGGAAAAATTCCTCCTCCACATTAAAGCTACATTTTCCAACTGACTGTCATGTTTGACTCCTTAGAGAGATCAGGAAGCCTCATTTGGATAATAACCCCTGATTATGTTATCACTAGAAAGCAAGGCTCTCTGATTTTGTGTTCAGCCAAGCTCCCCTTCTCAGAATGGAATGGCAGACGTGCTTCTCAAGGATTAAATGAATGAATGAATGAATGAATGAATGAATGAATGAATAAATAAATAAATAAATAAATAAATAAATAAATATAAAACTACTATGTTCCTATTAATGTCATAAATAACTGATTCTGGCTGTAGGATCTCTATAGGCATGAGATGACTGTAAACAGGGCATCTTTTGCTTTCAAAAACTGATAGCTCAATGAGCCAGCATAATTTAATTACCCATATTTTTTTTTAATGTGCCCATATTATAAGATATTTATTACTCAAAGCATTTTTCCTCTGTCAAAACTTTAAATTGGCTCTTTTTAAACTATATTGTTGAAAGAGAAACCTGCATGTGGGCAATGTTCAAGGCGGGATGCACAGTTCCCACCATCACATTCCCTGACATCTTTAACTTGGGATGGCCTGATTGATGATGTGCCATCAAGTTGGTGTTGGCTCTTACTGACCACATAGATACATTTTCTTCATGATGATCTGTCCCTAACCTGGTCTTTCAGGTCTTCCAATGATGCATGCATTGTCACTGTAACTGAGTGCATCCATCTTGCTGCTGGTCTTCCTCTTCTTCTCTTTCCTTCCACGTTTCCCAGCATTAGAGCCTTCTCCAGAGAGCTGGGTCTTTGCGTAATGTGTCGAAAGTAGGATAATTTTCCTTTTCCATGTAGAGCTCTAATCTTCATTGGATGATCCTAAGCATTATTTTGCTAGCATGTGATGGAATGCCTTAAGTTTAGTTTATAAAAGGAAATTTTAAAATGAAACCAAAATGGTTTTTGGTTACAGGAAATCATGACTACATCCCAGGGCAGTTCTTCATGGTATTCTGAATCTTGATGTATAACCAAAATACCTTGGATTCTCTAACTAAAAAATGATATGGCACCTCTTGTGGACAAGAAGCTGCCTCCAATGTTGTGTGAGCAAACATTAACCAATGGACCTCTTTCATCCTTTGTTCCTCTCCTGGAAAACCTTCTAATTCATGTTAAGAATTATATTGTTTTTCTAAGCTATCATTTGGTGAAGTGGTTTCAATACCTATGATTATGTCTTGCTGGAAAGTTCTTTATTGGCTACATATCTACAACTTTTTGATGGATTCATTTGTTCACAGTGATGCATAGGAATGACTTCTGAAGTCACATGCTATGTAGACTGATAGCACTGTGTGATACTTGTGCCTCACCTCAGGCTATCTTTCTGAACTAGCAATAGGAAAATGTACATAAAGCAAATAAGAACTATGAAGAGAGAGAGAGGGAGGATATTTTGTGGTGGTTCAAAAGATAGGTCACAGCTTTTGAACCATTTGTGATCTGAGTGACTGAAGGACCACACATTCTTCTCCAAGCATTCCTTGGATATTTCATGACTCCATTACTCTCAGATGTATCTTGCCCCTTCCACTCTTCTCATATTACAAACTGCTTTTGAAAGTCACCTCGGTTTTGGGAATTATTTTCCCATGATGTCGTGTGAGAGGCTGCCCTGGAGTGCACCGAAGTAGTTATTCATTTGTATCTTACTTCAAGACTGGTTTAGCAATTGTCCTGTATTAAAATCTTATTTATCTGCTGAGGAAGTGACTTTGTCCCCTTTACTTTCCAATGCATAAAGTGGATGGGAAGAAAAAAAAAATACTCTCACTAATGGCAAATTGACAAAAACTTTTTGCAAAGATAAGCCAGGAAGATGGAGGCAAGTTGTTCATATACTGTAGAAAATAAAAAAGGAAGGAAGAAGAAAAAGCAGGTGGTATAAGGAAAAGAAATATAATGACCTAATGTCTTACAGCAGGTATATTGTTTATCTAAGTTAGTACCATATCAGAATACAGTCCCAGGTTCTATTATACGAAATTGGATTTCCCCCCCTATAACATAAGAAACTATTTCTTGAAAATAAACCTTTACTATCTGCAGAAGGTCAGGGTTCTTAGGTATTGTAGTATTGTGTGAGCCTCTTATTTGCAGTGTTTGTACTGAGTTTATAACTCATCAATAAAATAATAAAATAACAAAACAAAACAAACCATTAAAGGCAGGTGAGGCAAGACTGGTATGATCTATGTCTAGGAATCTGGTTTTAGGATCTTTCTTTGTGGCTCAGGAGGCAGCAACATAAAAGTGTAGAAATATACAGCCCTGATTTACAGCATACTGTGAATACACCCCTTACATCCTATGGATTAGTTTTCTTGTTGCACAAAAAGTTGGTTTGCCTGCTTCTCTACACTCCCTCTTCTAACCTGGCCTAATGCTTTATCTGTGGGGAGTCTTAGCAGCAGTGACGTGCAAAGAGTATGGAGACAATCTTAAGGCTTATCATCTGTTTATTAGAATTTACAAAACACATTGTGTTATAAGGAATCCTTTGCTTGACTGGGCACATCAGTTTCTGCAGCTCAGAACCTGGATTACATTTCAATGCAAAACATGTAGAATTACTGTGCATTTTTGTTATAGTTGTCATTGCACCGTACATATTGGAGCCCACTGAAATTCAGGGTGAGTATTCCATAATGGACTGAGGTCTGATTCTACAAATCTGGCTGTTTCTATTCCTGTGACTGAAACTTTCACTTCAGTTATGGTTGCTGTGGGGTCATCAGAGGGTTACAAAGTAGCCTTCAGTAGCTTTAGCCCCCCCCCCCCCAAAAAAAAAAAATCCTTTACAGTTTGGAAGAGGATCACAAAGTAAAATAGAAACAAACTTGCAATTAAAGTTTTGTAAAACATGGACAATAAAGTTTTAGGTCGAAATTCACTAAACTCAGGAAGCAGCGTCACATGCTTGCAGAAAGCTTTCCTCTTTGGACTTTCTGTCAGGCTGGGTTTGCATTGTCTGCTTCTCCATGCGCTTCCACTAAGCTCTGCCTGTGTACCTATCAATGTTGCACAGATTAAAAACAAGCCATCATTTCCCAATGTTCTCTCATTTAAAGTCTTAGAATATTTATAAACCTTTCTTGTCTTTCTTCTTAACTGATTTTTTTCCTAAACCGAAAAGTAAACATGCCTTGAATCAAACTCAGCTCTTGGTAACTGGATGTATACCGTTTGCCATTAACTTTTTCTGATGTCTTTTTTGGGGGAACAGAGCTCCCCATTCTCAACTAAACAGGCTCAGATACTGCCATCTTTTCGCACTGAAGATGTTGCCTAGCCTGGCAATGAAACGTCTGCAAGAAAAGAACAAGGCTCAGAGAGCACCAAGGACTCCACTGCCATATTTCTTTACCAAGGAGCTGTTTGTAACAGAACCTTGTCATTATTTTTCTTGCCTTTTTCTGTATCTATTCCAGTTTTGCTAGACCCTTTTGGAGTTGGTATGCTAAACGCCACATGTGGCAGCACCACACGTTTAAACAAAAGCTTCATGAATGTGATACTTTTCCAAAGACCAGGATCAATGACCTGTTTGCAAATGGGATATTCCCTTGAGTTCATCACCCCAATTTCAAGACCTCTTTCCTAGTTAGTTTGGGGGGGGGGTGTTTCACTAGTTACATTTGTTATATTGTTGATCCTTATGTACCATTTTGTTGTCTATGCAACTAATTTAGGGAGACGACTTTTGGAAATCTTTGAAATGCCTTTTTATTTTCATTTCTCTGAATAATTGGTTGTTGCTAAGCAAATTTAATCTGCTCAGTTCTCACCTTAATTCCAGATCATCTATGAATAAATTAAAAATCATTTTTCCCACTGCAGATCCTTGCGATGCCCCACTCCTTCTACCCTTCTATGGAAGATCTGCATATTTATTTATACTCTCTACTTATTATTCTTTAACTCATCAACAATCCATAGATGGATGTCATTTTAACCCATTGCTGCTAAATTTATTCAGAAGCTTTTGATGAGGAAACGTATCACAAATTCATAATCCTAACGTACACAATATGTAATTATAATGAAGTACTCTTGCCATCTTAATTTTTTTTCTAAGGAAGAGATTCTGATGAAAAGGAATGTGGATGTCTTACACTTAATTAGATTGCCTGCACTTAATGACTACAAATTTTCAGGGTTAGAACAGAATGCTATTTACTACATTGAATGTAATGATTAGCTACCATGTTTAGAATAAAATAATGTTCAAATCTTATTTTCAGTTTCATAGCTAGCATCCTAATGGAATGGTTTTGTTTGTACAACATTCTTATCTATGAATAGTTTAACCATAGTTACACTGCTGGAATTATTAACTGGACACAAGCTGAACTGGACAGTTTGGCCCAAAAAACAAGAAAACTCATGACTATTCACTATGCATTACATCCCTGTAGTGATATTGATAAATTATACCTACCCCACAGAAATGGAGGCAGAGGTTTACTTCGTCAAACAAACTGTCGATGAAGAAAAGCATACATTGGCTGATTATGTAAAAGACAGTCAAGAACAAGAACTTATACAAGTTAAAAATTGGAACTTACTGAACGTACAGGAAACAAAATGTGAATATCGAAATAATGTATTAAAAACACAAACAGAATGCTGGTAAGGAAAAGAATTACATGGTCACTTTCTACAAAAGATCAAGGGGAAAGTGGATAAAGATAAAACCAGACAATGGCTTACAACTGGAACATTAAAAAAAGAAACTGAAGGCTTGATATTGGCTGCTCAAGAGCAAACTATTCGAACTAATGCAATCAAGACCAGAATTGAAAAATCATCATATGATTCAAAGTGCAGATTGTGCAAAGCAGCAGAAGAAACAGTAGATCATATAGATCTACTGAAGAAGATCGCACAAACTGACTATAAACAACAACATAACACAGTCACCAAAATGATTCACTGGAACATCTGTAAATATTAGCATTTGCCAATAATGAAAAATTGGTGGGAACATATAGTTGAAAAAGTAGTCAAAAATGAGCAGGTTAAAATACCGTGGGATTTCCAAATACAAACTGACAAAGTTCTGGCGCATAACACACCAGATTTAACTGTGGCAGAAAAGAAGAAGGTGTGGATAATTGATGTGACAATACCAGGGGATAGTAGAATAGAAGACAAAGAATTGGAGAACACAAAGTATCAAGATCTGAAAACTGAAGCTGAAAGAGTATGGCATAAACCAGCAGTGGTGGTCCCAGTGGTTATTGGCACACTGGGTGCCATTCCAAAAAACCTTGGACAGCAATCTGCGCATTGACGAAATTTCCATATGTCAATTACAAAAGGCCACACTGCTTGGATCCCCACATATACTATGTTGATACATTATGACATCCTAGGTTCTTGAGAAGAACTTGATGCGAATGAAGGCCAACACCAGCTAAAGAACTGGCAGCTGTGATTTCACATTGTTGTGAATAATAATAATAATAATAATAATAATAATAATAATAATAATATCTTATTATTTATTTATTTATTTTTATTTATTTATTTATTTATTTATTTTTATTTATCGTATTTATACCCCGCCTATCCCCTCCCTAACGGAGGACTCTAGGCAGCTTACATCCATATATATTTCATTTAACATTTCATACATATACCGCGCTCTAAGGGAAGGGGTAAGGGAACCGATTCTTCCGTGGGTACTGGACTACATGTCCCACAATACCTTGCGTCGGAGCCGGTTGCTGACGTCCTGGATGTTGCTGTTTTCGGGATCTGTTGTCTCCCCCGCCATTCACGAGATCTTCTTCGTTTGGTGGGCGACCCCCGACAGGATGCCAGCAAATTATCCTGCCTTTATTATTTTTATAAATTATTCAAGGCGGCAAACATACTTAATACTCCTTCCTCCTCCTATTTTCCCCACAACAGCAACCCTGTGAGGTGAGTTGGGCTGAGAGAGAGTGACAGGCCCAAGGTCACCCAGCCGGCTTCCATGCCTAAGGCGGGACTAGAACTCTCAGTCTCCTGGTTTGCCATTGGCTCCTTCCTAGGGCTGAGAGAGAGAGTGACTAGCCCAAGGTCACCCAGCCAGCTTTTGTGCCTCAGGTGGGACTAGAACTCTCAGTCTCCTGGTTTCTAGCCCAGCACCTTAACCACTAGACCAAACTGGCTCTCATGATCTTGTCTCTAAGAAGTTTAGAGAAGGATTAAGTGGGTATAACTGTGTCCCTTTCCCTCTGCAGTTTCCCTTTGTGTTTCCTTTCCTCTGTTACGAATGTCTCAGACAGGCCCAATCTCTGCCTGCCTTCTTCTGAATTCAAGAACTATCAGTGTAGGCCCCAGAGGAAGCACTGAAGATGTGCTGAGCACGTTATACAAAGCCCACCTTCCTTAATTATCCATGAAGAAGCAGCCACAGCTGCCACCAACAGCAGTGCAGCAGAGGAATCTGAGACCTCAGGCTCCTTGATGGGAGAGTTGCCAACACCTGCATCCCAAATCATGAATAATAAACTCTATCTAAAGAAATGCACACAGGTACAGTATTTTGTTATAAATATGAAAGAGAGGAAGAACAACTCTGGGTTTAAAGAGATACCTGAGCTTGCTATTACCTCCTCTGATCTTTTCCTTAAACCTCTTCTGCACAAGACTAGAGACTGAACTCACTGATTTGCACAAAATGGAGAAGGATAACATTTGCAACAGGAAACTTGTACTGGATCTTAGGAGGTACACTAATCCTTTTTAAATGATGGGCAATTTTCTTTAAAAATTAACGCATCATGCAATGAATTGTGCCTCATTTGGGCACCTGATAGCCGAGTGTAATAATGCTATCATTCCCAATCTTATTCCCATGCTTCTTTTGTCCTTTGGAGGAAAACGCAAGTTATAAATCTACATTAGTAATATCAAACAAAGCAGTTACTGTGAAAGGGGAAGCCAAAACATGTTTACACATCTCTACTTTCCCCAGCCCACAATTCCTGCCATTCTCTTTCTCACTCTTTCTCACGCTAGAAAGTAGGACAAATCCAGGGAACTGGTATATTTACATAACTGTAGATATGAATATCACCCCAGCAGATGGGAACCTCTAGCCAACCTTGGCTGATCTAGAAAGCTAAGCAACTGGCCCTGGTTACCTCTTGGATGGTACGAGGCTCACTGGCAAGATCTTTACCAAAATTGCAAGATGCTCAATGTGGCATAGCTGGACTAAGCTCTAGGCTCAAACTCAGCTTAAGGCTGTCAGACATATGGTATTGCTAGAGAAGAAATTTTATTTCACACTGGAAAAAAGCCACTAGAAGAGTTAATTGCTGTCTGTCAACCTGGTGCAGTTCTCTTTTAACTACTGTTAGTCTAATTCTGGTGCTTTTTTCTCTTCTCTCTTCCCATGGTTTAATGGATGTTGTGCCCTGTGCTTCTGGCCCTTGAAGCTGGGTGTCTGACTGAGAAAATGTGGGCCTCAACTAACTCCCACATATGGGGCAACCACCTGGGTTAGAAAGTAGGAGAAACATCCAAGAAGGCAAAACACATTTGTACTATGCTGAGAAACAGCATGGAGATTCCCACAAAACTCACTGGGAATCAAGCTCAACTCGAAGGAAACTTCGATATGAATGATGAATATCACTTTTCAGAATATAACATGTGTATTTATTTATGCACAAATTTGGGGGAAGAAGGTAATCACTATCTAAAACATAGCGTTTTTTTAAAAAGCTTCTCATCAGTGGCATTTACCTACTGAATGTGGAATACATGGAAAATATTTCTATATTATAGGGGGAAAATAACATGGCTAAGTGAAAAACATGAGGAATCTACCCATGAAGAGCAAGCTCTCTTTTCATTGCTTGCACTGGGGAACATGGGACAAAACTGATGAGGTGTCAGGGTTCAAATGTGAATCCTGCCATTTGTCTTCGTTGAGTTAGAATGTATGAAGTGGGGAGGGGGAAGACATGCCAGGTGCAGAGCTGTGTCTAACATCAGAGACTGTGGAATGCATCGTCAAGGTCATCCACCTGCAGGAGCTGGAGGGGGCCGAGTACGGAGTATGAAAGTAATGGACGTTGACATCATGGGCGTGAAGAAATTGGCGCACAGGGGGGAGAGCTAAGTTAGAGAGTTTGGCGGGAAACCATCATTAGGATCTTTGGGAGTGCTTTGATTTACATGTATCCTTAATAAAGCTTATTCTGCATTTCAATGAAGTGCATGGAGAAGTGTTTATTGGGGCATTGAAGTCAGGGTCATTACATGAGGCCACAATGGGGCAGCAGCAACAGCAGGACAAGATGGGACAATGGAGTATTGCAATGCAAGCCCTGCTCCTTTTGAGTGTGTAATATCAACACATGAACAAAAGGGGCAGGTTTTGCATCCCTATGCTCCATCCACCATCTTGGTTCCACTCTCATCCCCGATATGAATGCTGATTTGGAAGAGGCTGGCTGTTAAGATATCTATCCATAGAGACAGAGACAGAGACAGAGACAGAGACAGAGACAGAGACAGAGACAGAGACAGAGACAGAGATAGAGACAGAGACATCTGTCTGTCTGTCTATCATCTATCTATCTATCTATCTATCTATCTATCTATCTATCTATCTATATATCATCTATCTATCTATCATCTATCTATCTCTATCATCTCTAGAAGGGACGGCAGAGGATGAGATGGTTAGATAGCATCACCGATGTAATGAACATGAATTTGAGTAAACTCCGGGTGACAGTGGAGGACAGGAAGGCCTGGCGTGCTATGGTCCATGGGGTCACGAAGAGTCGGACGCGACTGAACGACTGAACAACAACAAAATCATCTCTATCATCTCTATCTCTATCTCTCTATATATATAGACACATATCCCCTATTTATTTATTTAGTTAGGTTTTTTTTATCCTGCCTTTCTTATTTTTATAAACAACTCAAGGTGGGGAACATACCTAATACTCCTTCCTCCTCCTATTTTCCAATTATACTTTAATATTTCCTGTGCAACTTGAGTTTGGATGGTCACTTACATTACCATTTTTTAATGACTGCAGGAGCTGAACTCCTGAATAGGTCATGCATTTGGAATGAATATTAAGGCAAAAAAAAATACATTGACAGATTAATATCTCTCTTACTACAGGGAAGTGTGTGTGTGCATGCATGCACGTGCACTTTTGTGTGTATTTGCATTACACAGGCACAAATGTAAATATAAAAAGGTAAAGGTTTTCCACTGCACAGTCATGTCTGACTCTAGGGGGCAGTGCTCATCTCCATTTCTTAGCCGAAGAGCCAGCGCTGTCCGAAGACGCTTCCGCGGTCATGTGGCTGGCATGATGCGCACGGAACGCTGTTACCATCCCACCAAAGTGGTACCTATTTATCTACTTGCATTTGCATGCTTTCGAATTGCTAGGTTGGCAAGAGCTGGGGTGAGTGCGGGAGCTCAGTCGGTCACACGGCGCTCGGGTCTCAAACCACTGACCTTCCGATCAACAAGCCTGGCGTCTTAACCACTGAGCCATCATGCCCCTTAAAATGTAAATATAGGTCAATGCAAATATAGGTGCAGATACTTCGGGGAATTATGGAAAGACACTTGAAAACAACTGGAAAGTTTTATTGCAGGTTAGGTAAGCAAAACAATATTGTAAATAAATGCTAGGTAAATGTCTCTTAACAATTAACATCATAGTTAAAATCTGGGACAGTCTGTTAATGTGTTTGCTTTTTAAAAGAATCTCAAATAATCTTTATTTGGCCAATGACGAGCATTTTTTTTAAAAAAAGATTTGAAATGTTTTCTTAAGGCCTTGTTAAATGAGCATTGTAAGAAATAATTAACAATATTTTCCACACACTTGTGGCAAATGAACCACTCTGTTACATGGGCAGCGGGCATCTTTTGAAATCTAAGTCCAGTAAAAGCCCTAAGAATTAGGGGATAGGATAACATCTAAAAATAGGTTGGTTTGCAGTTATTTTTTTATCAAAACATACTGTCTCAATAAATGGAAAATAATACATTATAGCCCTATCTTCACCTTCATTGTGACCATAAATTCAGAGAATACAGATCATCTGTCGGATCAACTTCCAGACCGGATTTCTGCAGAAGGACTTGGCAATGTGGTACCCATTCTCCATTTCTCAGTGGTTTCAGCTGGCACACTCGCACTCTGCTCAATCTGTGATATGGTCTCAAATAGCCCAGATCAGTCCTACATTCAATAGGTGGCCCTCTTCTTTCTGTCCTGAGATTTCCTTTTATTTAGGGTCCACATTTTTACCCCACTGCAACCCAGAGACTCTCGGCAGCTTACACAGAGTATAAAACCAAATAAAACATCCAGAGTAATACAATTATAAAACAGTAAAAGAACACCATCCAAACAGAAAACTACAAGCAATAAAAACAGAAAATAAAGAGGTCATATTAAAATCAGAAGTCTTTCTGGTGGGGCTAGCCTGACCTTAAGTGGGAGAGATCCACAGTGTTGGTACTGCCACAAAAAGCATTGGCTCCTCGCTTCAGCCTCCTGGATCTCCCCGAAATGTGGGATCAGTAGAATTTATCTCTGTTCGATGTCATTGGTTGGGCCGGTACTGGTTGGAGTACTGGAGCAAACAATCATAGGCCACTTCAAAGGTCAGGAGACAATGCTTTGTCTTAAAATTCTCTGGCACTCACAAAAACTGGAAGAGGCCTCCAGCACTTGACAAAGCAGAAAATGCCAGAGGAGGTTAGAGATAAACCGTGAAGCAGAGAAGCAACCTGGCTGTTTCTTTTTGCTCTTAAAAGTGAAGTGTGGGGAGGGGGGGCATTTCTCTTCAAAGCGGCTTTGAGGGAGATGCTTTGCTCAAACTTTTGTCAAAGCAAAGCAGCTGCTTGAAGGTTTGGCCGGCTCCAGTGTGTGTGCCTTGAGCAACATCAAAATGGTTATTAAAAATATATGTATTATTGGGTTGGATTCCCCCTTCCCTTCCCACTGCCCCCATTTTTCTTTCATTTAGTGCATTGGAGGAAAGATGTTCTGTAAGCTGGAAAAACCATAGGATTGATATTTGAAGAGGCAGCATATGTGAGATAAAATATTGTTTTCCCGCTACAAAAGGAAAAGTTCTTAGCGCTCCTGTTGGATGTCAGATTGTATGTGCTATAACCGACTCGTAGAGCAGAGACTATTTTTAACCACTTTGCTCAGCTAAAGCATTTCTGATTTTTTTTCCTTTTCATTTGTTCCAAAAAATATTATATAAATATTTTATATAATATAAACACCAATGATAAGTCTTTGCAACATTCCTAACAGGGAGCAGAGTGAAAAACAATATAAAATGTAGTGCTTATTTCATCCAGGTATTGAATAGAATGTTTAGTTATACTGCATTTCACTCATATGCATGTTTAAAATTAACAATTTTAGACATAATTTAATAATACATATACTGAGTGAAACTAACTATTTTAGAAATATAAAAGTCCTTCACTGAGACCATTGCAACTGAAATTAAAATGCAGTCTTATAGAATTGGGGACTTGATCTTCCCCCTTCATGGATCACTGCCTTGTCATGGTGAAGGGGCTTGAGTAACTCAATGAAGTCAGGTCAAGACGGACAGGTCATGACGGAGAGTTCTGACAAAACGTGGTCCACTGGAGGAGGGAATGGCAAACCACTCCAGTATCCTTGCCAAGAAAACCCATGGACAGTATCAAAAGGCTAAAAGATATGATGCCGGAAGATGAGCCCCTCAGGTCGGAAGGTGTCCAAAATGCTACTGGGGAAGAGCGGAGGGCAATTCTGAGTAGCTCCAGAAAGAGTGAAGCGGCTGGGCCAAAGCCGAAAGGACGCTCAGTTGTGGATGTGTCTGGAAGTGGAAGGAAAGTCCGATGCTGTAAAGAACAATATTGCATAGGAACCTGGAATGTAAGATCTATGAATCAAGGTAAGCTGGATGTGGTCAAACATGAGATGACAAGATTGAACATCGACATATTGGGAATCAGCGAACTAAAATGGACAGGAATGTGTGAATTTAATTCAGGAGACCATTATATATACTACTGTGGGCAAGAATCCCTTAGAAGAAATGGAGTAGCTCTCATAGTCAATAAAAGAGTGGGAAAGGCAGTACTGGGGTACAACCTCAAAAACGACAGAATGCTTTCAGTTCAAATCCAAGGCAAACCATTCAACATCACAGTGATCCAAGTCTATGCCCCAACCACTGATGCCAAAGAAGCTGAAGTTGACCGGTTCTATGAAGACCTACAACACCTTCTAGAACTAACACCAAAAAAAAGATGTCCTTTTCATCATAGGGGACTGGAATGTTAAAGTAGGAAGTCAAAAAATAAACGGAATAACAGGCAAGTTCGGCCTCGTAGTACAAAATGAATCAGGGCAAAGGCTAATAGAGTTTTGTCAAGAGAACATGCTGGTCATAGCAAACTTTTCCAACAACACAAGAGACGACTCTACACAAGCACATCACCAGATGGTCAATACCGAAATCAGATTGATTATATACTTTGCAGCCAAAGATGGAGAAGCTCTATACAATCAGCAAAAACAAGACCTGGAGCTGACTGTGGCTCAGATCATGAGCTTCTTATCGCAAAATTTAGGCTTAAATTGAAGAACGTAAAGAAAACCACTAGACCACTCAGGTATGACCTAAATCATATCCCTTATGAATATACAGTAGAGGTGAGGAATAGATTTAAAGGATTAGATCTGGTAGACAGAGTGCCTGAAGAACTATGGATGGAGGTTCGTAACATTGTACAGGAGGCAGCAACTAAAACCATCCCAAAGAAAAAGAAATGCAAGAAAGCAAAGTGGCTGACTGATGAGGCTTTACAAATAGCTGAGGAAAGAAGGGAAGCAAAAAGCAAGGGAGAAAGGGAAAGATATAACCAACTGAATGCAGATTTCCAGAGAATAGCAAGGAGAGATAAGAAGGCCTTCTTAAATGAACAATGCAAAGAAATCGAGGAAAACAATAGAATGGGGAAGACTAGAGATCTCTTCAAGAAAATCGGAGATATCAAGGGAACGTTTTGTGCAAAGATGGGCATGATAAAGGACAAAACAGCAGGGACCTAACAGAAGCAGAAGAGATTAAGAAGAGGTGGCAAGAATACACAGAAGAACTATACAAGAAAGATCTTAATATCCCTGATAAATACGATGGTGTGGTCACTGACCTTGAGCCGGACATCCTAGAGAGTGAAGTCAAGTGGGCCTTAGGAAGCATTACTAACAACAAAGCTAGCGGAGAAGACAGTATCCCAGCTGAGCTATTTAAAATCCTAAAAGATGATGCTGTTAAAGTGCTGCACTCAATATGCCAACAAATTTGGAAAACTCAACAGTGGCCACAGGATTGGAAAAGGTCAGTTTACGTTCCAATTCCAAAGAAGGGCAATGCCAAAGAATGTTCAAACTACCGTACAATTGCGCTCATTTCACATGCTAGCAAGGTTATGCTCAAAATCCTACAAGCTAGGCTTCAGCAGTATGTGAACTGAGAACTACCAGAAGTGCAAGCTGGGTTTCGAAGAGGCAGAGGAACTAGAGATCAGATTGCCAACATTTGCTGGATCATGGAAAAAGCAAGAGAGTTCCAGAAAAACATCTACTTCTGCTTCATTGACTACGCTAAAGCCTTTGATTGTGTGGATCACAGCAAACTCTGGCAAAGTCTTAAAGAGATGGGAGTACCAGACCACCTTACCTGTCTCCTGAGAAACCTGTATGCGGGTCAAGAAGCAACAGTTAGAACCGGACATGGAACAACCGACTGGTTCAAAATTGGGAAAGGAGTACGACAAGGCTGTATATTATCACCCTGCTTATTAAACTTATATGCAGAGTACATCATGAGAAATGCCGGGCTGGATGAATCACAAGCTGGAGTTAAGATTGCCGAGAGAAATATCAACAACCTCAGATATACAGATGATACCACCCTAATGGCAGAAAGTGAAGAGGAACTAAAGAGCCTCCTGATGAGGGTGAAAGAGGAGAGTGCAAAAGCTGGCTTGAAACTCAACATTAAAAAAACTCAGATCATGGCATCTGGTCCCATCACTTCCTGGCAAATAGAAGGGGAAGAAATGGAAGCAGTGACAGATTTTATTTTCTTGGGCTCCAAGATCACCGCAGATGGTGACTGCAGCCATGAAATTAAAAGACGCTTGCTCCTTTGGAGGAAAGCTATGGCAAACCTAGACAGCATATTAAAAAGTAGAGACATCACCTTGCCGACAAAGGTCCGTATAGTTAAAGCTATGGTTTTCCCAGTAGTAATGTATGGCTGTGAGAGTTGGACCATAAGGAAGGCTGAGCGCTGAAGAATTGATGCTTTCGAACTGTGGTGCTGGAGAAGACTCTTGAGAGTCCCTTGGACTGCAAGGAGGTCAAATCAGTCAATCCTAAAGGAAATCAACCCTGACTGCTCATTGGAAGGACAGATACTGAAGCTGAAGCTCAAATACTTTGGCCACCTAATGCGAAGAGAGGACTCACTGGAAAAGACCCTGATGCTGGGAAAGACTGAAGGCAAAAGGAGAAGGGGACGGCAGAGGATGAGATGGTTGGATAGCATCACCGATGTGATGAACATGAATTAGAGTAAACTCCGGAGACAGTGGAGGACAGGAAGGCCTGGCGTGCTATGGTCCATGAGGTCACGAAGAGTCGGACACGACTAAACGACTGAACAACAACAACAACTTGATCTTCCTGATGTAATTCTTTTCTTGGGTTCCTAAATAACCGAGGAACTTAAGGAAACTTTTCCCCTTTACCAATTTTGCTTCATTGGCTTTAACGATGTGTGTGTGTGTGTGTGTGTGTGTGTGTGTGTGTGTAAATCCTATAAACCTCCACAGTATATTCTTTAGATGAGAGGCGGCAATGTTTGCAGAGTCAGTGGCAGCAACTTGGTCTCCCAAGTTTCTGAGGAGGCCTTCCCACAATATAGTGACACACTATTGGGACCTATCTTGGGGGTGGGTGGGTGGGGTTCAGGGTGTGGTAGTGTTTAAACATGGGGATGGGAGTAGGAAGCCTCTTAAAAGACAAACCATTCCCATTCCTATCTTGAAACTACCACCCACCACCTCTAATGGCCCATAATCCCACCACTGAAATTGCACCACCATTTTGCCACTGAATGATGACAGCATGAACTCCAGTGCTGAGGGTGCAATTTGGGTGCTGAGAGGCTGCATGATGGGCTTTGGGTTTGTTTGTTTTTTTTTGCTCTGAATTAAACATAGAAAGCTTGTTCTACACCCTGCTTTTATGCAATAAAAAAAGAGAGCAGGTCTTGAATTCCAGAGTTTGGGGTCTGAGGGTTGAATCCAACAGTGATGTGAAGTAGGAAAAAGGGCTTTCACTGCGTAAGGCACTTGATTTTACCAATCCCTCCTGTGTACTCTTGATTCAATATGGCACAGGACCAGGCTATTTGTGGGACCACCTTTCTTCCATTCTTTCTGCCTGCCCCACCAGATCTAGCCAAGTGGGCAAGCTCTGGGTCCCCTCTATTAAACACAATCATCTTGTTGGACCCAGGAGTCATTCCTTCTCTGTGGCATCTCCTGCCTTGTGGAACAACCTCCTGGAGATCTGGATGGCCCTGACCCTATTGGCCATTGGTAAGGTTCTGAAGACATAAGGCTGTTTTCCTAGGGTTGGCTAGCCCACTTATTGATGTGTTTTTTATGGTTGGAAGGTGTGCTATGGGTTATTGTTTTTAGTTGTTGGGCTTTAAACTTTGTATGCAGCCCAGAGTCACTGTTGTGATAAAATAATTTTATTTATGTAAATAAAAATAATTTATTAAATTATTTACTAAATAAATAAATATCTTATATTGTTTCAGATGTCCCTCCAACCTTATCCATGTAATGTATATGCAATATAGAGAGAGGTTTAGTAAACTTTAGATGCCTGACCTGCATATGGAAAAATGCTCTTATTCTGAGCAGGAGGCAGAAAACATTTTTGGCTCCAGAGCCAGTTTTCAATTTGGGGTGAACATCCCAGCGATGGAGTCAGTGCCAGATGTATGTTTATATAGAGGAGAGTTGAGCTTATTTGCAAATAAGCATGCACAAGTTTTATTGTGTTCTTTTTTAGAGGATTCTTAAGAAAGATTCTAAAGTTGCAGTTTAGATCTCTCTGTTTGGGGTAACGCATATTTTTCTGTTTTGTCACCTTCTCCACTCCTCTCTGAAGTCCTTCCTCTTCCTATCTGCTACAATGTCTTCTGGGATTTGTAGTACTACACTACAGTTTTCCCAAAAAGCATCCCACTGCTATCCCAAAAAAAATCAAGATAAAAAAGGAACCAAGCTTTGTACTTTTTCCAATAAAAAGATTATATTCAGCATGCCCCAAATCAAACTGAGAATTTAAACTTAAAAGTTGTAGTTTCAGTCATCTCACCTGTCCAAGCCCCATGCAAAAGTTATTTGATTTCATTGAAATCTAGACAAGGAGGCCAAGGAAATAGCTGTAATTGCTTTGGATGCTCTGAAAGAACAGCAGATATCTGTAAAAGGCTCTGGACAGCAACAGTCAGCAGATGAGATTCCCCAAGAGGGCCCCCGAAAGCAGACCACTTGCAGAAAGGTCCCAAAGAGGAGAGAAAAGATCTTCATACAAGCTCCAAGGGAAGAAACTGGCAAGGGAGGAGACAAAGGAGAACTATGAAGGCTGGACTCCAAGCCTTGGCAGATGGAACCGGGCTCGTGGGCTGGAGATATCTCATCCTGGCATTAGTACAAAGCCACCATTCCATACATAATGAATAGGACTGTGCAACTTTACATGATGCTAAAATAATTCAGTGAGTAGAGGAGACTGCTTCAACAGGCTTAACTTTTCAGAAGAATGCAGAGAATTTGGTGCCAAAGATAAAATAACGCAGGACTGTGATAATCACAAGCACACCTAACATTTGTTCACATCATATGGTAACGATGAAAAATCATACAGATGGCGCTGTAGAATTCATATATGGGGGTTCAGAATTGCCACCATACACCTTTTCTCTGGAGCATTTTTCTTCTCACATTTTTAATTACAATTAGAGGGAAGACCACTACTGGCCAAAAAAAAAGATCTCCAGTGCTTGTAATTGACTTCCATTATATATTTTATTTACAATAAAAATGCAAAACATATTTTATGCATCAAAACATTCGAAAGGGCATGTTTCTTTCATATTAGAAAAAAAAGTGCAAATGTTAGGTCTACCACCCTCTTCAATGTAGTCCTTCCAAAATAACACATTTTGCCCATCTCTGTATAAATTGTAGACCTGTAATATATGTTGCAGTAATGTTGCATCATTCCTGATTCAGTAACATTTTCCAAGAGGTTTTACTCCTTGCCAAATCCCCAGTATGGCTCCACTGGGGATGTTTCAAATCCAGGAAACACTGGCTGCATTCACACAACATGCTAAACCATTGTTTGTAGCGCCATGGTTTATGAAATAAATTACATCTCTTTGGCTTGTTACAATATGCAGAGCCAAAAACCAAACCAACTAACCAACCACATTTGGATTCACATGAAACCAAAACCACCAACAATCCACATTCTTGCTTAACGAGATGGGTGAACCTAATCATTAGTGGCTTGCTAATATCTGGGGGCAGATCCAGTTTGGTGTAGTGGTTAAGGCATCAGGCTAGAAACTGGGAGACCCTGAATTCTAGTCCCACCTTAGGCACAAAGCCAGCTGGGTGACCTTGGGCCAGTTACTTTCTCTCAGCCCCAGGAAGGAGGCAATGGCAAACCACTTCCGAAAAACCTTGCCAAGAAAACTGCAGGGACTTTTGCAGGCAGTCTCTGATAATCAGTCTCAATTGAACAGATAATATACACTATCTATCTATCTATCTATCTATCTATCTATCTATCTATCTGGGGAGAAGAAATCAGTTTTGTTCCCATATTAATCCATGGTAATCAAATCAACAGGAAATAGAAACATTATATACAAAGACCCCAAAGAGTCTTGGATACCTTAAAAACAAATGCATTCATGTTATTGTTGCTGTTTTCTGCATCAGACAACCATGGCTGCTGCTCTAGAAACTGTAATATATGCAAAGATATTTATAGTGGGACTGCTGCAGCAAAAAAACTAAATTAAAAAAAAGTTGGGCATTGGTAACATGCAAAGAGAGATACTTGTTTTTTCTTTACAAGACCAATTCAATATTTTTTTAGAGTACTACCATTAAATTTATTTATTAAGACAGATTTTTAAAATGTAAACTCATTGAGATTAAATATAAATATACTCATAATGTTTAGAGTCAGTTGTTAACGAACCCCATAAGAATAACTGAATAAATGAATGAAAGCTTTCCTGAACCCCATAAGAATAATTGAATAAATGAATGAAATTTCATCCCTTTGGAAAATGATATTTTTATCATAGTTTTTAATTTGCTTAATGTTTTTGCTTTTTATAAACCAGGCTGCCAAATTGCCTCCATTTAGTACAGATCAAACAATTTTCTAATGCATAAAGACTAATTCTATTTAATTATGCAATTATGGTAAAATATGGTTATAATATTCACAAGATTCAGCATTATTGGTATATGTGAAATTTTAGGTTGTTTATAACCATGACAAAAACACATAACATGACAAAAACAGTGTCAGTATATGGAATGGTAATATTAGAGAGGGGGGATAATTATTCCATTTCATTTAAAACCCCCACCCCAACTTACAAAAGCAACAAAAATATTCCAGTGAAAGTTTGCTTTACATAGCTTATTTTAAATTAAATATTAATATATAAATCTGCATATTGGGAAGATTAAAATGTAACCAGCGTTATCGTCATATTTTAAAGGGAATTCCCTTCTTAAGCTAACATTAACTTTTCTACTACACAGCAGTAATAGCCATGGTTAATATAGATATAGGCGGAGACCAAAAAAGCTATTAGAAAAACAAATGGGTCATCAATGCATTAAGACATTATTTGGGGTTGTTTGTATATGTATACTTTGTATATCAGGTTCGTTGCCAAACCACAAACATGACTTTTTATGTTCCAGTTCCAACAGTGCTGTGAAAGAAAAGAATGGGAAGGTAAGAGGATTGGTTAGAAAAATTGGGAGCTACCCTTTAATGAATTGACTAGTTCAAGGGTCGGAATTGGCGGCTCGCGAGCCAGATCTGGCTCTTTGGCCTCCTGACGCTGGCTCTTTCTCCATGTTTGCCGACCGACATCGGAAAGCCGGTCTCCGGAAGCGGCGCGAACCCTGGAGAAGACGCTGAGACAGAGACGCTGATTGGTGGAGGCTCAGAAGGAAGGGCGCCCCCACCAATCAGCGTCCCTGTTTCTTCTCCAGGAGAAGAACCCTGGAGAAGAAACGGAGATGCTGATTGGTGGCAGCGCCCTTCCTTCTGAGCCTCCACCAATCAGCGTCCCTGTTTCTTCTACAGGAGAAGAACCCTGCGATTGGCTCCCGCCCGCAAAACCCGCCCCCTTCCACGCGATTGGCTCCCGCCCGCAAACCCCGCCCCCTGGCTCTCGAGCACTTCAAAATGTGCACGAGCATACCAAAATGGCTCTCGGCTCAAAAAGTTTGCCGACCCTTGGACTAGTTCATTTAACCCAGTATTGGTGACACTGGCTGGTAGGGGTTTCTGCTAGGGTTTTAGGGAAAAGTCTAAAGTGCTCTGCTCCTGAGATATAAGTTGCTCAGTTTCTGGATCCTAGCCAATGGGTTTAGTGATTTTCCTTTAATGCGAGCCACTGCTCAGAAAAAAACTGGCCCGCCTATTCATAAGGTTTCCAGTAAGTCAATGCTTTGTGACTTAGAATACTATCAGTAAGTACTCAGGATATGCAAAACATAAACAATAAAAAATAAAGAATTATCTACCCATCTGGTGTTATTCTTACTTTTTAAATGGATAAGTCTATAACTTTCTCCAACATGGAATACCCTTATGCCTATCTTTCCCTAATTTATATTCCTAACTTAAATTGACTAGGAACCTTTTAAATGCAAATGTTAACAAATATCTTTCCAATGTAACTCTTTTTTAAAAGGTAATTACCAATGTTTGCATATAACATTCCTTTTCAGTCTCCTTTGTCTGCAAATCTGCTCCCAGAGAGGACTATAGTCTTTGTTATTTATAATTTCAAGAGTGGCACCCCAACTCTAAATATAATAGCTGCAGTGCAGCCAAGATCTCCCACTAGAAAGGACTATGGAGAAATATGAACTCTTTTTCCCTCCTTCCCATTTAAATTGATGGGACATAAAGTGCTTAAGACTGCAATGAGTATAGCCCATTGAATTCAAGGGTACTTACCCTTGCATAGGCCATGGACAGGATTGCTCTCTACATCAACAAGGTCATATCCTTATTACCAGCATATAAATCCTTGAAATTATTGGATTTCTTTTAATACTGAGTGAAGGTCTTTTGCATGTTCACAAGCAAGTTTTCAGGATGAAAAATCAAGAATCAAGTGAGTTAAGGAAATATTAGAAATCGGATGGCAGAGCACCTTGTTTATTGAAAGATTGTATGTTTATTATGCTTTCTTTAGAGCTGGGTAATCTTTCTAGAATTAACTGGTCTAAATGAGTTCTCATGACACTTGATCTTTGACAAAGTCCTAGCACTTAAAATGTATATGCTAAGCTTCGTTCTGTTCCAATATGGTGATAACTTTATACTGTCAGGGATGAACAATGCAAATGTCTGTTTATGTAATGACCTTACCTATTGGAAAACCAGCAGTCTGGCCTTCCAAAATATCAACTGTCCATGCTTTCTTGCCTCACCACTAGCATTTTTGCCTGGCCCAGACAGGATATTAAATATATGCTTTAACCCCAGATAACATGTTTATAATCCATTATGCTCACATCTAAGCAGCATTATGCAAATGAGCTCCTCAACAATATTTCAGTGAATGTTTATTTCTCTAATATAGTTTAAAAATTTAAGAAGAGACAGTAAAGGATGTCTAATGGCAAAGCTTGATGTTTGTATAGTGGCTATAATTTTTCAGACATTAGGGGATACAGTTTGATGATACAGTCATTAGGTTTTGTCTAATAATAACCAGGCAATTTGTATAGAAAATATATTTTCCTTTTTGTGTCCTTGTTTTGTTTTGTTATCTTAACACAGAGGAAACACCAAAAGGTATACAGGCTGGGCAAGTGCCCTAAAACACACAGACAGACAGACAGACAGACAGACACACACACACACACACACACCCCTCCTTGCTATGAAATTCTGGCCTTCTTTCCTTACCACAGGAAGATCTGAACATGCTTTTGAGTTTGGTGTGCAAGACCTGAACATACCTTTGAAGTGAATGTCCTATGTGATGCCTAGACTTGTGACCTAGAAATAGGGTTGCTTGCAGGATTATTTGTAGATCGGACCAAGATTCAGTATACGGACATGGACTGATGAAAGCACACTGTCTTGGTCTATCCTGTGCAGAATGGGAATTCCTCCACCCTATGAAGTAATGGTAGTTTGTGAAACTGAGCATAGGTTGAGGTAGGTAAAATTTCCAGTTTTATTCTGTATTTTCTTTTTAAATTAGGATGCTTTTTAGGTGTCTGTTAAAAAGACAAAAAATCATTGCAGGCTCAATTTGTGAGTTTTGCAACATCTGACCATAAACCTATCTAGGAAATAGGATTCTCTGTGATGAAAAACATGGATTTACTTTAACACGGATAATGAGATAGTGTTTTCCACATATCTGAGCTGGCTAGTTTTGTGTGACAGGCATAGACAACTCTCCTTTTCAAGAAGAGGAAACAGCCAGGAAATCTAGCAAGAAAATTCAGGAAATGGCCACTGTTTCCCATTATGCCTAATGATAGAAGCCGAACCATTAGCAATGAAATTTATTTGTATGCAGGAATATAGAAATGAAATTTTTTCAAAGGCCTGTGACCTATTATTACTATTACCTATTACTGTGACCAGTAATTGGATGTTATTAATATGAATATATTTTGGTATATTTTGGCATGTTTTCTGGAAGTTCTGTCTTTAACTGACTGTTTAGAGCTAAACACTTTCCTAAGTTATTAAGGCAATATACTATCCCAAATATACAAAATTTTCCAGGATTTGAATATTGGAAATAAGAAATCAGTCACTTAAATCAGTCATCTTTTATGTCTCTATGATAAATCATTATTTTTTTAAAATAGTTTTATCTTTTTAGTTAGACAGCAGTTTGTGTAATGCTATGTAAATTTGACCATATTTAGGATGTACTTACTCCACTGTAGTTAAAACTTGCCTTTGTTTGACTTCATTTCAATAGTTATCCTACTTCATGGATTTGAGTTCCTTAAAATAGATGGCATATCCATGAATCACAAACGATAGAGTTGGTGTGTTCATGTGTGTGTTGTTTTAGTTTGTCAAGAGAAGATATGATACTAAATCATCTTGATGACCTGAATTGCTTTTTTCAGTAACGTGAGCATTGTTGCCTTGCTTTTTTAACGGTTCTGAAATATTTCCCTTCGCCTTATCTCTTTCAGTGTAAACAAGTATCTATGAGCAGCAGGTGTTTTTGGCAATACAATGATAGTCTGCAAAAACAGATCTTACAAACCTGTCATGTCTATAATAAAAAAGCCATCTAAATTCTGACAGATCATTGTACTTCCTTCACAAGCCTGTTCTGCCCAGGATGGTGGAGAATGTTTCGTTGGCAACTGCAAAGTCACAAATAATAAAATCTCCAACAGAAAATGAGTAACAAAGATTTTTTTGTTTTTTACTAAAATTACCAGCCTATTACTGGACAAGACTAATGGTGGGTATATTGAATATGGAACCTGGTTACTTTTCCCTGTATTTCCATTTCAAGTCTTCATATGCATATATAGACTAAACTTTACCAGGTGGTTGTGGGTGTTACAGCAATATGTTTTGGTTTTGGTTTTGGTTTGATGATGATGGTTTACAAACAACAACCAAACACCAGTGAGGACGTATTGGTCATGGGATGCTGACTGAAAAAATGAAAGAGAACACTCAGAACTGATGGTTGAAAGACTGGAACAGAATGTCTGGAAAAGAAGAAGTATTAATATATAGATATGGATGGTTTTCAGCTTCAGGTTTTGGGGATGTCCCCATAGGAGGAAGTGAGTACCACCATGGAGTTCAGTAGAGAAATCCAAAATGGGTATGTGTCTCCATCCACCCCCAAAATAATAAAGAAGCAAGCAAAGAACAGAAAATTAAAACAGCATTAATAGTGGGCATGCAATCCTCACTGAGAGTTGGAGAAGTTAAAAAGAAAAAAGAGCGAAGAAGGAGAAGGAGAAGGAGAAGGAGAAGGAGAAGGAGAAGGAGAAGGAGAAGGAGGAACAGAGTGGGATGCAATAGTTGACACCCTGGAGAGAACTTTTCCAGGCTGCAATATGCTGTTGAGTTTTAATTGATTGCTCAGCATCGGAATAGTGGATTTTATGTTTTCTATCTTTCTTGTGTTGTTCATTAGTGAACTGCCCTATTGTTAATTAATTGCATTTGTTTTACTGATTTTCTTTTTTCTTTTACTGATTTTTTAAAAAACTCTGTGTTCCACTTAAGTTTTTAATCCACTTAGTATTGAGGGGACAGTAGTAGTAGTACAAGTAAATAAGTAAGTAAGTAATAGGAAATCAAATAGATCGATAGATCGATAGATCATAGATAGATCGATAGATGATAGATAGATAGATGATAGATAGATAGATAGATAGATAGATAGATAGATAGATGATAGATAGATAGATAGATAGATAGATAGATAGATAGATAGATAGATAGATAGATAGATATAGTAGTGTTTCACGTGGGAAACTGGTAACTGCCTGCTCTGTCATATGAACTAACAGAAATCTCAAGAGCAAAGACTGTCTCTAATTCATCAAGAATGGAATCAAATGCAAGTAAGTGTGACTGAATCCACTGGTATTCAGCAGAGGGAAAGGTGTGCAAAATTGTATCTTAAGAGGATTTGCATTCTCTGCAGCCAGAATAATAAGATAGGAGCACCTTAAAATAGTAGATTGCATTTTGGCTTTTTAAGTTTGTATATTATTTTTTAATACTCTCCTAAAAGGGCAGAATAATCTCTGTCCAGATAAATGTAATACAGGAGTAAGAAAAAGTGTAACCTCATTTATTTGCTGCTTGATGGAACCTTCTGTTGCAGAAAACTGTGCATGAGTACCTGTGTGTATCTTTGATGTAAGCATATAACTAAAATATATATAATTCCACTTAAACTTTGAAAAAATAGTTCATATTGCTGGTGCATTTTCCATCCCTTTATTCACAGCCCATTCTGCTTCACGCATAGGAGTTCATTCTGATACCTGTGTGAGAATCAGCAAAAATTCTTGATAAAATCATAAGCAAATGTCCAAGTCATGAAATATATTCATTCCTCCTGATTTGTAACCCATCTTATCCCAAGGACGTAAGGTGATTAAATACAATTATCAAGAATATAAATGATTAAATAGCAGGCAACAATATTTCTTAGAGAGTTGCAGGGACAATATGTTCCTCCATAACGAGAAATGTCTGTTTCCTATGAGCGCCTGTGAATTTCCAAACAGATGTGCATGGAGCATCTTCCTATCTGCTTGGAAAATGTTTGCCTCTCTTATAAGATACATTGCCCTCCTGGTAAATCTATTGGAGGCCTTTCAGATCTAATGGCTGGGAAGAGCTCCATTTCCTCTTCATCATTTATTATTTATAAAACTGACTAAAATACAAGTGCTGAACATGAATAGCTCACAGTTCCACTATCAAATTAAAATCTTTTACAGGAGGAAAAAAGACATGGGGGGAGAAGGATAATTTGCATGTTCTCTCTCTCTCTCTCTCTCTCTCTCTCTCTCTCTCTCTCTCTCTCTCTCTCTCTCTCTCTCTCTCTCTCGTCTCCTCATACCAGCAAACCAAATTTACAATGGCTGCAGGTAATCTACCAAGAGTGAAAGCTGTATTTCAAGCCAAAATAGGGCTTATTTTGATATGGAAAATATGATATGGAAAATAATATTGATATGAAATATGGCTCCTCTTCCTCCTGGAAGCTACCCCATCCCAGAAGAGGATGGAAGAGAGGAGTCAGCAAATTGAGAATGGCAAACTGTACCTCTATAGGAGGTAAAGGAAGCTCAGCTTGTGTGAGGTGCCCCTCATGCAAGCCGCACACGTTTCTTACCAATAATGACTTCAGCTCTTAGTACGGGTAAGTAAACGGTTTATTGCTAGACATGGGTGACCAGTTAAAGGCACGGATAGTTCTCGGGGTTTCGTCTTGGCTTTTTATATCCTCCCGCCAGAGCGCCCGCCCCCTCCCTGCTGAAGGCTTCCCTCTGGTCGGCTGCTGGTGACCTGGAGTAACCTCTGGGAGGTGTGGTTGATTGTTCTTTCTGTGTGTTCTTTGCTGATGCCGATGATCCCTTAATGGCAGGGCTCTGTGTGCCTGCCAGAGTCCTGACATGCCTCTGGCCCAAGATGTTCCTCCCCCCTCCTATCTTTCGCCTGTGTGCGTATGTAGGGCGAATGTCATAAAACGAAACCTTTTGTTATCGTATTTGTTCGTGTGGTTTTGTGGGGAAGTTACGGTGGAAGCGCCTAATTAGGTCGGGCGCTTGCATGTGCCGGGCCACTACCATTCCTTAAAGCCGACGGGTAGGTGTTGCCATTTTACCAAGTATTGGAGTTGTCCCCTGTGCCACCGCGAGTCGAAAATGTCATCAATTTCAAAATGTGGTTCTCCATTTACGATGGTTGCTGTTGGTTCTGGGGTTACTGGGTGCCATGTCTCCGACGGTTGGTACTGTTTCAGTAAGCTGATGTGAAATACTGGATGGACCTTCCTTAGTGATTTTGGAAGTTGGAGCTTTGCTGTCACAGGGTTGATCACTTTCGTAATGGGGAACGGTCCGATGAATCTCGGAGCTAGTTTCCGTGATGTTTGAGTTGATCTGAGGTTTTTCGTTGAGAGGTAGACCTTGTCTCCTTCTCTGAGTTCCCACTCTGTTGTTCTTTTCTTGTCTGCATACTTTTTGTACGCGGCTTTTGCTTCCTGTAGTGTTTGCAACATTATTTGCCAGTTGCTTGTTATTTTATTTATCCACGCATCTGCCTGTAATGGTCCATGTGTTTTTTCTCTGTTGATTATGGCCACGTCTGGCATGGAAGTGAAGTCTTGTCCTGTGGCTATCTTAAATGGCATGAATCCGGTGCTTCGGTGTATAGCGTTATTGTATGCCACTTCTGCGAATGGCAACAAGTCCACCCAGTCATTTTGCTGGTAACTGATATAGCACTGGAGGTATTGTTCAAGTATGGATACCAGTCGTTCAGATGCCCCGTCAGTGCATGGGTGGAAGGCACTACTCAGCCCTTGTTCTGATCCAATCAGCTTCAGGAATTCTTTCCAGAATTTCGATGTGAAAGTGCTTCCACAATCGCTGATGATGCATTCGGGTGTACCGTGTATTCGGTAAATATTTTGGACGAACAATTTGGCCATCTTAGGTGCCGTTGGAATACCGTTACATGCGATGAAGTGGGCTTGTTTAGAAAAGAGATGTGTTATTACCCAAATTGTTGTTTTGTTTTTACTCGGAGGGAGATCCACCACGAAGTCCATGGCAATCTGCCTCCATGGTTGGGTGGGGCTTGTGACATTTTGCAGCAATCCCGTGGGCTTTCCTATTATTCTTTTTGCTGTGGCACAGACTGGACAGGATTTTACATAGTCCTTTACGTCTCTGCGTAACGTAGGCCACCAGAATTTACGTCTCATGAGGTGGATGGTCTTGACAAACCCGAAGTGCCCCGCTGCTTTGTGGTCATGGCTAGTCTCGAGTACTCGTTTCCGAACTGTGTCAGGCACATATAATTTATCTTCTTTCCACCATTCCCCCTCGTGTTCTTGTAACGTTTCTTTGTTCTCGGTCTACCACATGTCGTTCGGAATTGCTGTTTGTATTTCATTTTGTAATGTGGACTTTTCAGTTTGTCTACTTCCCTGTCTCCGTGTGATCGCCAGGTTCCCCCCTTGTACATCCTGTGATATTTGTTCATTTGTTGTGGACGTCGGGTTGCCTGGGAATAGAGCTTCCATGACTTCTTCTGCTTTCCCTTCATGTTGTGGTAGTCGCGACAGTGCATCCGCTAGTTGGTTTTTTCCCCCTGGAAAATATTTCAGCGAGAAGTTGAATCTGCTGAAGAACTCAGCCCAGCGCAGCTGCTTGGGGTTCAGTTTTTTGGGTGCTTTTAGCGCCTCCAGGTTTTTGTGGTCGGTCCATACCTCAAACGGTACGGATGCTCCTTCCAATAGGTGTCGCCAAGTGGCTAGAGCGTGGCAAACTGCGAATGCTTCCTTCTCCCACACATGCCAGTGTTTTTCCGTGTCGCTGAATTTTTTGGAAATATAAACGCAGGGTCTTAGTTTGTTCTCTTCGTCTGCTTGTAACAAGATTGATCCTACTGCATAGTCGGAGGCATCCGTGTGTATTATGAACGGTTTATTGACTTCAGGATGCTTAAGTATGGGCTCCGCCGTGAACAGGGCCTTTAGTTTGTCGAAGGCTTCCTGGCACTCCGGCGTCCACTTAATCTTTGCGCTCGCCTGTCGTGCAATAGGTTTATTCCCTTTTGTTTTTGTTTTCAGCAAGTCCGTCAACGGCAGGGCGATCTGCGCAAATTTTTTAATGAAGTCCCTGTAGAAATTGGCAAACCGTATGAAGGCCTGCAGTTGCCTCCTGGTTTGCGGGGGTTCCCACCCTAATACCGCCTGTACTTTGGTGGGGTCCATTTCAATGCCTCTTTGTGATATGCAAAAGCCAAGGAAGTCCAATTTGTCCTTATTAAATTCGCATTTGCTGAGTTTGACGTATAGTTTTGCTTCTAATAGTTTCTCGAGTACTGCCAACACTAATTGTTCATGTTCTTCTTTGTTTTCTGAAAATATCAGAATGTCGTCTAAGTAGACGATGACCCCCTGATATAGGAATTCGTACAGTACCTCGTTGATTAATTTCATGAATATTCCTGGTCCTCCCGCAATTCCGAACGGGAGGACGCGGTACTGGAATGACCCCAGTGGGCAGTTAAAAGCCGTTTTTCATTCGTCCCCTTCTCTTATCCTTACCCTATAATATGCTTCCCTAATGTCCAATTTGGTGAAGATTTTCCCTTTTGCCAATTGTGCCAGCATGTCTTTCAGCAGTGGTAAGGGGTATTGGTTCGTGACCGATATTGCATTAAGTCCCTTGTAATCGGTGCACAAGCGTAGGGATCCATCTTTTTTCCTTCGAAATAGGACCGGGGCTGCTAGGGGGGAGTTGGCCGGCTCGATAAATCCGCGTGCCAGATTTTTGTCAATAAATTTGTGGAGTTCCTGTAATTCCTTCTGGGTCATCGCATACATCTTAGGTTTAGGGAATGTGGCTCCCGGTATGAGTTCAATGGCATAGTCTGTTTGCCGGTGGGGGGGTAGTTGTTCGCATTCTTGTTCATTGAAAATCTCTCTTAGTGGGTTAAAGCATTTTGGAAATGTTGGTGTCGCCTCCTGTTGCGTTTCCTCTCCCTTCACTGTCCCTGCTGCCCCAATTTCTGATGTGCCGTTAAGTTCAGTGTGGTAGCTCCCGTCCACAAACTCCATTTCTCCGGACACCCAATCTATCTGAGGGTTCCTTTCCCTTAGCCATTTGAGTCCAAGTACCATCTGTTGTGTTGCTATGGGGGCTACGATAAATCGTAGGTTCTCTATATGGGTGCCGATTGACATTTTTATAGCCTCAGTGAAATGTCCCGCTGGCCCCCCTTTCATTTCTATTCCATCTAGTTGGCAGAAAGTAATAGGTGATTTTAGATTGAATAGTTAAAGTCCCAATTTGATTGCTATCGATGGGTGCATCAAGCATCTTGAGCACCCAGAGTCCACCATGGCTGCCCCCGTGAAGTTCTCCCTTCCATCTAAGGTTGTTAGGTTTACCTTGACTTTCATTGTGGGGTAGTCTTCGGTGGTCAAGGTGTTGTTGCGCCCCCTGTTGAAGGCCTGTCCTGCGGCGCACTTTAGGGCAGGCCGTTGTAGTTTCCCGCCGGTACGAATTCTTCGTCCATTGAATCATCCATGGTCGCCTCTGGTTCCTTCGGTGTACCTTCCATGATTCTGTTGCTGTTGCATTAATTTTTCTAGCGCCATTTGAATTGCTGTCAGTTTTAAGTCCATGCCGTCCATTCCCATTTCCTTGCGGATTGCTCTAGCTTCCAATGCAGCAATCCTTTGGGAAGTAGATATTCTGGTCTTAGCCACTAGTTCTTTCTGTTGCGGGCCCATGCCTCTTCCCACTCCCAGAGTCCAGTCCGCCATTTGCATTTGCACTCGTGTGGTGGGGGTGTGGGATGGTTGGTTCTTTACCCGCTCTTTGTTTTTCTTCGCTCTCTGCGATTCAGTGCTTTTGTAGTGTTCTTCCGCCGCCAATGGTGCTGCCGCCTCTACAGTGAGAGACGTACCTGGTTCGTTCTCCTCATTGGGTTCTTTGCCTTGTTCCGTTCCGTTGCTTTTTACTCTGATGTCAAGGTTTCTTCTGTGTGCTTAGCTGGGGGGCAGCTGGTCTACTTGCTTGTTGCTGTCTTGCCGCCAGGAGCTGCTAGGGGATGCTTGTTCCTTCAGTTTTTTTTTTTTCTGGGAGGAACCGGTCTACTTGCAGGCTGCTGCTCTACACCTCCTCGCTGCTAGGGGGCGCTGGTTTACTGCTTGGGATCGCCGGCCTCCACGTGGCTCCGTCAGTCTCTGCCGCTGCCGTAAGTCGCTGGGACTCCACATGGCCGCTGCCGTCTCCTGCCAAGCCCTGCCGCTGCCGTAAGTTGCTGGGGATGAGCTGCTGGGGCGCGTTGATCTCCATCGCCCGCTACCGCCTCCTGCTAGGCCCTGCCGCCACTGCAAGTTGCTGGGGATGAGCTGCTGGGGCGCTTTGATCTCCGCCGCCCGTTACCGCCTTCCGCCGGGTCCACCGCCACCGCAAGCCGCTGGGGACAAACTGGGGGGGTTGGTTTCCGCCGCCCGCTACCGTCTCTTGCCGGGTTCACCACCGTCGCAAGTCGCTGCCCACTGCTGGGGACGACTTGCCGTCTCTCGCCAGGTCCGCTGCTGTTTCTGCACTGGGGAATCCCAGCTGCGTTGGTTGTCTGGAGCCGATCTCAACCGGGGCTTCCTGAAAAATTTCAGGCTCCTTCCCGGGAAAATCAGCGGTTAACGATCCGTTACGGTTTATTGCTAGACATGGGTGACCAGTTAAAGGCACGGATAGTTCTCGGGGTTTTGTCTTGGCTTTTTATATCCTCCCGCCAGACCGCCCGCCCCCTCCCATCAGAGCGCCCGCCCCCTCCCTGCTGAAGGCTTCCCTCTGGTCGGCTGCTGGTGACCTGGAGTACCCTCTGGGAGGTGTGGTTTGATTGTTCTTTCTGTGTGTTCTTTGCTGATGCCGATGATCCCTTAATGGCAGGGCTCTGTGTGCCTGCCAGAGTCCTGACAGCTTGTCCTTCCAGGTACATGGTGGTGTGGTGGGCTGCAGGTTGCACACGTTGGCAGGTTGGGATTTTCTAAAGTTCTCCCTGAATTCGTGATTGCATCAAGAAGAAATGTACATTGGTAGGACAGTGCACAAACTATTAGGGACAGCAGGAAAAAATAGTTTACAAAGTAACTGACTACATTTCCCAAACCTGTTCATGAACTACAGCATGTAAATCCAAACTATTTTTTAGAATTTTGTGATGCTGTTCCACACTAAAAATACATACCTATAAAAGCATGCATTGGGAGAGAATAGCACTCAGAACACATTATGTTGGAGAAAAACTGCTTTCAAAAATATGTGTGCTACAAAAAGTGTGTACAAAAACATATATATATATATTAAAAATCCATATGAAAAGGCACACAAATTTGTACATTCAAAAATAAAGGTGAAAATTCATGCAGAAATGAGTTTATGGTTGGAAAATTGACAAATACACACACACCTTTCCCATTCTTCCATCATGTATCAAGATACCCTTGGGTTATCTTCGGTTTTATCAATTCAGATGTGCCAGTAGTAGTGTTCGGGGAGAAAAAGGTACAAATGAGAACAGAACCATATGTTGTCTCTCTTCTTTCTCTTCTTCCCAGGTTCCAAGAGGTTTAATATTTTGCTCCCCAGCAACAACTTTTACCTGTAATTTTATTGGTAAATGCAGGAATGGAAAAGAAAGAATGTTATCAAACAATAAGGACCTTGCCATCTTTAAGTATCAATTATGAAGGTTCCTTCCCTTTTTAATTTTTTTTTCTGTTACAGCAGACAAATGATAAAGCTTTATTTCTTCATAAAAGAGATGGTAAGCTCCACTGAATAAAAATTAATTTTAAAAATAAAACTATTCTGGAAGATGAATACATTCCTCATCTGTTTTATTGATAAACGTACTTACTCTGTTATCTGGGAACAGTTCGATCCTGTTGGACCTGAGGAAGTGGACAGAGTCCTCCGGATTGTGAAGGCCACCACGTGTTATCTAGACCCATGTCCCTCCTGGCTAGTAAAATCGGCTCGGGAGGTGACTTATGGTTGGGTCCAGGCGATGATCAATGCATCTCTGGAGGAAGGGGTGTTCCCAGCAGCCTTTAAGGAGGCCCTGGTGCACCCCCTCCTCAAGATCCCTGGACCCTACTGTTCTGGACAATTTTCGTCCAGTCTCCCACCTTCACTTTTTAGGGAAGGTGGTGGAGAAAGTGGTGGCGTCGCAACTCCAGAGGATTCTGGATGAAACGGATTATCTAGACCCCTTTCAGTCAGGTTTCAGGCCGGGATATGGGACGGAGACTGCATTGGTCGCGCTTATGGATGATCTCTGGCAAGGACGGGATGGTGGTAGTGCATCCATCCTTATCCTTTTAGATCTCTCAGCGGCTTTTGATACCATCGACCATGGTATCCTGTTGGGACGGCTCAGGGAGTTGGGGGTGGGCGGTGTGGTGTTGCAGTGGTTCGCCTCCTTCCTCCAGGGCCGTTCCCAATCAGTGATGATAGGGGAGGAGAGATCTGACCCACGGTCCCTCCTGTGTGGGGTGCCACAGGGTTCGGTGCTCTCCCCTCTCCTGTTTAACATCTATATGAAGCCGCTGGATGAGATCACCCATCACCACGGGATGAAATACCATCTATATGCTGATGATACACAGCTGTATATTTCCATCCCGGGTGAAGTAAGTGATGCAGTTGCCACCCTGTCTCAGTGTCTGGAGGCTGTGGGGGCCTGGATGGGGAACAACAGGCTTCGACTGAACCCTAGTAAGACGGAGTGGCTGTGGATTGATGGCCGCTCGGGTCCTAGGAAGTTGTCATCTTTGGCTCTAGATGGGGTCGCACTACCCCATTTGGAGCCTGTGCGGAATCTGGGGGTTCTCCTGGACTCACGACTCCTGATGGAAGAGCAGGTGGCAGTCGTGGCCAGGAGGGCCTTTGCACAACTTTGGATTGTGCACCAGTTATGCCCTTTCCTGGACCGAGATGCCCTCCGAACAGTCACTCATGCCCTCGTCATCTCCCACATAGACTATTGTAATGCGCTTTACATGGGGCTACCCTTGAGGAGTATCCGGAAGCTTCAGCTGGTCCAAAATGCGGCTGCGAGGACAATTATTGGGGCCAGAAGATCGGCCCATGTGACACCGTTGTTACGCGAGCTGCATTGGGTGCCAGTTTGCTTCCGGGTACAATTCAAGGTGTTGGTTATCACCTTTAAAGCCCTACATGGCATAGGACCAGGTTACTTGAGGGACCGTCTCATCCCCAGAACATCGACCCGTCCCACCCGTTCAGCTAGAGAGGGCTTGCTACGGACCCCATCGCTTAAAGGGTTTCACCTAGCGGGGTCCAGGAAGCGGGCCTTCTCTGCAGTGGCGCCCGCCCTTTGGAATATCTTACCCCCGGAGCTGAGGCTGATGTCCTCGCTCCCAGCCTTCCGGAAAGGCTTAAAGACCTGGTTCTGCCTTCTTGCCTGGGAGGGAAACGTCAACAGTTCCTCTTGGGGATGGCTGGCCCCTTGAAGCCTCCCAGTGACCTATTTTAATATTTTTCTTGGAATTTATATTTTGTATTTATGTAATTTTATATATTTTTTATCACTATTTTGTTGTGCACCGCCCAGGGTCCCCATTGGGGGAGATGGGCGATAATATAAATTTAATAAAATAAATAAATAAATAAAATAAAATAATTTTCAAACCTGCAAAATAATATTCCATGTAAGCCACAGCAAAAAAGAAAAGAGTGAATTAAATGTTGAACAGGGAAAGTGTACTGCGGAGGTCAAAATACTTCCTAGTACACATGCACACAATACTGTACCCGATTTAAAAATAATAAAATTAGTCCTTCCATAACCATGTGTTAGTTACTTCCAAAACAAAATTATAAAAGATTTGATCAATAAGAATATAATTATTTCTTCTCCTCCGTTTGTTTCATTATATGATTGTTCTGTTGTGCTATTATTAACCAGAAAAATGTTTAAAATTAATTCCAAAATCTGACCATGACTGCTCTGCCATTTATTGTGCACTTTAGGTGCTAATACACATATAGGCATTATACAGCTTTTTTAAAAAGCAATTTCAACATATATGTTAATATTGATAGAAGATGAATATATTAAAGATGAACTGCTGCATTTTGTAAACAAAATGGTTGAAACTACTGTTTTTTCCTATAGGTTTGGGTTCTTTCCTTATCAAGGATAATTATAAATCAGAATGGCTCAGGTCTATCCTACAAAAAATACAACATCTTGGCTTTTCCAGTGAGGCTTTCTTAATGATGGTTTATGAGCGTGCACTTAGTGAATTCAAGCAGCGTATCAAAGACCTGGAAATTCAGCAGGATCAGTCTGCTTTGCCTAAAAATGTTTTTCTGGGCAATCAAGTTTTTTCTTATAAGCCAGCGAGATAGCTAACTCTCATAACTGTCTCCAAATTTCGGAGAGCATTAACTTTGGCACACTGTAATGCTCTCCCTACAGCAGTTTTGTGAGCCAACATAAAAAAGTTCCGTATGAGCTGAGATTGTGCCCCTGTGGACAAGGGGCTATTGCAGGGCTTTCCAAAGTTTTCCCGCGGCGACACACCAACTGCCATTGATGTGTCGCCGCTGGAAAACACGGAAGTGCCGCCGTTGCGGCAGTGCGCAAAAACCCGGAAGCACTGCTGCCGCTTTCGGTTTTTGTGCGCCGCCGTTGGTGTGTCACCGCGGGAAAACCCGGAAGCGCTGATGATGATCAGCGCTTCCGGGTTGTGTGGCGACACACCAGACTGTGTGTGGCGACACACTTTCGTGTCGCGACACACAGTTTGGAAAGCTCTGGGCTATTGAAACTATAGCACATGTCCTGTTATACTGTATATATTATAAGGACTCACGAACCCACTTAATAACTCCTCATTTGATAAAATATCCAGGAAATTCTGATCCCTTTTATGTCCAACTGTTGCTAACAGATCTGAATGATTTAGTCACCCTGAATGTAGCTAAATTTTGCTACACAGTCTGCAGAATAAGGCAGACTTTGACTGCCCATTGACAACTCTACCAATTGCAAATATATTATTAAGCTTCGCTCATTTCATTTAATATATTTTGTATTTTAATGTATTTTAATGTATTGTATTTATAATTCTGGTCTGTGACCGTAATAAAGAATTGATTGTAAACATGCAGCATTTATAAACATTATTTTTGAAATATTATTTTTGAATAGCTGTAAATGTAAGTTTGGTTTTCTGCAGTTAGGCTCATAGAAAATTAGCATATCAGGAAGAAATGTTTTGTTGTGAGAAGAGAAAGTAGAGAAAGTACTGAAAATGCCTATGTATAAAAACATGCTTCTAAGTATTTAGTTATATGGAAGTTAGAGTTAAATATGTCAGAAGAAACATAAAAGTAAGTTAGATGTCATGGGAATGAGTTATATAAGAACATTGTAGTAAAATTGGTAAAACAAGAAGAGATAGGTGAAGTATGAATGAGTGTTGAATGAATACAGATTAAATGTGAAAGTGAGTGACCAGCACCAAAGAAATATGTTAAGATAGTTTGGTCACATAAAGATAATGAATGAGGATATAAATGTATCTCAAAAGGGTGAATGGATTGAGAAGAAAGGGAAGACAGAGAAAGTCATTGTTGGATGGAGCTGATGACATCCTCAAAATGAGAAAGATGAGAAGTTCAGAGACAAGAAGGCAATGTATCAATTGGTACAGACACTCTTTGTCTAGTGGCTACCTCATTTAGCAACCGTTCACAAATACAACAAATATTAAAAATCATTAAAAAAAATCATTTTCCGACCAATGCACACATTTATGCCAAAAATTCTGCACCTGACAACAACGCACACTGGAGTGAGAGTAACTTTATCTAAATGAGGTGGCAGCAACCAGCGATCCTTGCAGTGTCTCTCTCTCTCTTCTCAGTCACGTGGTTTGCTTAGCAACCATTTCGCTTCTGAATTGTGGTCACTGAACGAGGAGAGGTTGCATATGGATGTACTGGAAGCAAGGGTGGTTTGCAAAGAGAAAAGTATGGAGAGGCATGAATGGTTTTAGCATGGACTAGATTTAACTATATTTTCTTTTCTCTCATATCTGTAATTTCTTTTGCTTACTATTTCTGACTTTTTTCAGCATAACGTTCCTTACAGAAAAAGGAAGAGCAGGGTGGGTATGTACTGTATGTAAATAGGAAGGAGGAACTGTAAGCCAGGAGTCGTCTCCTTCACATATCATTTCCTAGATATTGTTGCAGAGATTTATTTTAATTGGATGGAGATATATGTAGGAACACTTAACCTTCTAACCTCCTCTCTCAGCTTTGTTACAGGACAGTCCTATCACCCTTTCATTCCACAGCAATATGTGATTTCCCTGCAGTCAGAAACATAAGAGTATTGATAAAGCATCTGCACTCAACCTAAGTAAGCATTTTACCATTTGTCTGGAAAATGCCTGAAAAATACTGTAGGCTTTTTCAGGATTTCAGAGAAGCTGGAAGACAACTCAGGGCCAGGCCATTCATTATGTCAAATACTAAAGCTGTCCTGTGTCATATTAGCTCATGACTGCCTTCTGATGATACCCCATTGGCAGCATTGAAGTCAGATTAAATTACCCAAATTTTCCATATCTGTATAGGAAAGTGTGGTGGCAAAAGGTACCCCTCCATACACATGTGAGCTGCATTCACTACCAAACCTATGAGATTCTCCCCCCCCCCCCATTGAACTGCTTAAAGTGCCCTTGTAATAAAACGTTCACAGCAAGCTGAATTGACCCTGAGTGGCAACAGGGGGAGGAATCAGACAGGGACCAGTGGCCCAGTAAACCAAATTGTTGATATTCATTGGCCATATCTCAAAGATAGTATAGCTGCCATGCTGACCTAGGAGGAAGGGATAAATAATAAGAAAGTCACCCAGATGGGTTTATCAACAACATTCCAATGTCATGCTGTAATTTCCACTGTGTCTGCCTTTTTCTTTGTCTTGTCTTTGAAATGAAGTAGGCCAAATGTATATAAACTCTGGTTCTCCTTTTGCTCAAGGCTGCTCAGCAAGATGCCAATGCTTTGCTGGCAGCTTGGTGTACACTGTATCTGTATGCATGCTAATAAATTTATGTTGTATCTTCAAAGTGATTTGGTTGCTTTAGGTGAGCCGGATTTTGGCCACAACAGTTTGGTGCCATGAGTCGGATCGGAAGGATGAGAGGGGAGGTAGTAAATCACTTGCAGCGCGTTCCTGCCACTTTGCAGTCTTGTGGTTTCTGACACTTCTCTTTTCCTCTCTGATCCTGAACCCATTTGAAGATACCCTTGGGGGAATGTTAATTGGGCCAGGGAATTGTTTGTATGGGAAGAACCCTGCAAGGCACGGGTTCCAGTTGAAAGCACTGTTGAGAGGCTCTGCAAGGGCAAGACCAGGGCGGGTGCAGAATGGATCCATGTATAAAGAAAACTCTGTGGTTTCTTTTGGCCCCAACAAAAGCTAAGGTGGGCACTATTTTGGTCTTCCCTTCAAACAGAGAAATATCCCAGTTTGGGCCAGAGAAAACCCAATATTTAACATTTAAAGTAACCTGATATAACAAGAACATCAACAGGCGAGAGATTATTACAGACAAGAAATTCCTTTTTAAAAATAAAAATCAAATTCCTGAGCATGCCAATAATTTTCTCTGTGGACGTATTCTCTTTCTTTCACAACGTGATTTGAGCCTTTATTCATTTGCTTATTAGCTTCCTTAAATGCCTCTTAGATAACTTCTCTCTAGACATCGCAGAGATGAAAACTCAGTAAGCTCTATAGTAAATCCCCCAAGCCATTAAAAATTGAGGGAAATAAAACTCTGCAGTCACACATGAGGGTAACATCACAGCTAAACTAGAAGCTTCATGCTCTGGCAGGGAAGAATGTTCAGTCAGGAGCATCATTTTCAGGTAATGCATGGGCAACACCAGGGTGCATTTCCATACCAGTTTCTCTACTCCTTCAGAGGCATGATCCCCTAAAGAGGAGAAGGGCAGAGAAATCTGGCACTGGATTTTGCATGACTACTTAAGCATAAGAACAGAGGCAAGAGCAATTAAAGAGGAGTTGTTGCAAATGGCAAACTGCCCTTCCCACCACCTTCACCTCCCAACCCTCTCCCATTCATCCTTCCCCAACCACAGAGGCACCACCACTCCTTTATAGGCATCAGTCTAGAGTGATTGCATGGGGACATGTTACTTGTATGGACCCGGATGTAGAGCAGCATGGCCTTGCAGAAGGAATTCAACAGCCATTAGAGAAACACCAGCTTAACTCTGGAAAGGAGGAAGGAATGAAAATGGCCCTGCCTTGATTCTCTTGGGTATAAGAGAGGAGAAAGAAAAGCTACAACGGAATTTCAAGATCCTGTTCTTATACCCTTTCATAATAAAGTAGAGTTCTAGTAGTTCTTGTGGTATTTGTTTCCTGACCTGGCCTACCTTAAATCTAAAAGGTGCTTTAAAGCAGGGGTGGGGAACCTTTTTTATGCCAAGGGCCATTTTGATATTTCTAACATCACTCGAGGGCCGGGGTGTGGGGTCTGCGGGCAGGAGCCAATTGCGCGGAAGGGGGTGGGGTTTGCGGGTGGGATTCAATCATGTGGAAGGGGGTGGGGTTTGCGGGTAGGATCCAATCGCACGCACTGGGGGGCCACCTGCCGCTGTGCCCACTGCTGCCGTGCCCGCCCCCACCACGCCCCCACTTCTGCGCCCGCTGCCACCACGCCCACCATGCCCGCCACGGCCCTGCTGCTGCACCAGCTGCCATGCCTGCCATGCCAGCGCCCGCCCCCACCCCCACCACGCCCCTGCTGCTGCGCCCACTGCTGCTGCGCCCGCCGCACCTGCCGCCACGGGCCAGACCAATTGCTTTCACGGGCCTTATACGGCCCGTGGGCCGGACGTTGCCCACCCCTGCTTTAAAGAGATGCAAATTTTTACCTGTCTCCCTGTTCTGGAACTAACCCTGGATGTCCTCCTACTACTTCTATAAACAGTTTTGGGGGAAAAGACAATTGTTTTCATGAGAGTTTTCAAAGAAATGTGGAGGACATTTCTTTCAACATAATAACCGTCATGGTCAACGATTATACATTTCTGCAAATGTTTTCATAAGATTCAGTCTTCTTTATTTCCCATGAAGGACATAAGCAGGGCAGTGCTAGCTTTATTGCTGCTTTTTATCCCCTTGTTGTGTGTGTTTTTATTAGAACAATTCATGCACTCACACATATAATTTTGCCGGCATTTTCTCTGCAAATCTCTCAGAACTGGGGAAAAAGTCTATATTTATATAAAATGCCTAATGGAAGAAATTCATTTCTACATATGAGTTGATGGATTCTCTGTCACATTAGGCATTACTCTGTCTGGGCTTAATAGCATTCTCAGGTACATATGTTACTCATTATGAGCACATTAGCTTTCAATCAAGGAACTCTTTAAGAATTCCCTATTAACACCATTGAGGCATCAGGGAACTAATTAATTCTTCAAGTCAGTCATTTATTAGGTTAATTAATGGTTTCTTTGTGAATACTTTCTGAAAGCCATCCAGCTGATGCTCACGCTGCTGTTAAGTGGCTAGAACACACCCTTGTTGCTCATTTTGGTAGAAAAAATCCCAGTTGCAATGCAATGGTTAAAGAACATACTAAAAATGTGATCCATAGGATAGGATCTGTCACTTTCTTAGTGCTGTCACTTTCACCAGCAAGTCCCTCCTTCCCTCTCTGGCCTCTTTCAAAGAATCCTCTCTCAGTGGAGGATTCAATATAAAAGAAGATTATTCCACCAGCTGCTACATCTCTCTGCCCCACCTCATTGGTGAACCATTATCCCCACAAATACAGTAGTCTATTCCTTCTGCAGTCAGCCAATGGGCTGTAGAACTGCAGTTTTGATTCTCCTTTATGGTGGGGGATCTTTAAAGTTGCAGCAGACCACAAACAGTATGGGCATCACTAAGACACATACACACACTCTAATGTTCAAACCACATTTTTGGCACTTAGGAGCACCTCTGGTGTATTATAAAGTAATAATACCCAAAGGTATTGGATTTATAAAAGTATATGGTGGGTATACATAGTATATCTTAAAGACAAAGACTCTGAGTCAAGCTTGGTTGCTGGTGATTTCATGGACCCAGCCATGTATTTTTCTTGGCAATGATATGGAAGTGGTTAGCCACTGGCTTCTCCTGGGGTGGGTTTTTTTTAAACTATCCGGCCTAGTGTAGAATCCTGAGTTTTCTGGTGGCCTCTCCTCCAAGTACTAATCAAGGTCCAACCCTGATTAGATGTTTTGAGATCAACCAAGGTCAGCTGAAGGTTTTTTTGAAGTACAGAAAGTAAAGATAGATAGATGATAGATAGATGATAGATAGATAGATAGATAGATAGATAGATAGATAGATAATCAGTCCTTACACTGTATGTTGTAGATAACTCCTGTTTTTTCTTCTTGGGCTACTAAACTAAACTACTTAAATTAAACCCCAGAAACAAAGAAGTACAGGAACAGGAATAGGTGGTCAACATGTCCAGCCGCCCATTATCCACTACAGAACACAGTATCTTGCAGAGAGGCCTCAAATATAACACAGAGGGTGCAAATAAATTAGAATTCTTTGCAGCTTTCAAAGCAGCATTGAAAATTACAGGACTTACTACAGAAACCCAAGAGAATGTAAGACAGATAATCATACTACAAACCAGAAGGACATGGAAACAGAACCAACTGAAAGCAGAAGACAGAGCAGCCCTCAAAAACCTAAAGATTGACCAAAATATCATCATCCTCCCAGCAGACAAAGGCCACACCACCGTCATTATGGACAGATCACAATATATACAAAAAGCCAAAGATTTACTTGAGGACAAAGAAACCTACACCCCAGTAAACACCAATCCAATACAGAAACTAGACAACCAGGTCAAAAGAATCCCCAATGACCTAACCAAGAAAGGTCAGATCACTAAAGAAGAACAGAGGCAGATGAAAAGCAGTGGACCCATCATCACACGCTTCAATGGACGCCCCAAAATACACAAGCCTGACATACCACTCCGTCCAATTGTATCATTACCAGGGACCCCCACATACAACATAGCTAAAGAACTTACAAGAAAACTTTGGCATCTCACAGAGGAGAGCGAATACTCTATCAACTCCCCACTACAGTGCCTCCAGAAAATCAAAGACTTAAAAATAGATGAAGATGAAATTATGGTGTCATTTGATGTCACTGCACTCTTTACATCCATAGACCAAGCACTAGCGATTGAATCCATGGCAGCAGTTCTACGTAACACACCTGACCTAACTAGATACACCAAGATCAAAATACCCAGAATCATGGACCTCATCAACCTCTGCCTCACCACCTACTTTCAGTTTGATGGACAAATATACCAACAAATCAAAGGAACACCTATGGGATCACCACTCTCAGGACTCATAGCAAAGATAGTAATGCAACGTCTAGAAAGGATAGCACTCCCACACATACAACCCAAAATATGGATCCGGTATGTAGATGACACCTTCGTCATAATAAAAAAGGATCAACTGGAGGAAACACATGAAACCATCAACAACATCTTCAAAGGAATAAAATTCACAAGGGAAGAAGAAAACAACAACATACTACCCTTCTTGGACATCCTCATCAGTAGAGGAAATGATGGTATTCTAGAAACACAAGTCTACCAGAAATCTACCCACACTAACCAAGTGCTCCACTACCAAAGCAATAACCCAACCTCCCACAAGAGGAGCTGTGTAAGAACACTATTCAGATGAGCACAAACACACTGCAGCAACCCAGAACACCAGAAAAAGGAAACAGACCACCTATATAGCATCTTCCAGCAAAATGGATATCCGCGCAACTTTATCAAAAAGTGCCTGACCACTCAACCCACCACAGCAAAACCAACAGAAGCTATGAAAAGGATTACACTGCCATACATCAGAAACATCTCAGAAACTACTAATAGACTGTTACAACCACATGGCATCACCGTAGCACACAAACCAACCAAAACCCTTCAGAACACCGTAAGTAAACCAAATGACCCAGTAGCCCAAGAAGAAAAAACAGGAGTTATCTACAACATACAGTGTAAGGCAGAGCTTTCCAAACTGTGTGTTGGGACACATTAGTGTGTCGGCTGCAGTGTCTGGGTGTGTCGCGGCTGCTGCTGCCTCTGAGCCCTGCCAGGATTCCATGCAGGTCCTAGTGCCTGCCTTGTGCCTTGCTGCCTCCAAACCTGCCCTGCCAGGATTCCGCGCAGGTCCCTGCTGTAAGAGTGTGTCGCGAAATGATGCATGTCTAAAAAGTGTGTCACCAACATGAAAAGTTTGGAAAGCTCTGGTGTAAGGACTGTAACAGCCACTATGTAGGACAGACTGGCAGAAGACTAGCAGAACGCATCCATGAACACCAACTAGCAGTCAGAAGACATGATGAAAACTCCTTAATCTCACAACACATGGACAGACTTAACCATACTTTCAACTGGGAAACTGTGAGCATCTTAAATCAAGCCAAATCCAAAAATGCTAGAGAATTCCTGGAAGCTTGGCATTCAGACAAAGCAGCCATCAATAGACACATAGAGGTAAACAACATTTACATACCATTCATAAGAGACAATAGAAAAGCCAGAAGACCAGAACACCTCTTTGCCAGCAATCAACAAGATAGGCAAAGATTAACAGCAAGATTAGCAGCAGAGGAGCAATCAAACAACACAATAGACCCTAATCAAGGAACTATTAACTCTGTCAATCAACCAAGCAGCAAACAACAACCCAATCAAAGTACTACCAAGGAGAGTACAACACCCCCACCAACACAGGCAGGACAAGCCAGGGTATATAAACAGACAGCAAGTCCCACTCCCTTTTCGCACTGAAGATGTTGTCTAGCCTGGCAATGAAATGTCTGCAAGAAAACAACAAGGCTCAGAGAGCACCAAGGACTCGATAGATAGATAGATGATAGATAGATAGATAGATAGATAGATAGATAGATAGATAGATAGATAGATAGATAGATAGATAGAGATAGATGATAGATAGATAGATAGATAGATAGATAGATAGATAGATAGATAGATAGATAGATAGATAGATAGATAGATAGATAGATGATAGATAGATGATAGATAGATAGATGATAGATAGATAGATAGATAGATAGATAGATAGATAGATAGATAGATGAGAGAGAGAGAGAGAGAGAGAGAGAGAGAGAGAGAGAGAGAGAGAGAGATTTTGATTCTTTTCCCTGACTTAGGAGTTCAGCTTGGACACTTATCCTAACATAAATTTTCATGACCTCAACAGTATTGGCTTTTGTGTAGAGATAAAGTAGGACTGTATTACCAGTTTTAAGATATCTCACAGCTGATCTTTGAACTGTACTGTTGGTTTTACTGTTTTCCAGCAACAAAACTGAATTTCTAATCTTTTTTTTAGTTTTCTTTTTGAAGAATATTGACATTTATGATGTCATTTAGATTTAATTGCCTGAGGTTTTTGTAACTAAGAAATTGCATTTACTTTAGTTTTATTCCCCCATTCTGTAGGAATTTAATGGATGACTGTTTCTTGATTCTTTTGTAAGGATGGCAAACCTGTGGCCAATGGACTGTATGTTGTCTCACTTTTGTGGCTCTTTTAAAAAAATAAAACAAGGTCCAAAATAGGTGCATTAAGAATATGTTGGTAGGCCTGGTGCATTTCTTTTGAGTTTAAAATACACACACACACACACACCCCACATAGAAAAAGAAAGAAACATTTCAGGCCTATTCCTTCTGGTGAAATTTCTATATCACCATATGTCCCCTGCACTTCTCATTTGTAGGAGGACACACACACACACACCTGAGTTTATGTGATGATGTGAGTTTAACCTGAGTTGGTTATTAAAGCTTTGATCCAGGCTAGCCTTTTCATTTGTAATGGAAGCTCCTATTGATCCAAGAGGTAGAGGAGGCAATTTTAAATTATTTCTATGTCCCTTTGAAACCTCCTGCTCCACCTCCTTTTTTGTTCTCCAACCTTTGGGAGAACAAAAGGCACACGTGGCTACCACAGGTGTCCATTCCTAATCATGATGCCAACAATGCACAGAAATGTGTGTATTGACATCACAGTGCAGGCTTGTGATTTCAGGCCAGTTTCATCATGTAGCATGTGAGCATGTAAGGGGTGGAATATGCATTGCCATACACATTCATTACTTGCCCCCCTTGCTGATTACTATGGACAAGGGAAAGAAGAAATTAAGGAACCATCTCTTGAACTGCAGTATTCTGGGTGCAGAACACTCTTACTGGATTGCTGAATTCAACTGCTTTACATAAAGTAGCTGCATTCCCATTATCTTATTTTACGATGGTCATCCATGGGTCCACACCAGATAGGCAGAACTCTCTTGTTCTACAGTTAAGACATAAACTGAAACTCTTATGTTTCGAAGGGTTTGACAGAAAGATTTCCTTTCCAGCAGCATGAACTAGCACCGCCTTTGGCTCAAGGTCATATGTACCACTGAAGTCCTTCTTTCCAGCTTCTGGATATCCTTCCTGCTGCATTGCCCAATTTCAGTTTCCCATCATTTTGAGCTGGGAAGCACATGAGAACCATAGTAGAGGTCTTAAACTTAGTTAAAACAAAGCCCAAAACTTCCAATCTCCCAGAAGAAGAAGAATGTCTTGATTGCACCCCCAGCAGCCCCAACTACTGCTGCCTTTGCTTTCTCCAAAATGATTAACTGTCTCCAGAAGTATTCTCCTTTCTCAAAAGTGCTGCTCTGATTGATATTGCCAAATTTTGAAATGTGGGGCTATTGCCACAATTTATTTTGAAGAATTCAGGAAGAAGGAACATCCATTTCTATTACAAATAAGACAGCTGGCAATTTGATGCTTGCTTGGTGTTGGCATCCCCAGATTGCCAGCAATAACCTGGGTTTCACTGAACAGCTGTTTTTTTTTTAAAAAAAATCAGTTTTCACATCTTCAGGAAATACAAGCACTTATCTAGTTGCATTACAATTAACTTATAATAATGGTATTCATATCTGGCTCAATTTTAACATATAGAAATTCTTTGGATTGCCTTATATTTTACAACCCCCACTCCCAAGCTACATATAAATGGAGACTTTAGAGTCTCTTAGAGATGAGAGAGAGAGAGAGAGAGAGAGAGAGAGAGAGAGAGAGAGAGAGAGAGAGAGAGAGAGAAATGTATGTATACTACGTAGGGTGCAACAGGGTTCAGTACTCTCTCTGCTCCTGTTTAACATCTACATGAAGCTGCTGGGTGAGGGCATCCATTGCCATGGGGTGAGCTGTACATCTCCACTCCTGGCAAATTAAGCAATACCTTTGATGAAACCAACCAAAACCCTTCAGAACATTGTAAGTAAACCAAAAGACCCAGTAGCCCAAGAAGAAAAAACAGGAGTTATCTACAACATACAGTGTAAGGACTGTAACAGCCACTATGTAGGACAGACTGGCAGAAGACTAGCAGAACGCATCCACGAACACCAACTAGCAGTCAGAAGACACGATGAAAACTCCTTAATCTCACAACACATGGACAGACGTAACCATACTTTCAACTGGGAAACTGTGAGCATATTAGACCAGGCCAAATCCAAAAATGCTAGAGAATTCCTGGAAGCTTGGCACTCAGACAAAGCAGCCATCAACAGACACATAGAGGTTAACAACATTTACATACCATTCATAAGAGACAATAGAATAGCCAGAAGACCAGAACACCCCTGGGCCAGCAATCAACAACAAGATATGCATAGATTAACAGCAAGATTAGCAGCAGAGGAGCAATCAAACAACACAATAGACCTTAATCAAGGAACTATTAACTCAGTCAATCACCCAAACAGCACACAACAGCCCAATCAAGGAACTACCAAGGAGAGTACAAGACCCCCACTAACACAGGCAGGACAAGCCAGCGTATATAAACAGACAGCAAGTTCCACTCCCTTTTCGCACTGAAGATGTTGCCTAGCCTGGCAATGAAACATCTGCATGAAAACAACAAGGCTCAGAGAGCACCAAAGACTCCCCAATACCTTTGATGTCCTGTCTTGGTGTCTGGAGGCTGTAGGGGTCTGGATGGGGAACAACAGGTTTCAACTCAACCCTGGCAAGAATGAGTGGCTTTGGGTTTGGGGCCTTCTGGATCTGGGAATGTACCAACTTTGCTGCTGGATGGAGTAGCACTGCCCCAAACAGACCCTGGCCACAATCTGGGAGTCCTTTTGGACTCACAACTCCTGCTCTTCGTGTTGTGCACCAGTTGTACCCATTGCACCCATTCCTGGATCGAGAGGCTCTACTCTCAGTCACTCATGCCCTAGTCACCTCCCAAATGGACTACTGTAATGCATTCTACATGGGGCTGCCCTTGAAGAGTATCCAGAAGCTTCAGCTGGTACAAATGCAGGGCATGGGCAGTTAGTGTGCTCCTAGAACTGCACATGTTATACCTCTGCTCCGCAAGCTGACTGATTGTTGCAGCTCCTCTCTGCTAAGGAGCATCATCTGGTAGGACCCAGGAGGAGAGCCTTTTCTGCTGTGGCACCTGCCCTTAGGAACATCATTCCCCCCAAGGTGAGGTTGGCCCTGACCTTATTGACCTTCCAGAGGGCCCTTAAAACCTGGTTTTGTCATCGGGCCTGGGGATCCCATAGAAGTATGGAACCAATGAATGGTTATGCTGTTTGTAAGTTTTGGAATGCACTCTTCCATGTTTTTGTTTTATTATAGTTTTAACTGTTTTTATTGTATTTAAATGGTTTTTTTAATAAGAACTTTATTATTTTTCAAAGTATAATTAAAATACAAAATAGAAAGTTTAGAAAAGATAGAAAATAGAACTAAAGAAAAAAGAAAAAAACCAGAAGCGTGAAAATAGACAGAAAATAGAAACGGAAAGTGACTTCCGACTTTCTCCAATACAGATATAGATAAATTTACAAATATAATCTCTTACCATTAATTAAACCATAGTAACATTATTTCTATTAAAACAAACCGTTTAATCACTAAAACCCAGAATCAAAACATTTTTTCCAACACAAGCAAGTACTCTAAAAGTGGTTGCCAAGTAGATATAAATCCAGAAATAGAATGATCTCTTATTAACGCTATTAACTTAGCCATTTGAGCCAAATCCATTAATTTAATAATCCAATCTTCAACTGTAGGTATTTGTGGATCTTTCTATCATTGTGCATATAAAAGTCTTGCAGCTGTAATCATGTACTGTATAAAAGCAAAGTTCCATATTGATTCTCTAGCTCCTTCTCCATCAAACCCAAGAGAAACAGTTCTGGGTTGTTGTTTTTTTGTATATTCACTTTAAGAATCTTTTGAATAATAGTGAATAAAATTTCTAAAGTGGACATTTTACCAAAGACTTTTTCTGATCATAACCCTGTAAATATGACAATAAAAAGAATTTCTAGGTCATATAGATGGAGATTGAATGAATCTATTTTACAAAAAGAAAAGGTTGTGGAAGATTGTAAGAAGAAATTATAGGACTTTTTTGAAATCACCCTGGATAACGAAATAGACCTAAAAACTGTGTGGGATGCTAGTAAAGTGGTTATGAGGGGACATTTTATTTACCATAATCATAGGCTTAAGAAAGAAATCTCAACAAAAGTTACAAATGGTTTTGGATCAGATCAAGTTGAAATGGTTTTGTTTTTTAATGGTTTTGATGGTTTGGTTTTTGTTATTTTAATTGTGTGCACTGCCCAGAGTCACTCACATACATACATACATACATACATACATAAAAATAGAAGATAGAGTAATGTATAGGAGAAATAAGATATCTTTGGCTTGTTAAATGAGAAGTTGCCTGGCCTTTACTTTACAAAGTAAACAGCAAAATGCCATGATTAAACTTAACTGTATGACCATTAACACATTACCAAAGAAACTGTCTAGTCTGCAGTTAAACTGAATAGGGACTGAATGTAATTAATTATTTCAGTAGAAACTTTTCAGAGATTGCAAGGGAGATGGGCGGGGAATAAATTGAAATAATAAATAAATAAATAAAATAAATCTGCTTGAATATGGGTTCAGTCAACAGTACTCCATTTAATTTATTGCTTCTAGGTTAGCAAACTTAGTGCAATAAATTTACTTTGTGTGTGTGTGTGTGTGTGTGTGTTTGCCTTCGAGTCTATTTGACTCCTAGAAACTCCCTGGACTACAGGTGGTCCTCGTAACTACAATTAGGACCAGCAGGTCTGTTGTTAAGAGAAACGATGGCTAAGTGGGAAATCACATGACCATGACTGTGCTTTCCTTTTCCCCACTCCCCCACCCCCCCACCCTTGCTCACCCCAGTGCTGGGATAACTAGCAAGAAGGGAATTGATGTTTGTATTTACATTCATTGGAGAGGAAGGGATTTCAAGAGAGTAAGCAGGCACACAATGGGGAATACACCAGGCTGTTTACATACAGTAGCACACTCATGGCTGCCAACACCACCACATTCCTTTCTATGTGTATTCCCCATTGTGTGCCTGCTTACTCTCTTGTAATCCCTTCCTCTCCAATTTCTCCCCTCTGCAAGGTGGAGGGGAGAAAAACAACAGGTCAGGCACAGGACAACATGTACTGACTATAATGGTGATCACATGACAGGGATGCTGCGAAAGTCATAAATGCAGGCATTGGTAGTAAAGTTATTTTTTCAACACCGTTGTAACTTTGAATGGCTGGTGAATGAGGCAGTTGTTAAGCAAGGACTACCTGTACTCTCTGCCATTTTCTTGGCAAGGTTTTTTGTAAATGGTTTCCCATTGTCTTCTTCCTAGGGCTGAGAGAGAGTGACTGACCCAAAGTCACCCAGCTGGGTTCATGCCTAAGGCAGGACTAGAACCCATGGTCTCCTTGTTTCTAGCCTGGTACCTTAACCATTAAACCAAACTGGCTCTCCTTATCACATTCCATGATTGCTCATCTTCTTTTTCACAAGTTGTCAGGACCATGTTGATGAAATGACAGGATACTTCCTCTTAATGAAGCATAATGGGTCCATGTATTTATTTATACTGATCCATAGACGCAGAGGACCAGATCCCAAATCAAGTTCTAATCCTAACCACAATGTTGTTGTTGATACATAATCATGATGGGTGATACTCTGGTTTCCAAAGTCTTTGGAAACCAAAGCCTTCCACCAAACCCTTAGGGTGGTTCCTGGATCCCACTCCAATAATTGCTATTGAATTGCAATGTTTAATGTGGTAGAAGAGGGAATAACTATGAATTTCAAGCTGCTTAATAGCTATATTGACTGACTTATTTTTTGTAATACTTCCTCTAAATTCACAATCACCATATTAATTTATTTTGAGCTGTCATTCTGGCATTCTAAGCTCTGATAAGTGACATAATGTTTCCCCAGTGTTTGCTGGGCTCAGCCAAGGGTAAAAATCCAGTAATCTGAGAATTTTGAAATAGCAGCTGCATGGCATGGAAGTATTCTGACTTGGACTGTGGGGTCACTTCACACATGACATTTAGACCATCTCAGCAAGGGCCTGAGGAGCATACTTCTCCTTGTTATCTCATTCACATGTAACACTGATGAAGCATCTCTAATCTTTGCAGCAACTCATTATTATCTGCTGTTCTGGGGTCCAACTTCTGCCTGCTGAAACTTGAAACAAGTTCTAAATCTAAAAAAGGCATTTTCTGTATTTCAGTGCGGTTCTAGTTTGTGGAATGAAACAGTCCAGCCTCTTAATTTTCATGATACTATATTCATTACTCTTTTCACTCCAATAATGTTGCACAGATTATAAATGGTAACATCAAAACAGCAGGAATTGCTATTATCCCATGGCCATATCATTTAAGATCTAGCTCTCTCAGATCACTTATCAAGAACAGTTGTTGCTTATATGTCAAACAATTATTTTAACACTGGGAGACCATCTGGGAAGCTATTGTCTGGTCAAAGGAGCATATGAATTCAACCTTCTTCTTCATCACTCTGCCTAGAATGAAAAATATAATTGTTCTGATCAATTTGGGCCCAGAAATTAAAATAAAAGCACACTTTCCAAATATGAAGGATGCATTTTACTCCTATTGCTTTTGCTTCAAAGGAACATTCAGAATTATATGCTTCGGTCAACTGAAGGCTCGTGGTGCAATTTTTAATTTAGATTTTTGATTCTGCCACAATGTAAAGATTGAGTACTCAATTAGAAAAGGAATAAAACAGTTGATCCCTGGTAGATCTTTTTACCTTTGCTGAGTTTTTCACTATTGAATGCCCATGCAACAGTAAGACCAGACTCCATCTGAGGGAAAGCTGGAAATGTTTGTGTGAAGCTTGATAAAAGAAACTGAAATCCAGGCAATTAGCAGCCCTGTAAGACCCAACATCTTGCATTTCATGCCTGAACAGATCACTGGAGTCATTCTAGATTCTTATATTGGACTATATAAGCGCAGACCAAGAGAGAGCAGTTCAACTAAGAGTAAAGGTAAAGGTTCCCCCCGCACATTTGTGCAGTCGTGTCCGACTCTAGGGGCCGGTGCTCATCTCCGTTTGTTAGCCAAAGAGCCAGCGTTGTCCGAAGACGCTTCCACGGTCATGTGGCTGGCATGACGCACGCGGAACGCTGTTACCTTCCCACTGAAGTGGCACCTACAGTATTAATCTACTTGCATTTGCATGCTTTCGAATTGCTAGGTTGGCAAGAGCTGGAGCTAGTGTGGGAGCTCACTCCGCACGCAGGGCTAGGGATTCGAACCTCCGAACTTGCGATCTTCCAATCGACAAGCCTGGCATCTTACCCGCTGAGCCACCACACCCCTAATAACTAACTAATAACTTACTAAGAGTAATCATGCCTAAATGATTGTTTTGCATACTTATAGCCCAAGGCTAGGGACCAATATGCTCAGGTCCACCTACCTCAATGACCATCAAGCACTGATCTATCTCCCCTAATTTTAAGCTTTTCAAAGATTCTTTTAATTTTTATTCTTTTAATTCTTCTTACTTAATTTTTATTATCTTTATTCCTCTAGGTCAGAGCTTTCCAAACTGTGTGTCGCGACACAAAAGTGTGTTGCCACACACAGTCTGGTGTGTCGCCACACAACCCGGAAGCGCTGATCATCATCAGCGCTTCCGGGTTTTCCTGCGGCGACACACTAACTGCAGCACGCAAAACCCGAAAGCAGCAGCAGCGCTTCCGGGTTTTTGCGCGCTGCCACACTTCCGGGTTTTCCCGCGGCGACACACCAACGCCGGTTGGTGTGTCGCCGCGGGAAAAACTTTGGAAAGCCCTGCTCTAGGTCCTCATAGACCCTTTAGGCATTCTTAGAAAACAGTAAGGGTGGGTGTTTGCAGTCCAGTGCTTTGTTCAGAAGACTGCTCACCAGCAGCTCCCCCCCCCCATATAAAAGACATAAGCAAGCTGGGATGGTCAAGAGCATCCTGGGGAAGAAGCTGAAGGGATGGTGGGAGTACCTAACCTCGTCTTCTGGTAAATGACTCCTTCATGATTCGCCATATCTGCCCCTGCAACCATTTTATGAGACAGCCTACAACATGCTTCCAACATGCCAAAGGTGTCCACCACCAGTTTATCACCCACCACTACAAAGACCCTATTTGGAATACATTGAGGAGTTTCAGGCTACGTATGAAATTGTTATGGTCCATCAAGGCGACTCTCACTCCTGGTGCCTATGCAGACATGTCCCTGTAGTTTTCTTGGCAACATTTTCAGAAGTGACTGGTCAGTGCCTTCTTCCTGGGGCAGAGAAAGGGTGAGTGGCTTCCACGCCTAAGGCAGAACCAGGACTCCTGGTTTTCCAGCTTCTAATCCAGCACCTTAACCACTAGACCAAACTGGCTGTATACATGAAATAATTTCCCTCCACCCAAAGCAAGGTGGTGGTAAACAAAAATCCACTAGGACTCCCAGAAGGAGCTTACTGAAATTTTATTTATTTATTTAAATGTATGGCCGCCCGTCTTAAAACAACTCTGGGCAGCTCACAACAACAATAAAACTACAACACCCATAAAAACCATATGGCAAATACTAAAAAACCAGCACCACAACCATCCTCCCTGGGTGCCCCAACACCCGACCGCAGGCTCCCGCCACCCTTCCCCAGTGCCTGGGTAAAAATCCAGGTTTTAATGGCCTTCCGGAAACTGCAGTTCAGGAACTCTGTCCCCAAGCCACCTCAGCTTACTCCCTGCAAAAGTATAAAAAATGTAGAAAAAGCAAAAAGATTGCTGCTCTTTTAGTTCAGATAATTATACAATACTAAACTTCTCAGCAGCAGCTGGGCCATAAAACTTTTTCACATTACTAACCAGGGATAAGCAGAAAATCCCTTTTTGTTTAGCTGCCAAACGAGCTTTATTGAACAGCTTTCATCTCTGAACCATCTGTGGAGAAAAACCTGGAAAAATCATTACCTTCTTTGTTTTTCATTTTAGGGTTCCCCCTTGCCGTGAAAATGTAGACTGGGGTCCCATGCTGTAGATCTCAGGAATCCCACCACAAAAGAGACTTGGCTTCTGCACTGAATGGAAAGGGAAACAAACCCAGTAAGCAGTTTCAATTTCTAAACCAACTTGTACAAACTCATGTATAATTTTTTTTCTTCGAAAGCTACTATCTGCTGATCTTGTTCAGTTCTGTATGGACAATTTAGAAAATGGAAAACATCTGGGGGATAGACCCTGTAGGTAGACTACTTCATTCTGAGGATCTTTCTTTACTTTCGGAACATTTGCTGCATCTTTGCAAGTTGTATGTATGTATTTATGAGTTACATCCCATGTTCTGTACAGGAGCTCAAGGCAGTGTACGTTGTGTTCCCTCTTCCTACTTTTCCCCACAACAATCCTGTGAGGTAGGCTGGGTGAGAAAGAAGGGCTGGTCTAAAGTCACCCAGGGAGCTTCCATGGCTAAGGGTGGACTAGAATCTGGGTATCCCTGTTCCTAGTCCAACACTCTTAATGCTCATCAGAGGGTTCCAGTTGAATAATTCTTGCTTTGTGTACATCAGTTAGTAGGCTTTTCAGTTCTTTATGAATGAAAATATCTACTCTGCAAAATCCTCACATTTCTGATTCAAACTGTCCACTAGCCCTGTCAAGTGAAAGAGCTTTCAGCCAAGCTGTCTCTGGTCCAGGAAAGGAATAGAGGACATTTGAGTATCCAGTGACAATGATCCCAGTGGGAGCATCCTCAAATTCAGTCTAGACCAAATACCTTGCAATCTATTACCAAAATGCCTCAGGCCAGAAAGGATTTTCTTAAATGGCCTTAAGAATCAAGCTGGCAGGTGCACAAGGCTTAAATATAAATGCAGCTGTGCCCTCTCTCTTTTTCCAGTCTATTAAGGAGATAATAGATGATTCAGTCCCCAAACCAGGCTGAAATCCAACCTGGAAAGGGTCTCTGGAGCCCTACAGTCTTTTCTACACCTTCTCCATGGCTAGTCTAGGGGTAGGGAAAATATGTTAAAATGTATTCACATTTTAATGCAGATCTAACTAATTCATACTTCTTGACCCAAAATGCCATTATCTTTCAGTGTTCATACTTCACTGACTTTTGTGATAGAATTGTTCAGTCAAAAATGTATACAAATATGTATATAAGGGAGGGGGGAAATGAGATGGGATGGCATTTCGGTATTTACACCTTTCTGAATTTTGTGATAGAATTTTGCAGTCAGATTGAATGAATATAATTTATTTATTTTATTTATTTATTTTATTCAATTTATATGACCACCCATCTTCCCCAACGGGGAACTCTGGGCGGTTCATGAATATACATAAACCGCCCAGAGTCTACCACGGTAGAGATGGGCGGGGATAAATCCAAATAATTAATACATAAATACATTATCATTTTTAAAATCATAGGAGCCCTTTCTAACAATATCATTAAAATAGCATTAAACCCTTTAATTACTTTCAATCTGATATGCAACATGAGATTATTTAATTTAAATAATAACAATAAGAAAGTTGCTTTATGAAAACCAAACGAGGGGGAGAAGAATAATTGCTAATCCACATGCTATTTTTCCATATGAAAAAGCTAAATCTCACCTTGGAAAGCAGGGAATTTGCAAATGGATTTTGGCAGGCTCGAAAATATGTTTGCAAAACTAGTATGTTTTCAACAGAACAGAAAATATGGCCACAACAAAGCAAAATGAACAGCATTTCATTTTCAGTCACGAGGTTGAGAAAATTTCCCAAGGCTGAAGCATTTGATACTTTGTTCTATCACATCTTAAGTATATCTCAAGTCATTACCCCCTTTATTTGCCCAGCTGGAACTGGGCATGTGCTCTTGAGTCCGTTCCTCCAGAGATTTCTTTGGATTTTCATGAACCCCCATTCAATCAAACACTCTGTTCTGTTGGTTCTTAAATTGCCAGAATTCTGAGCAGGCCAACTGCCCATTCCCAATTATTTGTCTATAGTATTTTGTTTGTTTCTGTTTCAGGCCAGAACATACCGCCTTGGTTGGGCTATTCACTACATAGAGAGAGAGCTTCATATGAGGCACCTGTTTCTATACTGAATTGGTCTCCAATTCAGAAATATTTCCCAACCAGGCTGGGAGCTCAGGCAGGCACTTATCCGTATTTGCAGATTTGGAGTTGTGCACCTATTTGGGGTCCTTTGGGATTCAAGGAGCACATTTTTTTAGTGGGAGTACACAATAGGAGTATCACACATTTTCTTTAAGAAATGGACAGTGCTGAGGTTACATCAAATCTTGAAGTAGCTGCCCTCCATCTCATTGTTTGTCTCCATGTTCATATTTTCTTCCTTTGTCTAAGACCAAAGCGAGACATTGTTTTAATTTCTCCATTTCAATATTGATTTTTAAACAACTTCCCATATAATGTTCAAATGTCAGCCTATTTTGTGTTTCCCATCATAATCTATTTTTCTTTGGTCTTTGTAGATATCCAGCCCACAATGTTTTTTAGCTAGATATGATTTTTCCTGTTACACATGGTGAATTGTGACCAGAAGTGAGAATAACTCTTGCTCATTGTGGATTTTCATGGGACTGTGCTCCCTTTCTTTTGAAATAGGTGGATATACTTGTTCTAGCTTGATTTCTCTTTGGCCTCAATCTCTCTCTCCTACCCTTTTGTGGCCAATTGTTGCCACTGAAGTCTCCCTGTACTTAGGCTTCCAAATACTGCCTCACCATTTCCCCATGTGTTCTCCTGGCTCCTTATTTGGAAAATCACAACTCCCTTTTCTCTCTGCTGTTGTTCTTTCACTATTAGGAGGATTAAAAGAAGGTATTTCCAGTGCTAGGAGGTGATATGGAATCTATGTTTTCTTTTCTCTGTGGGCCTGGTTTCTTGGAGTTGGACTAGCAAGCCCCTCATCCAGTTGCGCCTCCTCAGATCAGATGAGGATTGGCAAAAGGAGGTCATAACTGCAAAGAGTTGTTAACTGCCAGTTACTTTAGACCAGAGCTTTCCAAACTTTTCATGTTGGTGACACACTTTATAGACATGCATCATTTAGTGACACACTCTTACAGCAGGGCATCATTTTGCGACACACTCTTACAGCAGGGCACAAGGCAGGCACTAGGACCTGCGCGGAATCACAGCAGGTTTGGAGACAGCCAGGCACAAGGCAGGCACTAGGACCTGCACGGAATCACAGCAGGTTTGGAGGCAGCAAGGCACAAAGCAGGCACTAGGACCTGCGCAGAATCACAGCAGGTTTGGAGACAGCCAGGCACAAGGCAGGCACTAGGACCTGCACAGAATCCTGGCAGGGCAGGTTTGGAGGCAGCAGCAGCCGCAACACACCAAGACACTGCAGCCGACACACTAATGTGTCCCGACACACACTTTGGAAAGCTCTGCTTTAGACCTTCTGGGTAAGTATAGGAAGGCCACGCATGAAGGGTTGGACACCACTGCACATCTCCATCCTCCTCCACACTTACACATTTTGAATGCCTGTTTGAACCATTGTCTCTTTCTTAACTGAAGAACTGGAAGTGGGACGTATAACTGTTAAGGCATCATGCCACAGCAATGTTAGAACCGTCTGGCATATCCCCTGAACTTGGACTCTTTTTTATATTTCCATTGTCAGACACAAATCAGTAATATCTAGTTTGTATGAGAGAAAATTGGCTTAAGTAATGTATGCTTAATTCATTTGTGAACAGGGCTGCCAAGATACAACAAAAGACCAGAAAGCAGAGCAAAGCAAAGCAGAATCATTATGGGGAATAAGCACTGCAGCACAAAGCCAGACAAAGCCAACCAGCCTATTAAGCCTCCCATTCCCCACCCACCCACTTCTCTCAAACAAACGCCAGGGACATTAAAATATGCCAAAATGACAGAATGTGAATGGGCTCCACCAATATCATGAAAATTCCTCTAAGTAATATAACATGAAGAAACGCCTACCCACTTATTCAAAAAATAAAATGGGAGCTTTTTAAAAAGATGTTGTTTAAAAACATCACAGCAGAGCATGTTGGAAAAGATGAAAGGAAACAGAAAGAACAGCTTTAAAAATAATCCCCCTACCTCAACTTCTAGTTGCGGAAAAAATATTTCCGAGAGATGAGTTTGGAAGCCTGTGCAGAATGCTCATTTCTTATGCCCTTTGGCAGCGGAATCCAAATGTAACCAGTGTGAAAATAGTGGACTTAATCCAGGAAAACTGAAGCACAAAATTCTTGATAGCCCACAAGGCTTACTGTGTGACATTGGTGGCCAGTAAATGTACAAAACTGTGTACTTGTTTTTGTATACATTTCTCCTAATGTGTATGCAATTTTTCTTGACAATCTTATTTTTGCAAGCAATTTCCCCTCATATAATGCTGTCATGTAATTAATTAATTAATTAATTATATATATATATATATATATATATATATATATATATATATAATACACACACACACACAAAGAGTATATATATATACAGTATATATATATTTCCCCAATGTATAGGCATTTTGGCATTTTTTAAAAAAGAAAAATTAAATTGAAAACTGCATTGCAGAATTCTGGGAACTGTGAATTTCCACAATTTGGTTTCCATACACAAACCAAAATTTATTTCTCTGCTGAAATTTACAGTTCCCAGAATTCTACAATGAAATTTTCCAATAAATAAAAAAGCTAATGTAAGATATTAAGTAGTTTATGGACATAGTGAGCACAAGGATCATATACAAGAATAACAAATATGGAGAATTATGGTGAATGATTTGGTATAAACTAGATTTAACTTTGTTTCTGTTTCTTTCTTCTGCTATGCTTTTAATATCTTCAGCTTACTGTTTCTGATTACTTTTCTCTATAATGTTGCTTACTGCAAAAAGGAATAACATGATGGTTACGTATGTATATAAAATTAGGTATATTTGCATTAGAACATCAGAGTTCTTTTCTTTTTTAGCCACCAAAGAAAGAAAACAATAAAAAAGGAAGGAAGGAAGGAAGGAAGGAAGGAAGGAAGGAAGGAAGGAAGGAAGGAAGGAAGGAAGGAAGGAAGGAAGAAAGGAAGGAAGGTGCACAATAATGAAATAAAAGAAATGTAAACAATTTAAACACCTTTTTTGAGAGAGAAGGAGGATCAGATCTTTCCAAGTTTCTGGCTTCTGACATGGGTAAAAGTGAGAAAGTAATTCCTTACATCTCAGAACAATGTGATGCAGCAGAACGAGCTTTCTCTTGGAAATGACTAAAAGCAGGCTCCTAGATGCTGGACTGCCAAATCAATATTGGGTTGAGGCAATCATGACTGCCATTACTTCCAAAAGAGACTACATAAAAGACAATGGGGCAACGCTAAGTGTACAACAGAATGGAACCAAGCGAAATGTTAAGCAAAAGCGTATTCTTATATATCCAAAAGAAGAGAAAAGCAAGCGAGACTGCAGAACTGAAGGGGGCATCTTCATCAGATATGAAATGGGCTGCAAAGGATAGATAATTCTTGATCCTGTCACAAAGCAAGTTAAAATATCTAATGTGGCATACTTTAATGAGAGATGAGGGGCAAAGACTAACGAAATACCAGAATTAGATTTAGAAATCCCAACAGAGAAAGCAGCAAATAAACTGTGATCCTCAATACAGAATCAAACAGAAAAAGAACTACAACAACAGGTGAGTGAAGATCCTGAGACAGACGTAAGATGCTCATGCAGATTCAAGAAAATGGTGCCACCCAAAAGACTTCCCCTTTTACAAGAGAGGAGGTGACACCAGTCTTTCCGTGGCAACACACTGAAGGAATGACAGATCCTGGGGAAAAAAAGTTGCTACTATCTGTGAGAGAAGATACTGAATCTCTTCACAAAAACACAACATGGACTCTCCCAGAGCTACCAAAAGAAACAAAGTCCATGGTGACAAATGGGTCTTCACAATTAAATGGGGTACAAAAAAGAACAAGGATACTCTCAAAAGTATGCCGAAGTTTACTCCAACAGTAAGAAGCTAAAGATGTATATGATTTGAAGAGAAACCTTTGCGCCTACTGTATGGTGAAACACACATCAGTAAAAATGCTACTTGGTATTGCCACCTCAAGAGAAGACATGTTCAACACCTGGAGGTCAAGACAGCTTTATTGTATGGAGTCATCAAGGAAGACATACTGTATATATGGAACAACCAGCAGGACTTTAAGAACCTGGAAAAGAAAGGCTTGTATGGAAGTTGCAAAAGTATTTATGGGCTCAAACAGTACGGGCATGGAAAAGCAAAAAGCAAAATCAATGCTACTGAAAGAGTGATTCACATAAAGCAAAGCTGATTCCTATTTATATGCCAGTGAGAGAATATCACACCACACACAAATACACTGATGCCAAGTATCACTTGGTGCAAGAGGTGAGGCAGAATGACTTCCTGAGCTGAAGTACTGCTCTACCAGAGAAATGGAAGCAACCACTATCAATATATCAGTTTAAGGACCTTCATGAAGTAATAGGAATCATGAACAGTGGTTAAGAGTCAACATTTGAATGCATTGGCTTTCTGCAGTTTATAAGTCTGTGGGCCGTTGGGGGCAATGGATGGAGCGACAGCTGGCAGGACTCTGTATTGTTGCCTCCTGATCTTGCCTAGCTATCTTTGCTTGTCTCTATACAGCCAGTCTCCTGTTGGTCATACCAATATTCTCACTTCCAGTTCTTCCAGTTCCTGCTTCTCTTTCCCAGTCCCTCTGTTTGCTCTCTTCCCCGACTCATGGAAAAAAACTGCATTCCAGCTCCAAAGCAATTTAGGCTTTCCTATCAAAGTATAATTTCCTAAAATAAAACAAAACAGATTGCATCTCTCTCTCTCTCTCTCTCTCTCTCTCCCTCCCTCCCTCCCTCCCTCCCTCTCTCCTATGCAAGGACCAGTCTGTAGAGGTCTTTCTTATAAACATAATTCTTGTTGTTTTATTTTTATCTGCTTGCATTTTACCATGGTTTAAAGTTACGTCCAAACAGAAAGGCTAGCATGACCTAACATCCCAGTTTTGCTCCAAGAATCAAAGTTTTGGAGGAGGCATCCTGGGTGCCAGGTGCACCCCTGAAAATCAAGAAACTGTCTCCTTTCCAGAAGAGCTTCCTGGCTGTCTGGCAGCATCAGTCAAAATGTCTAAACTTGTGCAACTTGTGCAACTCAGCATGGGAAACATCTTTCACATTCACTACTCATTGTGCCTCTGTATTTTAGTTGGGTATCACATCCAATTAGTTGCGTATCACTGAGTGCGATGGCTCAGTGGTTAAGATGCCAGGCTTGTTGTCGGAAGGTTGGCGGTTCGAGACCCGAGCGCTGCGTGATGGAGTGAGCTCCCACACTTGCCCCAGCTCTTGCCAACCTAGCAATTCGAAAGCATGCAAATGCAAGTAGATAAATAGGTACCACTTCCGTGGGATGGTAACAGCGTTCCGTGCATGTCATGCCGGCCACATGACCATGGAAGCATCTTCAGACAGCACTGGCTCTTCGGCTGACTAACAAACAGAGATGAGCACTGCCCCCTAGAGTCGGACACAACTGTGCAGGGGGAAACCTTTACCTTTACCTTTACTATCACATCTGATCTGCCAAGATCTAGATGGCCACTATGTGGCACAAAAGAGATACAGAAAACATTACATTCTCACTGCCATGTATATCTTGAATATCTTGAATATCTTAGGATAGGAAACGGTGACAGCACAGGGAGCAATGGTCATTGAAATGGCATCAGGTAATCAGGCTGTCATGATCATGCCTGGAGTTTCTTTCCTTCATAAGGTTAGTCCCACAGTGGAATGGGAGTTGGGGAAGAAAGAAAAAGAAGAATTGTCAGCCTCGCATGTTCGTCTGCCATGCTTCTGACTGTTGTACACGTGTACATGTGTAGTTTGCTGGTCTGCACTTTTTTCCTTCAAGAAGCCTCCCTCTTGGCATTTTTGCATCGTTTGGCGAGAACGATGGGAGGGAGGGGAGATTCTTGGAGTGGGAACTGAATTGTTATGGCTGGACTCTGCGTGCTGTCAGAGGGACGTTTTTGATAATGCTGCTTGGGCGCGAAAATCTTTATTCGAGGCTTCTCCTAGCCTGAAGTGTACTAATCCTGAATAAATGAATCCTTTAGAGTAATTGCCTGAGGGGTTTCTTGATTGGGAATTCTGACACTGAGGGTTATCACAAAAATACCAACTCCATTCTTCATTTCTTGACTGATGGATAGAGCAATCTATTGCCTATTAGTCATCCATTAACTTGGACGCCACATACTGTACAAGCCCAGTAGGGAACACACAGCTTGGAATTACTGAAGTCTCCTTCATTATGAGAAGGCCTCCTTTACATTTACTTCCAGCTTCTTGGGGGGAGGGGGAGGTAAAGCTCCACAAGGCAAGGGTGGGGTTCTTAGGAAATTGAGTGGTCAGCTTTTTAAGGTAGACAAGGTTATTGCAAGGATTACAGGAATGCTTTTTTGTTGTTGTAGTTCAAGATGTCATTTCAGCATCTTGAAAGCCTGTCAGTTTCCCCCGTCCCAGAATCAAGGTGCGGTTGTTTTGAGTTTCTGTCTCACATTTTCCCCTTTCTCAGGACTGAGTTGTCTTTTATTTTCTCTGAATAACCCCTGTAAATCTTAATTATGGATATCTTCTTGTTCCTCTACAGTTATGAGTTAACATTAATAAATATGTAAACTTATACAAATAAATGTAACCTGGTTTTTACTGATGGAAATCACTGTTTGTGAAAGACTAGTGATCATAATCAGCCAGATTGGCCAGATTAGTATCTTATCTTTATAAGCAGCTGGCACAGACTGGGAATTTCTTTGGGAGTGAGGACAAGGTTAGCCCAGAGGAGTTCTAGCACATGAAAGAGGTTCCATGGAATTCTGACTCAGAGGCCTCCCAAACAGAGATCTTGGTGACTCAGTCTTGGAATCTGACAAGATGTGAACCTAAAACTCCACAGGCTGAGGGTGAATAGAAGATGATGCAAGTTCTACTGATAGAACCCTGAATAATTCAAAATAGGTCCCCAACTTCCCATTTACAAGCTTCAGCATCAACAGGAAGTCTCTCCTTTCCTAAATTAAGTTACTGAGATGGAAGAAAACCAGGAATGGAGCTTTGTGTTTATTTTATTTATTTTATTTATTATTTCAATTTATTCCCCGCCCATCTCCCTTGCAAGGGACTCTGGGCGGGTTACAACAATTGAAAGTTTAAAAACTATAAAAATATCCTCTAAAAATACAATAATAAATAATACTATACAGTAATAAATTATCTAAATCCAAGATGGATTGGAGACCGTGGTGTAGATTGTATTCCTACGGGGCCAGCCAACCCCAGGAGGCACTGCCACCTCTGTCATCCCAGGCTCGATGGCAGAGCCAGGTCTTGAGGGCCTTCCGGAAGGCCAGGAGTGAGGGGGCGAGTCTCACCTCTGGGGGCAAGATGTTCCATAAGGCGGGCGCTATCGCAGAGAAGGCACGTCTCCTGGACCCCGCCAGATGGAATTCTCTTGTTGAGGGGGTCCGAAGCATGCCCTCCCTGCATGCACGGGTGGGGCGGGCCGACGTTATCGGGACGAGACGGTCCCTCAGGTACCCTGGCCCTATGCCATATAGGGCTTTAAAGGTAATCACCAACACCTTGAATTGGACCCGGAAGCAAACTGGTAGCCAATGCAGCTCGCGTAGCAGAGGTGTTACATGTGCCGATCTCATGGCACCCATAACTGCTTGCGCCGCAGCATTCTGAACCAGCTGAAGCTTCCGGATACTCTTCAGGGGTAGCCCCATGTAGAGCGCATTACAGTAATCTATACGGGAGATGACAAGGGCGTGAGTGACTGTTCGGAGGGCCTCCCGATCCAGGAAAGGGCGTAACTGGCGCACAACACGAAGTTGTGCAAAGGCCCTCCTGGCCGTGACTGCCACCTGCTCTTCGAGCAAGAGTCGCGAGTCCAGGAGGACCCCCAGGTTCCGCACTGGATCCGAGCGAGGTAGTGCCACCTCACCCAGAACCAAAGATGACAACTTCCCGGATCTAGGGGGGCCATCAATCCACAGCAACTCCGTCTTACCAGGGTTCAGCTGAAGCCTGTTGTTCCCCATCCAGGCCCCCACAGCCTCCAGACACTGAGATAAGGCATCGACCGCATCACTTACTTCACCTGGGATGGAGATGTACACCTGGGTATCATCAGCGTATTGGTGATACCTCATCCCATGGTGACGGATGATCTCGCCCAGCGGTTTCATGTAGATGTTGAACAGGAGAGGAGAGAGAACCGACCCCTGCGGCACCCCACAAGTCAGGGGGCGGGGGTCAGCCCTCTCCTCCCCTATCAATACCGACTGGGAACATCCCCGGAGGAAGGAGGTGAACCAGCGCAAAACTACGCCGCCCACCCCCAACTCCCTGAGCCGTCCCAATAGTATACCGTGGTCGACGGTATCGAAAGCCGCAGAGAGATCTAAGAGAGCTAGGATGGACGCACTCCCTCCATCCCGCTCTCGCCAAAGATCATCCATAAGCGCGACCAATGCGGTCTCCGTCCCATATCCCGGCCTGAAACCTGACTGGAAGGGGTCTAGATAATCCGTTTCCTCCAGAATCCTCTGGAGTTGCCAAGCCACCACCTTCTCAACCACCTTTCCCAAAAAGGGAAGGTGGGAGACTGGGCGAAAATTGCCCAGGATAGTAGGGTCCAGGGACGACTTCTTGAGGAGGTGTTAAAGGTGTTAACACAGTGTTAAAGGACTGTGTTCTCAGATTGAGTTTCTTAATTCTAAAATGTTATTGTTCCCTCACAGACTGCTTTTTTTGCATCTGACACTTGAGGAAGAGTATCAGCAAATCACCTCTTCCCACTCTTGTTAAGCATCTAAATTTTTTCTTCTTTTTCATGACACTCAGTGTCTGCGGCCTCATTCTTCTTAATGGTTCGGCCAACTCTCTTCCAAAACATTATTTTAATTTTGTCTGGATTCTACTTTATTCCTTCCATTGTAACTGGACACTAAACAATTACACCAGAGCTTTCCAAACTGTGTGTCGCGACACAAAAGTGTATCGCCACACACAGTCTGGTGTGTCGCCACACAACCCGGAAGCGCTGATCATCATCAGCGCTTCCGGGTTTTCCCGCGGCGACACACCAACTGCAGCGCGCAAAACCCGAAAGCAGCAGCAGCGCTTCCAGGTTTTTGCGTGCTGCCGCACTTCCGGGTTTTCCCGCGGCGACACACCAACGCCGGTTGGTGTGTCACCACGGGAAAAACTTTGGAAAGCCCTGAATTACACAGTGGCAAAGAATATGAACAAGCAACATTCAGTTTTCCTTTGTTTTCCTTCAGTAATTGTCAATGATGTATAATAGAATACCTTACACAGTGTATTGCTTACTATGTGGAGATTCTCTATCATAATATAAGCAACTGTAAAATGTTCAGGAAGTAATGAAATATTTAAATGTGGACAACCAAACTTGATAGAACTGCTTCATTTAAACAAAAGAAAACAACAATGCCTCATTTAAACTCTACTGCTTTTGTCAGGGGGTATCTGAAAAGGAATTGTCATTCTTAGACAGATTATACATCAATTTAGAGGACAAAGTTACATAGATGGGTTATTACCATGTAGTTTATTAGGTGCAACCAACTGTACAAGCAGAAGGAACATTGTGATGAGAAGTCAGAAGTCTTGAGAAATTACTGTCATCGAGCCTGTAACTGAGGTCACGCCTAGAGAGAAGCTTGGATTAATGATCTGTCACTTTCTGTAAACACACATTCCAAACGCCATGAACCTCTGCTGCTGCATGAAAATTACATTAAATAAGAAATGCATCCAATATTTGTTAGAATTATGGAAAGGATGCCAACAAGCTCTACAGTGAGGAAGCAGGGGAATCAGGCCAGGGAAAGGGAAACATGGGGGAAAAAAGGGGGGGTGGAGGAATGTTCAACTATTGGTGGGTAATTTTGCTAAGAAGGCACGGGGGATTCCATTGGGCCATTTGGAAGAGAAGGGGCGGCACTTGCGGAGGAGGAGGAGGGGTTCTTCACACTGATCCTGCCCCCAGGGTTTCTCCCCCAGGGGGTGATTTCCAGTGACTTCTTTCCCACTGCAGCTGGGAATAGGGAGAGTGGGGCTATAAAAAGAATATTCTTCCTGGTGGATTTGCAAAGTTTCATATATTGGTGGATTCTCAGCAGTGAGCTACTACGGAGCCATGATCTTATCATAGTCACAGATTGGCCCCTTGAGATGCTTGACTTTTCAATGAAAATATTTACTCTTCAGTGATGTTGGTAAAGTAAAACAAGAGCTGTAGCCAGGGAAGGGGCAGTTTTGGAGGGCTTGCTGCCTCCCCCCCCCCTGCTATTTTCTATGCCTCCCCCAGGATTTTACAACAAAGTCTGGTAGCTGCAAACTGTCTTTCCAAACCACAGATACACTGCCCATACTCTTTTGGTGCCTGATTGATCTATCAGACTCCATGGAACCCTCTGAGACATAAGAAGCCTTGATGGTTTCCACCAAGTGGGAATGTAAAAGATTCATACATATATGGAGCCTGCTCCAAGCATAGAGCTTACCAGGATTTGTATAGTAGGTGATCTGCAGTTGCTCAGACCACAATAACCACGTCAACTTCTATGAGATTATGGGCTGCAAAGTTTTGATGTCCAAGAATTGTGCTTAATATTTTCTTTGAGGGGCCAAGGGCCACAAGTTTTGGCATAGCCAAAAAGGATTGTGGGGGTCTGGGCCTTCCTTCCTTCCTTCCTTCCTTCCTTCCTTCCTTCCTTCCTTCCTTCCTTCCTTCCTTCCTTCCTTCCCTTCCCTTCCCTTCCCTTCCCTTCCCTTCCCTTCCCTTCCCTTCCCTTCCTTCCTTCCTTCCTTCCTTCCTTCCTTCCTTCCTTCCTTCCTTCCTTCCTATATTTTGCATCTCTTTCCTACCTCCACATGGCAAGAAGCTCTGGTGTCAGTTTTCAGCAATCATGGCCTGAGGGCCTCAAAAGGAAAACCTGGGGTTGCAAGTTACACCAATTCATCTAATTAATGCTTCCCCATCCATTCTTCCTTCCCTGAATGAATGTATTTATGCATCACTTACAGGCCACTATGAAGAAGCTTATGGTCCATGTTATTTCCCTTTTACAGGTGAAGAATAAAGCCAGAAGTATTGTGTAGCTTATCCAGGGACCCTCAAAAAGTTCAGCAGAAGCATTTCATATTTACTTACTAAGGGACGCAACTGTTCCTCTAACTGGGCCACCTTTCTGCTTGCATTTAAAACAGCATCAGAAAATCTGTCCAATGACACTTTGCCAGTGGTGTTGAAAAGAGTTGACTATACCCCTGAAAGCAATCTTGCCATCTAAGTTTGCCATGGGGTGTAGTTTGACTGCTGAAAGTGCAATATATTATTAAGGGAATAATTGTGAATAACAAAAATATAACAGATCAATGAAGATTGATTTCTGATAGAGCAATTAAAGAATGTAAACTGGTATGTCTATAATTTCTGAATATTGCTGGCAGAATTCTTTATACTGTGAACAGAAGGATATCTATTGTATATATTCCCAGTTGCGGGGTGGGGGCAACTAGAATCAGTATGTGCCTTCAAAACACTCAATCTGAAAAGGACAATGCAAAAAAGTGGCTGGGTGAATAGTGTCCATACTGAGCTTTCTAAATGCTAGTCATTCTTCATTTAGCACACTGGGATGTGGGTGTCAGTTGCAGCAATATTCTTTGCTGCACTGGAATGTGCTCAGAATGTTCTCGGAGAGTACAGCTTAAATGCACTTCTTTCCTTTAGGGGAAAAAGGGGGTAGAGAGCAACTGTTTGGACATTGGGTGAATGAATTTCTTCTCCTCCTCCTCCTTCCTTCCCTCATTTTATACAGTTTAGATGCCATGATCAATGTTGATTTTGACAGCTTTGATTGTGTATCAGAGCCACATTCTGGGAAAACTTTCTGGGAAAATGCTATTCAAAGGCCAATTGTTCAATTAATAGGCAGGTATGGTAGGATGGAAAGCATAATGCTTTTTAAAGAGGAAATAGTAGTGAACTGGGTGGAAAACTGCTTGGAAGATGAGGTGAACTAGCAAGATCAGCCAAACCTGGTACAATATGTTATTCGCAAGCAACAGTATACCTCATACAGGTAACAAAGACACCACACCCCTGAAGAAGCAGCATCTGTAATGATTGCAGAACCTATGCTTAGAATAAAATAGCCTCACAACACAATAGTGGAAAACTATTTTACTAAAAGTTACTGCGGTTACAAAAAGAAAGTTGCTTCTGAGAAAAGCACGCGCTTTGCTTCAGTGATATATGGCCCCACAATCCCTCCCAATATGTTATTCGCAAGCAAGAGTATACCTCATACAGGTAACAAAGACACCACACCCCTGAAGAAGCAGCCACTCAAACCAGCCACTCAGCTGGTACTTCCAGGTCTTCAGACACACCATGACCCGATCCACCATTGGCAGACTGCAGGCGAACGTATGCAGGCACGGCCTCTTCACCCTGTTAACTCCTTACATGTCATTATCTCCGATACGAAGCAAAGAAGCTTTGAATCGGAGACCATGACAGCATCTTCCATTATATGAAAATACTCACTTTCACCAAAGAAGATAACTACTCAACACATATTTATATATTCCTGCTCATATATATTTCTGACATTCCAACAGGCCTAATCTCACCTTGTGGCCTATCTCTATAAAGAGCATCAGTCCAACAGAACCAAGGGTAAGCATTTATTTCTATTTTTGAGGACAATCAAAGAATTAGGTGCATGGTTAAATGTTTAAGAGTACAGATTTTGGTTGGATTTGGACACCTTAGTATTATTCATGGTGTGAGTTTGGATGTTGGATTATTGTTGTTGTTGTTGTTGTTGTTGTTATTATTATTATTATTATTATTATTATTATCTACAACCACTGTGGATTCTGACTAAAAGTATATTTGGCAGAATCAGGGTTTCAGCCATATCAACTTCATGTCCCTTTACTATAATACTTTTCTAAATGGATTATTCATCTGGGCGGGTGAGGTGTCAGATTGGTATTCTGCAGGACTTGTGTGTGACAAGCAGAAATTTGCAATTTCATTCTGACAGAAACTAGTAGAAGAGCTACAAGGTATAAGTATTGAGGTAGTCTGGTTGAATGACAACTATTGAAAAATAGCTATTGTTCAACTCTGTCCTGGCAACAGAAAAACTGAAGAGGAAATCTTGTGACAGTTGTTTTATCAGCAGATATTACTCAGGTCTCCTTTATTCATGTTTATGTATTTATACTACCAACTACTGAAATCACTCGGTGGTTTACAATTAAACTTAAGACATTGAAACTGGTTAAAATAGCAAATAAAAACAAGCAGATTCACAATTTGACAATTTGTTGACAATTAAATCAACAAATGTTCCTTCAAAAATGTGTTATAAAGGCCTTTTTAAAAAACTAACAAAGGTGTGAGGCCTCTAAATTCTGCAAGAAGTGCACTCCAAAGAACTGGGGTGACAGCAGAGAAAGCTCAACTTCCAAGTCAGCCCCAATGAGCTTGTAACAACTGTAAGTGAACCTCTTCAGATAAATTCAAGAAACATGGATGTCATAGAGGGCATAGGGAATTACCTTGAAGGACAGGAGGAAGAGCCACTATCGAGGCAAAGGTCAGATAAGCAGGGCTTGAGCCCGGGCCAAGAAAATAACTTGAGAAAATGTCTCGGACAAGCCCCTCCTTGGTTCACATGAAGATAAAGTGAGGGGGGAAGCACATTCAGACTTGCAAGATTCTGTTTCTATATCTAGACCCATTTCAGTCAGGTTTCAGGGTGGGATTTAGTACTGAGACAGCTTTGGTTGCACTTGTTGATGACCTGCGGCAGAGCTGGGATTGGGGTGGTGCATCCTTGATCTCTTGGTGGCTTTTGATACCATTGACCATGGTATCCTTCTGGTGTTTGGACCACCCAGATATGGGGATATTCCTTCTTTGACCTTGGATGGGGTGGCACTTTACCATTCAAGGGTGGTATGCAATTTGGGGGTCTTCCTGGACTCACAGCTTCTGCTTGATGAACAGGTGGCAGATGTTGCCAGGAGGGCTTTTGCACAACTTACATGCACCAGTTGTGCCCTTTCCTAGATCAGGGGGCCCTTCAATCACTCATGCCCTGGTCACCTCACAGCTTGACTACTGCAATGCCCTCTACATGGGGCTGCCCTTGAAGACCACCTGGAAGCTTCAACTGGTCCAGAATGCAGCAGCTCAGGCAGTGATGGGCATGCCTCAGTATTCCCATGTAACACCTCTACTTTGCAAGCTGCACTGTTGTCAGTTTGCTTCTGGGTGTGATTCAAGGTGCTGGTCACTACCTATAAAGCCCTACATGGCATAGAAGCTAGTTACTTGAGGGACTGCTGCTCTCCCATAGAATCTGCCTGGCTGATCCAATCTGGCAGGATTGGTGTGCTCCAGGTTTCTTCGATTAAACAATGCCATCTATCGATTCCCTGGAAGTGCGCCTTCTCTGCAGCAGCACCTGCTCTCTGGAATGAGGTTCCCCCCAAGATTCGAACAGCTCCCACTCTACTGGTGTTTTGAAGGTCCCTGAAGACCGGGCCCTTCTCCTAAGCCTTTGGCAAGCATGACTGAAGCCCCTTTTCTTCTTTTTCTTTGTTCCCATCTGGGTTTGTTATCTTTGCCATCTTTGCTCTTTTTTGTTTCGTGTTGTTTTCTTGTTTTAATGTTTTGAACCATTTGTAAAGTGCCCAGAGTCGCTGGGAGTTGGGCAGCATATACATTTAATAAATTATTATTAAATCTAATAAATTAGCATAGCTGTTACAATAAAAGTGGTCCTGACCTACAGTATGTGGCACTGGTTTCTTAGTCTGGTCTACCTAGTAGACAGCGGTTCATGTAGAAAGAGCTGTTCTCTCAAGTACCCTGGACCTAAGCAATGTAGGTCCTCCATGTTGATGACCAGCACCCACTGAGAACCAGGGCAGTGGTTTATGCACATGTTATATCTGAGGGACCGCCTCACCCCCATTACATCGTCCTGTCCTACCCGATCTTGCAGAGAGGGCATGCTGCGGACCCCCTCTATGAAAGAGTTCCATCTAGCGGGGTCTCGGAGGCGAGCCTTCTCTGCAGCGGCACCTGCCCTATGGAACACCCTCCCCCCAGAGATAAGACAGGCCCCTTCACTCCTGGACTTCAGAAAAAAATTGAAAACTTGGCTCTGTGATCTCGCCTGGGGCAAGAGGGAAAGTGGTCAAGCTTGGGGATGGCTGATTTCTTAGAACCGCCCCAAATATTTTAAATATGTTCAGCATCACTGTACGAACCACCTGCCGCTTGGTTTTAATTTAAATTTATATTTATTGTACTTGTATTTTATTGTGTTTTTATTGTATTTTAGTGATACTATTGTGGCTGTGAACCGCCTAGAGTCCCTCCTTGAGGGGGAGATGGGCGGTCAAAGAAATTTAATAAATAAATAAATAAAATAATAAATGTTAATATGGATTCTCTGCATTCTTCCCAAACCCAGCCTGCTGATGGGTTTTGTACCGACTGAGGCTTCCAGCTTCCACAAAGGCAGCCCTATGAACCGTAATCAAACCTGGAGGCTTACCAACCAACCAAAGCTGATGAAAGACACTCCTAGCCCTTGCCTCGGTGTGGAAAAACAGAGAGCAATTTGCACCTTCAAACTGCGTATCTCTTTTTGGGGTGAGAATATAATTAGAGGCAGTTCTACCACTTCTCTGGAATTATGCCCCCTGAGCACTTGCACCTTGTTTATTACCAGTTAAAACAGGCAAAAATCATATCAAAAGACTACAGAATTAATTTAGCACAGTGTATAACATAAAATAACAAGTACATCCTAAAATATCTGTTTAACAGGCAACCCATGTAAGAACAAACTGAGCTGTCCATTTCAGACCACTGAAGTGTCTTTATAATCTTCCTAAACTTATATTTATGTAATTGTTCATGCTTCATATTTTGAGATACACGGATACGCAGATACCACATGTTTTCATTTAAACTGTGAAATATTTTAAAATCAAACATATTTTATCTGTGCATAGCATTACATAGATAAAATCATACTCCCCAGATTTGGAATATCTGTGCAGAGTCTTCTTAAACAATTTTTCTGGAGGTCTGCCTATCTAAGGATCAAATGAGGAATTTATGACTGGATTCCGGTTTCAATCTCTGAGTGAAGGTTCAAATCCCACTTCAAATACCAAATTTCCCAGTCCATGGATAAGTATTGCACAGAGAAAGATGGGGAGATCTCAGAGGACGAGAGAGACTAAAGCAGTGCTTTTCTCCCCCCATCGAGTCATCTAGACCAATATCAAACATGATGCTTTATGAAATAAGAAAAATGAAAGAAACAATTAACATTGGAGAGAGGAAAGTGCTTTTTAAAAATCCTCAAAATACACCAGGCTCCTGCTTAGTGAAGAAGACTTGTGTAAGGAATACATGTAGGCAGGATATAAAATGCAATGTAAAATAACTTTGCCCCAAACCGTACTGAATATTGTGGGAGATGCTCCTGGGATCTGCAGATGGAAAAGAAGGAAGAGAAATAAATTAACCATTGCCTCCTTTCCTCCCTTTGGAATTCTCCACTGGATCCCAGTAACCTTTCAAATGGAAGGAGCTCTTCCATTTGCACAGGAGCAGGCCTGGGTCTGATCCATCAGCTCCGAGGATGAGCACAAGGTAGATGAGAATTTCCTGTTTTCCCTTTAAAAGAGCATTCTGTTGGGAATGACTAAGGACAATAAGGATCCTGCAAAGTCAAAATAAAAACCTACCTGCCCCAGGAGGGAGACAAGGCAACAGTTACAGCAAATGGAAAAATGGCTCACCCCAGAGAACGTCAGTGCTGCAATTGCAAACAAGACCTAGTTTTGAAATTTGATATGCTGGAGCTCAGCTAGGAGACAATCCGCTTGGCTGTTCAAGGGGGACAATGGTATGCAGAGGTGGGAGAGAAGCCCCCAAACCTGAAGGTGCCCCTGTAGGTAGGAGGGAGCAGGTGCTGGCTAGTAGCCACCTTTTCTCTTTATAACTATATAAAGAGAACGTATATAACTATATTGTTTTCCAATACATAAATTAAAAATAGAAAACAATACAAATATAAAACTAATCACACACAATAAAATCAGAATAAGCAGCAGTTAAAACAAATGGGACGGAAACAGTCCTGCTACCTTAGTACTCTATTGGATGTCATATCCAGGAATTTTTCAGGATCAGTGACATGCTATAAACCTGAAGCACATTGATATTTGCACATTCAGGTAGTCCTTGCTTAACAACCATTCGTTTAGAGACGGTTCAGACTTGTTTGGACGGTGCTGAAAAAAACAACTTATGACCGGTCCGCACACTTACGACTGTCACAGCATCCCCTGCAGTCGTGTAATCATGATTTGGGCGCTTGGCAACTGGTTCACATTTATGACCATCGCAGCATCCTGTGGTCACATGATCATCTTTTTCGACCTTTGGTAAGCAAAATCAATGGGGAAACGCATGATTCGCTTAATGACCATGTGGTTCGCTTAATGCCTGTGGTGATTCACTTAACAACTGCTGCAAAAAAGGTTGTAAAATCGGGTCAGATTCGCTTAATGACTACTTCGCTTAGCAACCAAAATTCCATTCCCAATTGTGGTTGTTAAGCGAGGACTACCTATAGGCTGTTTTTCAGAATGTAACGGAGGGGGGGGGGCATTTCAGTAGGTCAAGGGTCAGCCATGGCATACATTATTCCTGCCTTTCCCCACCCCACCACATTTGCAAACAATGTGCAGGCAGAACTAATGTTTAAGTCTTCCTACATATGAGACATGGGAGTTTTGAATAGGCATTGGAAGAACATAGGTTTAAAAAGGCATCTCTCGCTTAACTAACAGCTATAGCAGTTAACCGTGTGTGAAACTACAGTGTGAAAAGGTGTCTTTAAAGCAAAAGAATGAGTTCAGTTCAAATGCAACCATTATGTGGGGAGGTTATTATTATCACAAATGTAGCAGAGTTGTAAATAGGATGCAAACCCAGCAGAGTGGAAAATAAGGAGTGGGATTAAAATTGTACATTTGGTCATGTGATTCCATGCTTCTTTGTTATCTTAAGTGCCTTCAATCACCTTTTGAATGAAATGCATCATTGTCATTTGAGAACTGAAAATGTAGATGGAATAAAAATTTAGCCAAACATATAAATAGAAGCACAAGCATGGTTTCAAGCAATGAAGGAGTTAGTAGGACAATAATATTTATAGAGAAAGGCAATAGAAATATTGTTGTTGATTTGAATTAAAAGTGGAGTTAACCATATTCATATGGAAAACTGCTACTGATCCTTAAGTGGAGCATCATGGTCTACTGTCAAGAAACAAACATGGCCCTCTTTTCAGTTCACCAATATATTTTAATATACATATTTATGAGAGCTTTCTAACTGAGCAATTCCAGCAGCAAAAACTAAGCACATCCTAAGACACTTCCTTATCCAAAGTCCATATGAAATACTTACTGCTCCAAGTGAGGTACATGCAGACTTTAATGTATCTTTAAGAAGAGGAGGAGGCCCAGATTCAGTTTAAAGACATATCTGCACTGTCAGGTTGCCCTGTTGTGAGAAGGGGCCACCAACTGTTTCTGGAGAGTAGGAACAGATGACATAATCTGTTTACTTGTCTCTAGTCCATAGGAAATGCAACTCCACCTGTTTTCCTGTTCCACATTAAAAGCAGGGTTTTCTGGCTTGCTGTTGCTTGCTGCACTTTACTTTCTTCTGCACCCTGAATGGCTATTTCACAGAGAAGAAAATGTCCCCTCACCCGAGTCAATCGTCATAGCACTATAGCTCTTTGGTCTCTGCTGCAGCTAGCTCATGGAAAGGAAAATAGTAATTAAAAAAATTCTGTTGGGTTTTGAACTTGTGAAGTTCTGTACATCAGCCAAACGTTATTACTACTACACTACTGTAACTGTAGCTGCAGCACAATCTTATTAAGCCAGACCTGAAAAAATGCTAGAAAGGAATTTTTATTTCAAAGCTGGTTGTTGTCCTTGGATATATGTGCATTTTGATGCTCTAACTTTGTATATATGCATTTAATTTAAAATTACAGAGAGAGAGAGAGAGAGAGAGAGAGAGAAACATAAAAGTATGTATATCCAGTACGACTCATCCCACAGGGGAATTGTCCAATAGGGACAGAGAGCAGCTGTCACTCTGGGCTGAACCCCTAGAACATAGTTTTCCAAACTGTGTGTCACGACACTTTACTGTGTCACCGGCAGGGTCTGGGTGTGTCTCCAGATGACCCGGAAGTGCTGATTGGGGGGAGCCAGAAGAAGAGGCAACCCCGGCAATCAGCACGTGCCAAAGGAGGGCAGAGAGGCGGGCCGAACAGTGCAGACACCTGCCGCTGCCACAAAAGAGTCCCCTTTGGAGTCCTGCCGAGCCCTTGCCACACCGCCAGAAAGCGCCACTGCCTTGCCTCTCCACCCCGTGACGAGGCAGGCCCACTCGAGGTCAGGGGCAGCTGGCCAAGCGCGGGTTTGGTGTGAGCGGTTCACGTGACGCCGTGCGGGCAGAGGCCTCTCCGCTGGGCAATGTGTTTGGCTGGCCAGAGGCCACGCCTCTCCCCCCCCGGGATGCAGCTGGAGTGCTTGGGGCTCCTTGGGGCAAATGCTGTGGAACAGCCCTGGAATAACTTCAGAAGTAATTGGGTTTTCCTTCCAGGTTCGTGTTTACCGAACGATTACTTTGCATATCTAAATATTTATGGGGGGAGGGGACGGTTCCTGGTCCTGGGGTGCTGCAAGAAGAAGTGGCGCCCCCCAAAGAACACCCGGGGCTTCAGGACTTTTGCAAAAGTCCTGGATCTGAAGCCCCTGAAGGAGGGAGAGAGGCGCTCCCCAAGACGCCCTTTCAAAACTCAATTCTGTGCAGCCAGCAGGATGGAAGGAATGGTGATTAAAGCATTTGCCCGGTGAGGGAGGCGGTGGACCGGGAGCCCCAGGTGCCCCACGCCTCCAGCTGCATCCCGGGGGGGCGAGAGGCATGCCCTCTGGTTGGCCAAACACATTACCCAGCAGAGAGGCTTCTGCCCGAGTGGCGTCGCATGAGCCCCTGAACCCAAATCAGTCAACATCGAAACTTCTTTTCTATTTCAGGAGCAGCAGGCAGGTGAAGCTAAATTGCAACAACAGGCTTTAATCACCATTCCTTCCCTCGGCATCCTGCTGGCTGCATGGAATTGAGTTTTGAAGGGGCATCTTGGAGAGCGCCTCTCCCCCTCCTTCAGGGGCTTCGGATCTGGGACTTTTGCAAACGTCCCGAAGCCCTGGGTGTTCTTTTGGGGGCGCCACTTCTTCTCACAGCACCCCAGGACCAGGAACCATCCCCTCCCCCCATAAATATTATTTGGATATGCAAGGCAATCGTTCGGTAAACGCGGGGCAGGGTTTTCAGGTGGGAGCCAATCGCGTGGACTGGGGGGCGGGGTTTTCAGGTAGGAGCCAATCGCGTGGGCCGGGGGGCGGTGTTTTCTGGTGGGAGCCAATCACGTGGGCTGGGGGCGGGGTTTTCAGGTAGGAGCCAATCACGTGGGCCGGGGGGCGGTGTTTTCTGGTGGGAGCCAATCACGTGGGCTGGGGGCGGGGAGCCCTGTTATTACTGTGTCGCAAAATGATGCCTGTCTAAAAGGTGTGTCACCAATATGAAAAGTTTGGAAAGCTCTGCCCTAGAACATAGCTTTCCAAACTGTGTGTCGCGACACATTAGTGACAAAACCCAGAAGTGCTGATGGTGCGTCGCTGCTGGCATGCACGGTGACAGCAGCAGCAGCGTAGCAGCGGCGCATCATCAGCACTTCCGGGTTTTAGCGCGACACATGAGGCCGCCGCTGCCATTGGTGTGTCACCAACAGCGGGACTTTGGAAAGCACTGCCCCAGAATGATGAGAGCAGCTTAAGAGGACAGTGTGGATATGCCCTTAGAATTGCCACCCAGCCACAAATCTATTTCTTCTTAGGATTTAAGGATGGTAGCAATGCCTCTAATTCCACCCAGAGCTGTGATTAATGCAATATAACAGAAAAAAACATGCTGAGCTATCTTTTCCTGAATCAGACTCAAACCAATTAGCCATAGAATCTTTTTTCTGGTTAATTTCAAGTAGAGGTTTGTTGAGGAGGTGCCAGGAATTAAACACAAGACTTGGAGGTAAACCTTGTAGACTCAGTAGCTGAAGAACAGCCCACCTCTTCACTCCCTCCTCGGACCCCACTAAGAAATCTGTTTCTGAAATAGCTTCCCCTCAAAGAGAATATTTGTAGCTCAGGGTTGAACTGTGGAGTCCTTGGTGCTCTCTGAGCCTTGTTGTTTACTTGCAGACGTTTCATTGCCAGGCTAGGCAACATCTTCAGTGCGAAAAGGGGGTGGGACTTGCTCTCTGTTTATATACCATGGCTTGTCCTGCCTGAACAAGGCTCAGAGAGCACCAAGGACTCCATAGCTTCCCCTGCTAGAGTTTAACCCAGTGATGGCAAAACCTTTGGGCTCGGCATGTCAAAAATTTGGAAAATGCCTAACTTGACTCTGCTGGCCTGTCACCCCCCACCAGCAGAACAAAAGAAAAACAATTCTTTACATATTCATTTATTTTTAAAAAAATACAATGCAATCATGTGTAGTGCTATTATATAAAGAAATGTTTCTTTGGTAACTCAAACAGGGAGAATAGTTGTTGTCAAGTGTTGGTGAACAGTGACGTGTCACCCAAAATGTTGTGGCGTGTCACAGGTTCGCCATCACTGGTTTAACCTCTTCTTAGCAGTCTAGTCTTAGCAATATCAACTAAGCCTAAGACTAATGAACAAAGCTAATAAAATAGAAGCAACTATTTCAAATCAGTCAGAACAGCTTAAGGAAAATGGAAATGTCTAGCACACATGATCTTTCTTTTTGAGGCTGCCCTCTACCCAACGTCTTATTTCAGAATTAATTTCTAAAATATTTCATCCTTGATGAAAGGATGAAATGCCCCTGTGCTGCACTGAATTCAACCCAGCTGAGATTCATTCTAGTGCAGTAAGATGACCTATGGGGGAGTGGAGGGGGGCTGGGAATGGACTTTTAAGAACTATTAACAAGGGTTTTGTTTGTTTATAATACATGCAGTTGATTTAAAGGCATTTGTGAACTCTCAGTAGAATAATGTAATTCCATAAATGGGATTTTAATTCTATTTACCACTAATTTATATCCTTTACTATTTTAAAGAACATTATTGAACTACATACTGATATTACAGCTAGAGTAGGAATGGGCCCACAAGGGTCTTGTCAGGCTCTATCTTATTGGAGAGAGGAGTTAATCAGGGCTGTTTACTTGCTCCCTTCTTATTTAACTTCTATATTAATGATATTGTAGTGGTCATGAAGTCACAAAGTTTTTTCTCCCCCTCACTCAACGGACAGAAAATTTCAATGTTAATGTATGCTGATGACATGGCTCTTATTTCCTGTACCGAGATTGGCTTTAGAAGATTACTGGCCAGACTAGATGCTTACTGTGAAAGGGAAAAACTGAAGATAAATTATAATAAAACAAAGGTAGTAATTTTTGGCAAAAGTAATATTAAACACAGATGGACAATTAATGCCCAACAAATAGAGCAATGTCTCTCTTTTAAATACCTGGGCAGTCACTTTTATGGAAAGCACACTTATCTACTGTCTTGGCAACTGCCCAGCATACACTAGGTGCTATTCTGACATTTTTTATTCTAAGGGAGGGCAATTGGCAACCCCTGCACTTAAAATATTCCAAAGCAAGTTGATAGCCCAGATGCTGTATGGGGCTGAGATTTGGGGGTGGGATGAGAAGGTCATTGCACAATTGGAAGTAGTTCAAAAGAACTTCATAAGGAAGAAAGGAAGATCTTGAGCCTACCCCAGGGCACCCCCACTGCCTATTTAAAGATGGAGGTAGGGCTACCTTCCATTGCCGTTAGAATAGATCTTGCATTGTTGGGCCCCTATAAGAAACTAGAAAGCCTTCAAGAACCCCATCTTGCCAAACTCTGTTTTCTCCATTACACATCTGGGAATCAATGGACTAAATTTTTGTCACCCATTCTACAAATGTATTCCCTACCACCTTTGGGAGAACTTAGATCTTGGAATAGAGGAAATATTAGAGATTGGCTTTTTGAAAGGGATGCTAATAAAGATGCCATTGTAGTACAATCATCCAAATTTTCATCTTGATATCATCATTATAAAAAACATAGAAGCCTCTCCCAGTACCTGGTGAACATACCCAGTGATTCACTGAGAAGGGCTTTAACATCCCCTTGCTTGCGGACCATGCCCTCCGCATATCTCGAAGGGAGGTTTTACAAGCTCCCTGTTGAACAACACCTCTGTCCTTGTGGTGTTGGTCAAGTGGAGGGCTTATCCATTATGTCCTCCACTGCCCCATTTACAATGAGATCAGGGCCAAATTATTAATGGCAGATGAACTTAAGGGCTCCAACCTTGAAAAATTGAACTATCTTCTTGCAGATGTGTTTCCAACTGTCAGCAACCAAATTGCTACTTTTGCTCTGCTGTCATTTAAACTTAGAAAGAAATAAGTATTTCTTAGTTGTAGCTTTGATTTTATTTTGTTGTAACCTTTTTACATCTAATACTTCTTTTATTACTCCATTTTATAATTTCATTATTTTATTGTTTCATTGTTATTTTATTGTATTCTATGACATTCCTATGTTGTGACCTGTGATTACAACAATAAACTTACTTACTTACTTACTTACTTACTTACTTACTTATTATCCTTTACTATTTTAAAGAACATCTCTGTCCTATTTCTCTTGCCATTTCAGCCTCATATTGCAGAATGGTATGTAGAAAGCAGAGAACAAATGCAGAAAAACGGAATAATTGTGTTTGTCAGCTTACAATGTACATGGAACAATTTATTTTATCCAGCTAAAAAGAAGAAAACAGAAATTATTCTGAAAATTAAAGTCCAGACAATCTACCGCAAAATTCTATTCTGTATGAAAAGATTAATTATAAGTATTCTTAAAATGTTCTAATCATTATGGCTAAGAGAGACAAAAGAACAGACTTATAAAATCAAAATAAATAAAATACTGGACAAATTTAACAGCATATTCTTTATTATGCTACATCTGCAAATATAATGGAGGGTAGGGTTGAGATCCAGCAAAAATTATGCAAAAAATATTGAGGGGAAGAGGAAAAAACCTCTATTCACTGGACTCTCCAAGGATTAAAACTGGTGTGACCTGATGCACTTGTTCTAAGCATCATTTTAAATGTGAATAAATTGGTTAATAAAATGAAAATATTTTATCTCTATTCCACCTTTTCTCCAAGTGGCATAATGCAGCACTACCATTTAATTTGGTTTCCCACAATAACCATCCTGAAGGGGAGGGTGGACTAAGAAAGAATGACTGGCCCTAACACCCTGAGTGAGCCTTATCTTTACAGTTCATTCCTCACTCTGTCTAGTTGCTATTCAAAATGTATTCAGGCTTCTGCTCCAATGTTTGAATTGTCTCCTATACTGCACACTATGCAAGAGAAGTTGTGGTTTCTACCTACATGCCATTTGTTTAGCCTCTCCCGTGTTGTTGCCTCCTCCTCCTCCTCCTCCTCCTCCTCCTCCTCCTCCTCCTCCTCCTCCTCCTCCTCCTCCTCCTCCTCCTCCTCCAGTACAATCAAAGAAAAGACAAGAGAAGAATGCACATCAACCATCATAACATTACCTATAACATTTACATATTAAAATGCAGTATATCAGTTTGAAAGTATTAGTCAGTACTAAAGTAAGTTACTATTAAAATAAGGGGCATGGTGGCTCAGTGGGTAAGACGCCAGGCTTGTCGATTGGAAGATCGCAAGTTCGGAGGTTCTAATCCCTAGCCCTGCATGTGGAATGAGCTCCCACACTAGCTCCAGCTCTTGCCAACCTAGCAATTCGAAAGCATGCAAATGCAAGTAGATGAATAGGTACCACTTCGGTGGGTAGGTAACAGCGTTCCGTGAGCGGCATGCGGCCACATGACCGTGGAAGCGTCTTCGGACAACGCTGGCTCTTCCGCTAACAAACGGAGATGAGCACCGGCCCCTAGAGTCGGACACGACTGCACAAATGTGCGGGGGGAACCTTTACCTTTTTTACTATTAAAATTGGGTTATTTGCAATAACTAACAACTATAAATTATAAATTATCAACCAAGATTAAAAATCTACAATAATTTCTGCCTAACCTAGAAGATTTGGCTAACTTAACAGATCATAAAAAGTTTAAATATCATAATATTCTATTAGGGAGAACCCAAATTTTGATTGTGGTACAAACCCTGTAATGAGCTCCACCACAGAATCTGCCATCCACAACAACCACCTACCTTTTGAGGAAGCAGAACAACTCCGGCTTAAAATATCTGCAGCTCTGTCCAGTGCTCAACCTCCTCCCCCCAACCTTACCGTCCAAGAGAGGAGAGCCCTGACAACCCTCAGCAAAGATGAAACCATCACCATTTTACCTGCTGACAAAGGAAGATGTACAGTGGTTCTAAACACTGCAGACTACCACAATAAAATTACCTCACTTTTGGAGGATCACCATACATATGAAAAATTGAAAAGAGACCCCACCAGCAATTACAAGAAAAAGGTAATAGACAGTTTGAAACAATTGGAACATGATGGCTTCATCAATAGGATTACCTACCACCGTCTGTATCCTGGAGAAGCCATCCCTTGCATCTACGGACTTCCTAAGATCCACAAGGAAGGAACACCCCTCTGACCCATAGTCAGCAGCATTAATTCGGTAACATACAACATTGCCAAACACCTCTCTACCATACTAGCACCTCTAGTTGGACACTCTGAACACCACATCCAAAATTCGGAAGAATTTGTTTCCAAAGCAAAGATCCTGAAACTGGATACAGATGAAAGTATGGTCTCCTTCGATGTGTCCTCCCTTTTCACCAGCATCCCCACCACTCATGCTCTATCCGATGTCAGGAAGAGACTAGAAGAGGACAGCACCCTTGAAAGGAGAAACCATCTCAACCCAAACCAGATCTGCCAACTTCTGGACCTGTGTCTTAAAACCACTTATTTCTCATACAGAGGTGACTTTTACAGACAAAAACACGGCTGTGCCATGGGTTCTCCTGTGTCACCCATTGTGGCCAATTTATACATGGAAGAAGTGGAGAAGAAAGCACTCAACACTTTCCAGGGAACGGTGCCCACCCACTGGTTTAGGTATGTGGATGACACCTGGGTCAAAATCAAGGCCCAGGAAGTACAGGCCTTCACGGACCATATAAACACTATAGATGCCAACATTAGGTTCACCAGAGAAGACACCAAGGACAACAGACTGGCATTCCTAGACTATGAAGTCCTCATTGGGACCGGTGGCAAGCTAGAAATAGGGATCTACAGGAAACCCACACACACAGATCAATATCTGATGTTTGACTCCCACCATCCACTGCAGCACAAACTAGGAGTCATCAGGACATTATCACACAGAGCAGAAACCATCCCCACCTCCATGGATTCCAAAAAGAATGAAAATCAGCACCTGAGAACAGCTATGAAGGCCTGTGGATATCCAAATTGGGCCTTCACTAAATCTAAGAACCTGGTCATTCCTTACATGGCTGGCATGGCTGAAAAGATAAAACGGATATTTGGCAAACACCACATACCTGTATGTTTCAAACCCACCAACACACTGAGACAGAGGTTTGTACACCCCAAAGATCAAACTCCAAAACACAAGGAAAGCAATGTAGTGTATGCAATCCAGTGCAGTGAGGAGTGCTCTGAACTCTACATTGGAGAAACCAAACAACCTTTGTACAGGAGGATGGCCCAACACAGGAGAAGTAACACCACAGGACCAGAGTCAGCAGTTTATCTTCATCTAAAGGAAAAAGGACACTCATTTGAGGACATTAATGTTCACATTTTAGACAGAGAAGATAGGTGGTTTGAGAGAGGGGTCAAGGAAACCATTTATGCCAACTTGGAAAATCCTTCCTTAAATAGAGGTGGGGGCCTCAGGCACAATCTTTCCCCTATTTTCCTTCCTGCTTTGTCTTCTGTGCCTAGGAAGATTAAGACCATTTCGCAAGCTCAACAGCAGCATGGTAATCTTAACGATCCTCCTTTAGATGATAAAGGGTCTTAGAAATAACATCTCAAAATAACCATGACCTAGCCCCAGGTGCAAGGTCACACAGCCACCTAGAAACATATTTAAGGATTCCCTTACTAACTTTACTCAGACTGAAGAAGCTCTTTGGATAAGGAGCGAAACGTTTCTACTGAGAAAATAGAAATCCAGTTGACATGATTCAAGCCACAGACTGTTCCACCTGGATGACTGAGAACCTTCATCGAAATATAAAGTTTGGTAATTTACTTTTGGTATAGTACATACTGTCTGCTTCCCTTTCTAAGCTCTCAGACATGCCCTCATTTTACAAGGTTTAACATGACTTCCACACACCCCGCTTGGAGGGGGGAAATTTCTTATTTTTTACATAGTGTCTATCTTGTATGGTGTTTTTATTTATACTGACCACCAGGAGGCAGTAAATGACCAGTTTCATTCTATTGAAACCCATCAGGTAAACATAGGTTTCCTAAAGTTTAACAGAAAAATGGCTTGTTGGACAGAGAACTAACCCTTTAAAATTAATTTTGTTTTGTTATAAATTGTTTTCCAAAATTGTTGAGCTTTACAAGATTGCCACCAAATATGAAAAAAAGGATGCAAGTTGATTGTTACATTTCCAACAATTTTTAGAGGATGAATTTTAGAGAATTTTTAGAAAATGAATTTTTAGAGAATTTTTAGAAAATGAATTTTTAGAGAATTTTTAGAAAATGAATTGCCTATTTTTGCAATCAATACCACTGTACCATCTTGTACCAATTCAAAGTGTAATATTGAGTATAAATTTGTCATTTTTCTTCTATCAATACTCCCACTGTTGACATGTCAATTGTTCTATTTATATTCTGCATCCATTTAATCCTACAGTCTTTCACTTGTTTACTTTCTGAATTAAATTTCAACAGCACCTATAAATAAGCGCCAATAACTGATTTTGGGTAATAAGTTTTTTTCAAATTCAGTCAAATCTCTTACCATTTCAGTTTGTTTCTGTAATTCCTTTTGGACTATACTGTATTTGTAGATATTGAAACCAGTGAGGTGATTCTGGCCATTCTGAAGAATCTCAAAGGATTTCATATTTTTTAGATTACAAGATTTAGTTATTAATAAGACAATTTCATCTTTGTCTTATTAATAGCTAAATCTGGTAATCTACAAAAATTATTGTCCTTCTGCTGATCAAATTTCTCTGTACATTCACTTTCATGAAAATAAATGTTTAATATCAAAGCAATTCACAATAGATCTAGACTAATTATTTTTCTGTATTTATCACATAATTTTGGAATGTATTTATTATTGAATGAGCCCTTAAAAATTATTGTTTCCTATTTCAATCAGACCAAAGATATTTTGTAAACCATCTGGATATCCTACTCCTTCCATAGAAGCAATCTAGCCAGAAGGTGTTATAATCCTGTCGTCCAAATTAAACAAATAGCTTGGCAATACAATTTGAAATCTGGCATTGCCAGTCCATCTCATTCTTTTGAATCTGGTAAAATCTTCATCTTTACCCTGAGTCTTTTATTGCACAATATAAAATTAGTTGCTTGTTTCTGGCAGTCATTTAATACCTTATCTTCAATTCTTAATGGCATCATTTGGGACAAAAAAATTAAGCCTTGGCAAAACATATATTTTTACTGCTGCTATTCTTCCTAATCATGACAATTTCAACTTTCTCCAACTTGAAATTTCTGCCATTATACTTTTGCAAATATAGGAGTAATTGTTCTTAAATAAATCTTTATTTTTTTTAAATAAATCCCCCAATATCTAAAATACTGAGCAGTAATGGTAAAGCCCATTGTTTGATGTAAATATTGTTTCTTATCCTCAGATAAATTCCATGTCATAATTTTAGTCTTACTGTATATCTGACATTCCGATAATGAACTTTACTACTGTATGTATTCCATTATCAGAGACCTTTAGATGGGTAAATACATCAACATCTGTATATAGATTTAATTGATGTTCTTGGTTTGATTATTTTATTTCCTAAGGTTTTCTTTTCTTGTCGTATCTACTTTGCCAGCAGATGCCTTACGCTAACAGAAATAAAGGAGGAGGAAGAGAGCAAAACTGTCTTGTTTCCTTCATTATAGTACATATTTGTGATAAAAATCAATTTACAATGGTTGTTATTTGTAGATATTCTGTAGCTATATAAGAAAGTTGATGCCACGGTTCATCTTTTTCAGAGCCATTAATGTGAAAGGCCATTCCAGATTATCAAGGGCTTTTATTACATTTAGGAAAATCATGGCCACTTTCATAATTTTCTGGTTTATATTAGCAGTAGCATTCAAAATAGTATTTTGCAGAAAAGATGGATAATTTTTACATTCAGGCATCTTTGTGTGATGCCTGAATGTAAGTCAGGAAAGAAATACATAGATAGTTCCTTAATGCTTTGGAAAATCCATTGAAATGCTGAGATTTTCTGAGCTGAGGCAATAACCGCCCAGAGTTCCCTTGTGGGGAGATGGAGCGGTATATAAATTGAAACATAAATAAATAAATGCCTAATCTGCAGATGAGCAAATCATATCCTATACATGATGATCCTAAAGCAATCTTTTGGTACTGTCTTCTTTTGAATATGTACATGAATGTGTGTATGTATATGCATCTTTAATGTTAAAGGATTCACTCTACCTCCTTAGAAGAGCACCAACCATTTTAGAGAACTGCAATATACTCACATTAAGGCAGAACTTGGGGTTTGTGGCCCACATATATTGGCTGACTGCAATTCACATTCATTCCTAACTATTGACTATGTTGGCTAAGTTTGAAATAAGTTTGAATCTATTAACATCTGGGAGGCCACAAGTTTCTAATTCTTGCTTTGACTTGTTCAGGGCTCTATAATTACACTATCAAGAGCTGGTCTTATCTAAACCTATATTCTTACTGTCATTAGTATAAATGAGGAGTAGTTCAGGAATCACATTACAGGAGCTTCTGGACCAGCAGAACTCACTCATCCTTATGAAGCTGACCACCAAAACCAAGTATTCATATCTGAAAAAGTTTAAAGAATAGGGTCATACAAGATTCTTTCTTCTTTAATGATGAAAGAATGGTAAATTAGTAAGGTTCTGATTGAGAAACCCCTAGTTAATGCCATGTGGCACAGACCATGAAATGAGAGTATCTGCATACATTCTGAATCTCATGAATTGATAGAGAAAAAGGACATCTAACAAAGATGGTTAAAAGCTAGAAGATGGAAAAGAGGTGGCTTGAGATGATAAATAAAGATGGAGAAGGCAAATAATTAAGTCTTTGAACTGACTGAAACTGATTACATCAAGATGAGAATCATTAATTGTACTCAAGCATTTACAGAGCAAGACCCAAGAGGGCTAGCATGCCAACTTGAAACATTTTTAATTGGAAAATCATCCTTGATGAACATTTTCTGTGATTTGAGTGGAAAATGTGGCTAGGACTTTTATGGATCAATTAAAAAAAAAGGAAAGGAAAGGAATGAAAACCACAGCACAAACACATGACAAACCAAATTGTAGCTGAGTGCAGGAATGGTCAGACAACATCCCATATCTAGACCAAAGATAACCAGGAACTGCAGGGGTGTAGTGGGAAAAGAACATGGAATGGTTCCTACTCAAGAGAACCAAGGAACATTTGGGCAGTTGATGTGCCACAGCTGCATTTAGGCTACAGATAAAATTCTGCAGCACTATCCAATGTTCACAGCTATAGTCTACCAGGGACATGGAAATGATAGATGTGGTTTCAGCCTATTTTTGATAAGGTTTTGCCCAAAATTGCCAAAAAAAGCAGAAGAGACTGGGTTGCTAAAACCTTACAGCTTGAAGTTGCAAGGGCTGTTGTACATAAACTACTTGAATATATTTGGATGGCAGAGGACCACAGTATGTCGTGTCTGGGTTTAAGGAGATAGTTTAACTAATACTAACTATAGTTTAACTAATACTAACTGGTTAAAAGAGAGGGTTGACCATGTCAAAAACTGCACTGGTTTACCCATTTGATTAGGTGGAACTCCATGAATCATGAATAAGAATGCATTGTCTCATTCTATCCATACCATTTGGAAAAACAATACAATTCCCTTGCAGTGAATTATGCTTCTGTCCAACAAGAGAAATTAATGAAAATTTAAAATTTAAAATGTGGGGTTTTTTCCCTTACAATTCCCCAATTTAAACCTCTGTGTTGGAGAAGCTCTCATCCTCCAAGTTGTTGATAAAAAAAGTGTAACAGCACAGGGCCCGGAACAAAGTCCTATGGCACTTGAGTCAAAATTTCCCTCCAACCTGGAGCTGTTAACAAATACGCCTTGGATGCAGTTATTCAGCCAACTTAAGTCCATCTAACAGTGGTATCATCGAGCCCATATTTTACCCTTTCATGAAGGAGAATATCACAAGGCATTCTGCCAAAGATTTTGCTGAGCTCCTAGTACACTATAGCTATGGCAGTCTCCTGATCTACTAGGCTGGTAATTCTATCAAAGAAGGAAATAAGGTTAGTCTAGCACAGTTTGTTCGTGACAAACCCATGCTGGTCCCTGTTAATTATAACATGATTATTTAAATTTTCACAAACATGCTGCTTGATTGAAGGACCGTGCCCAGCAGAGCTTCTGGGAACCTCATTATGTATTGTCCAATAAAAGTAATGGATGGATGCATTTTATAACTGATTTCAGGAACAATCTGATTAACCATGGGGTAGAGCATGCAAGATTTCTCTGCCACTTAAATTTTCAAATTTCGTTTTGCAAGTGGCCTATACTTCCCATGCAGAGTAGAAAGAAACGAACTAGTTAATATGCTACTGTGAGTACAAATAGTTTTCGAGGATGCAAGTGTGACAGATGTGAGTTATTTTTTACACGAGAATAAATCATTCTGCCCTTTAGCTGTCAGGCTGTCAGCTTCACCTCTGTAATTTGGAGACAGCACTTCCTACTCTTTCATAAAATGGCAGATTTCAGGTCTGCAGACTACTTTTTAAGTAATTGCCGGTTTCATAAGAGTCGACATTCTCTTTTCATAATAGCTAATATTCTGAGGCATAGATTCCTTTATTTAGAAAGAAACCTCAACACCAACTTTCTTCAAAGTCGAAGTAATTAACCCTGTATAACAAAAGAGAGAGGGAGAAATTAAGATTGCCTCGGCACATCCTTTTTATACCATATGCTACCCCAAAAGAAAAAAAGCCTGATATTTTCCTTTCCTATTAGATTGCCAAATGGTAAATTAGAAATTCTATTGATTCTGAGAGGGCTGCACCAGGGACAAAATGTGACTAATCATACTGAGTAACATCTTTGCCCTCCTTGTTGGTTATGTATCTTTATTAAAGGCCTTTCTGAACAAGAAATAGAGGTAAGTGAGACATCGTAGCTAGTTGCAAAGCAACTGGAGGAATGTGGGGAATATTTGGTCTGGAATACAGCCTTGTATTCGCGTTTCTAGTTTGTGGAGGTGGAACGTACCAGGGAGTTTGACATCTTTGAAGAACAGCTGCTAACTTTGCCATCAGCTGCAAAAGTTTTCACTGAATTCACTGATTCAGATGCATAAGGAAGTTGCACTTTCTGAAGGTCTCGTCCTACTAAAACACACCAGCAGCATTATTTGGGCCAGCAATTCCCTATTTGTGGCTAATCAATATTTTAGCAGTGAAAGAGGGGGAAAGAAGCGCCTTTAAAGTGCTCAGATAAAAAGCTACAGAGACCGACGTTTGTGACCTGATGTCATTTTGCCTGGGAGCATTAAAAGTGATGAGCAGAAGAGGGGTGAAAAAGTTACAAATAAGAGGCTTGACAGTTTGCTTCAGAATGTGGAAAAATACTGACCTGGCTTTATTGGCTAGCATAACGTAAGATTGTAATGCAGTGGAAGGCCTGGATCCAAATACTATATATTGGCAGGCTTCATGCTGAATACATAACTGACAAGAAAGCCATCAGGAATAGCTGGCTGTAAACACAGACACAGACACACAAACACACAAACTAACCATATACTTATCAGACATCATATTGTGGGGGAAAGCCAGTCCTCAAGCCCCTAAACTCAAGCCCCCCACAACCATGAGGCCTCCCCCAGCCTTGGCTTCTTAACGGCCCCCATTGCAAGGTCACAAGTCCCCACTACTTGTTTACCACCCCTGAAGATCTGGCCCCACTCACCAAACTCAAATGCTGCTCCTCAGTCATCTGAACAAGTTGCATCCATCCAGTTTACATGATGCATGAGGGGGTGGAGAAACCCCATGCCAGGGAGAAAGGAGAGGAATTGGAAAGTTTGCAGACTTCTAAACACTCACCCGAAACTCCATTCCTTTCCAGCACCATTGGACGCCCTGATGCTGAGGAGACACCTCTTCCTTTGATGTAACAGCCACAAGGCCTCCTTTTTCACCTGTGACTTTACCACCATGGCAAGCAAAAGTAAATCAGGATCAGGATCATGCTGCCAAAAATGTTGAACCCGATAAGGATGAGCTCAGTAGAGGAGAACCATATCAAAACATGTCTTATTTTATCCAATTAATGTACCGGGAAAAAAAAATATGTATGTAAACAGAGTGGGGGTTTATAATTCCTCGCCCTTTGACAAAAAACAAAAACATAATTTAATCCATTCCTGCAAATCAACATTGGCCTTCCAATGTTGCCTAGCCATTCTTTTGATCATCCCCTTGCACAAAATATCCACTTTCATGAGGGATTCCAAATGATAGCCAGTCAGAATGTATGCATCCTTAACGGAAAGACCAGTCTAGAGTTATTTTAATGACCCCGTTAATTTCCACACAACATACGGAGATACTTGGACAAGTCCAGTTCTTATGAGTTAACGTTCCAACCTCTGAATTGCTTCTCTAAGCAACTGTAATCAATACTTACTGAACATTCTTGAAGGCCATCTGATATATGGACATCCACTTTTGGAATCCATGGCCATTGCTGAGAATTTTGGGAACAGTAGTCCAAACAACTGGAAGTTACTAAGATTGGGAAACAGTGTTCTTAAGTATCCAATAAACACAAAACTGAACATTTTGTTGTACAAACCCATTATGTTTGTTAAGGTGACCTCAGAAAAGCAGAACATTCACACTCATTATTCTAAAGTCTGCATATTTGATGGGGACAGCCAGATGGCTGCATTATAGTGCAATATACCAGTTCTTCACCTGGCAGAAAGTATGCCACGTAATATTTGCTGCCTCAGTGGCTAAGTCCTCTTCTGCCTCAGTACTGAGGCCAGTGAGTGATGCAGTCTTTATAGTTTTAATAGGGGACAACTTAAAGAAAGTGACTGGTGGATCCCCCTGCCTTTGCTTCTCCTCCCATTAAGCCTCAACTGCTGGTGGGAAGATCAAGTACCAATCCTTTTCCTTAATGTGTGACAGGGGTGTGGTTGGGTGAGAGTAGGTGACTACTTCCAATGGCAGGTGCTCTGCATCTGAGATTTGTCAGTTGGGCTATTTCTTAACACGGGTCTAGCATTCTTTCGAAGGAGCATCAAACCTGTGTCCAAAAATAGACTGGCTGGCAGATCACAGGTATGCAGTGAAGCAGCTCTCCTAGTGCAACCTTTCTAATGCCTGTGACCTGTTAGTCAGACAGAGTATTGTATTTCTGAAGACAGGCTTCTGAAAGATCACACTGAGAGAGGATGATGGGAGGGCTGGGGAGAGAAGTGGTGAAGAGGATGAATGCACTGCTAAAGAATGGGAGGATATTTATTGGGAAGGTGACCCAGGAAAAGACTGCAAGTGGCAGAAGAAAGAAAACAAGTGGAGCCTGCAAAAAGGATGGTGGGTACAGGAATTGCTCAAGGAAAGTAGAGAAGCTGAAGAGCAATTAAGATCAATAAAAACGAAAACCAGCTGTAGGAAGTGGGAAGTATTCTGGCTTATGAATGGAGAGATGCATTGCATAAAGGGCTACTCCTGGACAGGGTGCCATGCTACTTTGGTGCAGTGGACATTCTCTGCAAATTTCAAGGGAAAACATTGGTCAGGCATTATGCATGCAGATGCCTCTGTTAGAGTTATTCTATGTAGAATTCATGCGAATGGATTCCTTCACTAGCTTTGTAAAGACAGTATTTTTCCATACAATGTTCCCAAAACATTGCACCAGAAAACACCAGGTGTGTGACCTTCCATAGCCAAAACAACGTATCACGTGAGGTAGCGATATCGGTCCAAAATACCCTATCTCATGGGAACGATGTCCCGAAGGGAAGACAACGTGCAACACTGCCATCTCATGGCGATTTATAGTAATTACAACTTTTAATGCATTGTCAGTTTGGAAATGTCCTGACCCACATACAGTATAGCCAATCAGAATGCTGAAACAAGTGTATATCTCAGCTATGAACTATGGGTCTGTATCCTTCTTTTTCTTGACTTCTATCTGTCATGTTGCCATGTACTCTGTTCCTGAACTGTAACTATGCCTGGCCTTTGTATGGGCCATGATTTTTCTTCACATCTGCTGATGAAACTCTGCGTATGCTTTGTTGTTGTTTTTTCCTTTTGCAACAATGTACTATATATCCATTATTGCCTTATGCTACAATAAACTATTGTGAGCCCTACACGTTGTTTGGATTACTCTGCGCCTGGAACCCCATAAGGCCAGCAATATCCCACAGCCTCTGCAGAAACCTGGTGTCTGGACCTTCCTGCAGCACAAGCCAAAATAACCAAGGAGGACAGTGGCCAGCAACTAGAGAGAGAGGGCATGTCTGCAGCATCCTAAAGTCACCATGGAGGAGCTGGGCAGATCTCAGCCTTTGGCTGCCTCATCAACCACATCATCAACGAGGCATACTACCTCATATCCATGGGGACAGGAGAGCTCTAGGTGACTTTAAGTTGTACCTGCTGAGAGCGAGAGATGAAAGGAAGGGCTCTCATGAGGACATTTAATTGTCAGTGGAACTTGAACTGTTGCCTTAGCTTCTAAAAAAAGTATCTAATGAAGTGAGACTCACTGGAGTTTTTGAGGCTGCCAAATGAGAACATAGGAAGTATTTTATCTGAATATATTGCCATTCAGCAGTTTTAACCAGGCTATATTATTTTTGTAACCTTTTAAAAGCTTATAAAGTATAATTAATAATGAACTGGTCTACAGTAACAATCCCATTTTCAGGCCAAAACATTTCAGAAAGGAAAGTTTTACTAACTATAAATTGCTGCTATTCCAAAGAGTTGATGAGAAAAAGAATCTGTATAAATAAATTTGTCTCATCATCTTTTGGTAAGAGATGAGAATTTGGAGCTATAAAATTTTAAGGGTTTGCTAACTGATTTTGGTTTTCTATACACTTTCCCATGGAAACAGGAACATAATGTATGGTATTATATTGCCTAATTTATCTTAATACAACTTGTTAAGTTCATATTTAGCAGAAACCAAAGAGCTGTATCCTTCAAAAGATGGATGAGCTACATAAAGAATTAATGATTCTTTAATTTTCTCCCCTAGAGGTTTAATGTTAACTAATTATTGCTTTTTAATGAGAAGCCTATACAATGATACAGCCTCTAATAAATGTTTTTTTCTTGTATCCCATACCAAAGACAATTATAAAACCAAGTTCCTTTTAACATGAAAATATTCTACCATTTCTTGTTCCATCTGCTCAAAAAATCATAATATTTAAAGAATATGTGTACATTTTTTTAAAATGAGACTCTCAAGCATCTATGCCGCATGCCTCAACTTTAATACCAAGAAATAGGATAACAAGAAATAATCTAAACAAAAATTAGTTTCTATATGCATAGAAAAGGAAAGTATATTCACATTGGGTTATCCAAATAGAACATCCAAATATACATTAGATTAAATTGGTGCATGTAATCCTGCTTCCAAGATAAATTTTATTTTATTTGGAAAAATATCAAGACCTAAAAAGGGATTTAGAGTTTAATTCAGATCCCCTCCAACTATTATTTGGTACACAAATGTTGAAAACAACAAAAATGACTTTTCTAGATGACTGTATAGATTAAATAATGCAATTTTTCTTTCCCATCTAACAGTGAATATTGAAAAATCATCTTCTTTATCGGATATTTCTTCAGCAACAGAAAATCTATTGATCAAAATTGCAATACCTCCTGCATATTTAGAATTACCATTTACATAGATTGACCACATCCAAACTTTCTATAACAGCAGCTGTTTATTCTTTGGAGGAATTTGAGTGTATGAAAGCAATTTCAGTTCCCTTTTTCTTTTTTTAAAAAAAGCCTTAGATGATACTTGTTCAAGCTTAGAAAGAGAGCCCATTCCCCTGAGAGTTATTGTGACAAAGAAAACTGGCATTAAAATTAATTAATATTTTACAATGAGAACAAGAAGACAATTGTAATTATCTATCATGAGTATAGAGATACTGTTGGTGCTCTCTGAGCCTTGTTGTTTTCTTGCAGACGTTTCATTGCCAGGCTAGGCAACATCTAAAGTGCGAAAAGGGAGTGGGACTTGCTCTCTGTTTATATACCATGGCTTGTCCTGCTTGTGTTGGTGGAGGTGTTGTTCTCTCCTTAGTAGTTCCTTGATTGGACTGTTGTTTGCTACTTGGTTGATTGACTAAGTTAATAGTTCCTTGATTAGGGTATATTGTGCTGTTTGATTGTTCCTCTGGAGCTATTCTTGGTGTTAATCTTTGCATATCTGGGTGATGATTGCTGGAAAGGAGGTGTTCTGGTCTTCTGGCTTTTCTATTGTCTCTTATGAATGGTATGTAAATGTTGTTTACCTCTATGTGTCTGTTGATGGCTGCTTTGTCTGAGTGCCAAGCTTCCAGGAATTCTCTAGCATTTTTGGATTTGGCTTGGTTTAAGATGCTCACAGTTTTCCAGTTGAAAGTATGGTTAAGTCTGTCCATGTGTTGTGAGATTAAGGAGTTTTCATCGTGTCTTCTGACTGCTAGTTGGTGTTCGTGGATGCATTCTGCTAGTCTTCTGCCAGTCTGTCCTACATAGTGGCTGTTACAGTCCTTACACTGTATGTTGTAGATGACTCCTGTTTTTTCTTCTTGGACTACTGGGTCTTTTGGTTTACTTACGATGTTCTGAAGGGTTTTGGTTGGTTTGTGTGCTACGGTGATGCCGTGTGGTTGTAACAGTCTATTAGTAGTTTCTGAGATGTTTCTGATGTATGGCAGTGTAATCAGTTTCATAGCTTCTGTTGGTTTTGCAGTGGTGGGTTGAGTGGTCAGGCACTTTTTGATAAAGTTGCGTGGGTATCCATTTTGCTGGAAGATGCTATATAAGTGGTCTATTTCCTTTTTCTGGTGTTCTGGGTTGCTGCAGTGTGTTTGTGCTCATCTGAATAGTGTTCTTACACAGCTCCTCTTGTGGGAGGTTGGGTTATTGCTTTGGTAGTGGAGCACTTGGTTAGTGTGGGTAGATTTCCGGTAGACTTGATTTCTAGAATGCCATCGTTTCCTCTACTGATGAGGATGTCCAAGAAGGGTAGTGTGTTGTTGTTTTCTTCTTTCCTTGTGAATGTTATTCCTCTGAAGATGTTGATGGTTTTATGTGTTTCTTCCAGTTGATCCTTTTTTATTATGACAAAGGTATCATCTACATACAGGATCCATACTTTGGGTTGTATGCGTGGGAGTGCTATCCTTTCTAGACGTTGCATTACAATCTCTGCTATGAGTCATGAGAGTGGTGATCCCATAGGTGTTCCTTTGATTTGTTGGCATATTTGTCCATCAAACTGAAAGTAGGTGGTGAGGCAGAGGTTGATGAGCTCCATGATTCTGGGTATTTTGATCTTGGTGTATCTGGGTATTTTGATCTTGGGATTCTCTTCTATTGGTATAGAGATACTGTAGTAAAACATCCCAGACCTCCTCAAAACATTTAAAGAGAAAAAAATTATGAAATCAAAAATAAAATGTGCAGACCCTGATTTGCTAGAGTCAGTGTTACTGTAGGGCATCCACTAACACACACACCCCTTACTTTAATAAGCTAATTATTATTAGTGGTAGCTTTAATATTACATGGCCTTGGGCATGGAGGGAGAAGAGTACTGATTTTAAAAAGCTCTGCTGGATCAAACAACAGTCTATTCAACATTCAATTTTCTATAATGGTCAATCAAAAGCTCATGGAAAGCTCACAAGTAGTTTATGGATGTAACGAGGTGCCACTTGGTTTCACCAGTGAAAGATATATTCAGATATGTTCAGAGATGCACTGGTTCTGATACTAGTGATAATATACAGCTAGTTATGATAACAAGTAACCACTAATAATCCTCTGCTCCACAGAATGGCCTAATCTCCTTCAAAGCTAATTACATTTTATGATATTGAATTCTAATTATGCATTCTATGAAGAAGGGCTTCCTTCTCTCTCCCACCATTCATCTCTAAAATAAATTTTAACAGCACAATTGAGAGATTGCTGAGCTCATAGACAGAAAAAGGTTTCAGGCTAGCTCAGAAGGTCTCAACCAACACAATGGGCTTTAACATATTGCAATTGTTAACCGACAAGGTACTTGTAATCTGTACCTCACTTGTAACCTGTATCTGCATAACTCACCTGTCTTCCTCTCCCTTCCCCCCATCTTATTCCGATTTAAATCCTAAGTCTAGCCACAACATGCATCTGAGGAAGCGAGCTGCAGTTCACGAAAGCTGATGCCTTCTAATAAAATGTGTTAGTCTGAAAAGGTGCTACCAGAGGTCCTTCTGATGTTTGGCTACCACGAACTAACACAGTTCCCCTACAATGCAGATTCTAGTATTTTTAGTAAACGAGATAAACTTTCCATAAAAATATATGCCTCTCCATGCCATTCATAGTTTTCTTTCTTAATCTTTCTGATCCCTTCCTCACAATGGTTCAATTAATAAAGGAAATTGCTCCAATCTGTTGCCTGTTGCGTGGGGCTGACTTCCAAATATATTTCAAACTCTAGCCTCAAACTTGTAGCATGTGGTAGAAATGGCTTGCAGATGAGTTGAGAAACACTCCAAATGCAAACAGTATGCAACCCCTTCAGAATACAAAACAACAGTCCATCAAATAATTTGTCTCTCCCAAATATTTGCTTTGATAAAACTCCCAGAAGTTAACCACTGTTAGCGGCTGGCAGAAACAGGAGGGGAGGTGGTCGAGACCATGTCCAACAAAAGCAAATCGTCCCCTTCCTCTCTCAGTAGGTGACAGAATGCTGTTGCAGAAGAGAAAGACTATGTTAGAACATGCTGGGCAGCCCATCTGTCCACCTTTGTTGTTGTTGTTGTTGTTGTTGTTGTTGTTGTTGTTGTGTAATTGCAAAAGATGCCTTCTGTTTCCTGAAGAAATTCACCCTCTCTTACCTGTGCTGGTTCCATTGTTACTGTATATAAATGGCTGAGGTTCTTTTTATTTATTTACTAGGCATTGAAGCGTCCGGCTGTGATACGTCGATGAATAATATAACATAAAAGTGCAGTTTAAATTATTGCCTACAGAAGAATGCTCTTGACCTGGATTAGGTACAATCCAGTTTTGATACGAGTCTCCTCATGTTACACGTTTGGAAGGCAAATGTTCTTTCTGCACTGTCTCATTGAGTCTAGTGGAAATTTTTAATAAGTCTCCCCTCCCCGGCTTTCTCCAATAAGACAAGGTAACCGTTATTTGAAACCAACAGAGAGGAAGCCGTGGATCCTGCAGAGTAACACAGTTTGTGCTAAAAGCAATTCACCCCTCATAGCAAAGGCCGAAAGCACCCAGAAATCAGCAGAATTTATGGCAGGTGCTTAGAACTAGGCTGGTGCAAAGCGCTCTTTCCAAATTGCCTCAAGAAGCACGGCAGATGAAGATGTTTTTGGAAGAGCCACTTCTGCCTTGTGGTAACTTCTCAACCTATTGGCCGCTGGAAGCAATGGAGGTGGTCGAATCTCTTTGTGTGGAGATAGCCCTCTTTCGCTCCTTTACCTTCTGCTGTCGACCCTGACTAGCCTGCCTCTGTTCAGTTAAATTGATACTCCCAGGGATGTCACCAATTCCAGTTTCTGCTCCTTGTTCCTACAGTTACTTTCTCTCTCTTCCAATAATACAGTAGATCAGAGCTTTCCAAACTGTGTGTGGCGACACAAAAGTGTGTCACCACACACAGTCTGGTGTGTCGCCACACAACCCAGAAGTGCTGATCATCATCAGCGCTTCCGGGTTTTCCCGCGGCGACACACCAACTGCAGCACGCAAAACCCGAAAGCAGCAGCAGTGCTTCCGGGTTTTTGCGCGCTGCCGCACTTCCGGGTTTTCCCGCGGCGACACATCAACACCGCGGGAAAAACTTTGGAAAGCCCTGCAGTAGATACTTCCATGTGGTCCAACAGACTACATGACCATACATCCTTTTACTTTGAATACAGCTAGAGCAGGTACAGTAGCATCCACAGGGGGGTTCAAAAAACTCAAGAGGACATTGCAGCAGCGTAACCAAAGCCCCACTCCTTTTGTACCTGCATCAGCATGTCATGTATGCACCAGTGGGGGGCTTTGATTGTGCTGCTGTAACAGCCACCTTGACTTTTTTGAAGCCCACGCAGGTATTTAAGCTTTCCTATCCAAAGGCAATTTTCTAATAAAGATCTTCTTTTGAAAAGATAAATACCTGTCTCTAGAGGTCCTTCTTTGAATTGCTGTATTATTTTCTTCCCTCTCTCGCTGCATGCATCTAGTGCTGCAAAAAAGCTACTCCCACATCAATTGTGTTGCTTCCCTTTGCCCTTCTTTCTCAGACTTCCTCTCCCAGCCCTTACTGGCACATTCAACAGCCGGAAAAACTCAAGGCTGCACAAGGAAGTGAAATGCCTCGTTGAGACAACCTGTATTACCACTATCCTTCCTCCATGTGAAGTGTGCCTACCTTGCACATCTGAACTTAGAACAGAGAATTTAATAAGCTGGCTTGTTTGTAAGGATTTTACTGGCAAAATAATAGGATTTTCAATAACATGAGTATGAGGGGATGAAAGCTTTGCAATGTATGAAGTGGGGCTGGGAAACTTGTTTCTCTCACATGTTCCCTTGGTTTGCTCCCCACCTCCCACCCCACTTTAAGATGAGCACCACATGGATCAGCAAAGAGCTATTTTATTCTCAATCACAGGGATTTCTATATCTCATATTTAGAAGTAAATATGAAGGTGGTTGGATTGTTTTCTTTGAACGTGTAATGGTGATCAAAATGATAAAGGGGACAAAATGACAGGAGGTGGAGGAATATTAACAGATTTGAACTTTCTGTTAATATAGCTTTGTTGCATTGCTCAAGATTACCCAGCCATCAAAAATGTAAGGAGAGGCCTGCTGGATGAGACCTCTCGTTCTGTTCCCTGATTCCCTAGCCTGATGCCACCTGGAAGCCAGCAGGAAGGACACATGAAGAAAATAATACCATCCCACTGATATTCTCCACAACAGATATTGAAAGGAATGTCACTCAAGGCTGGTGGTCTAAAATGGGGCGGGGGGGAGTGCAGACTGATGGGTAGCTTTTGGTTTATGAAGCCTTCTTTCCACATAAAAGCATAGACTTTACCAAATGGAGAACTTTGCCTTTCGGTGTTCAAAACCTTCATGCCCTGGGAGTGAGTTCTGGCATAGCCCATGAGTTCATGGCCTCCGTGGCAACCAAGGGCTTGTCTCAGGTAATATTTGGCCTGACACATGTAGGCAGTCATACCTTGGACCTCGTGTTTGTTTCTGAACAGGTGGAATGTGATCGGGAATCCCCCGTTGCCGGGGTCAGGTTACACCTGATCCAGATGCAGTTGGTAGCCGTGACCAATGTGGGGCAGGGAATCTGGATGGTCCACCCTAGATGCCTAATGGGTCCAACTGGTTTCCAGAGAGTACTTGGGGATTATACCAGTTCTTTGGTGAGTGATTTGGTTCACTGATTGTTGAACCACTGGGCCTGTCTTTACTGTCTTTTGGCACTAAACAAAGTCATTTTTAATTTCCCAGACCTTTTAACAATGCATACATTTATATACTGCCGTTATCTTTTTAGGTTTTTATGGTTATTTTACAGTAAATCTTTCATTTACCTTGTATATTATACAATGTTTCAATGTATGTTTTATATCAACTCTTTTCCTGTTTAATCATTTTGAATTGTTTGTAAAATGCTTTTCTTTTTTTAGTGGGAAATGGTATATAAATACCCTAAATCAGAGCTTTCCAAACTTTTCATGTTGGTAACACTTTTTAGACTTGCATCATTTCGCAACACACTCTTACAGCAGGGCACAAGGCAGGCACTAGGACCTGCGTGGAATCACAGCAGGTTTGGAGGCAGCAAGGCACAAGGCAGGCACTAGGACCTGCATGGAATCACAGCAGGTTTGGAGGCAGCCAGGCACAAGGCAGGCACTAGGACATGCGTGGAATCACAGCAGGTTTGGAGGCAGCCAGGCACAAGGCAGGCACTAGGACCTGCGTGGAATCACAGCAGGTTTGGAGGCAGCAAGGCACAAGGCAGGCACTAGGACCTGCGTGGAATCACAGCAGGTTTGGAGGCAGCAAGGCACAAGGCAGGCACTAGGACCTGCGCGGAATCCTGGCAGGGCAGGATTAAAGCTAGCAGAGCAACGCAACCTGGGTCTGTGAGCTTTCTGCTGAACAAGAGCAATCTACAATATAATAGTAATTATTACACATAAATGACAAACATTTCATCTCCAAATCAATTTCTCTACCAAGCGTGGGTGTGGAATTGTCCACTTTTAACATACGTTTTTCCAGGAGTTGAAATTTTTTTTTGGTTTTATTCAATTATTGTTTCTCTATTACAGGAACATATTTAAGATGCTTTTGCAAAAGAAAACCTGAGGAATTCTGAGAAAAGAGGCATTGTGAAAATTGAGGTGGGGAAAAAATATCCCCACACATTTCAAAAAGGAAAAGAAACAAATGGCTTTCAGAACAAGCTGTCACAAAAGCCTCAATAAGAAGAGAGTGCAACAACTGAATGCAGAGTTTCAATGTCAAGTGAGGAAGGACAAAGATTTTGAAATAAAAAATGTCAATAAATAGGAAAAAAACATATGCAGTCACAGTTGAGGTAGGACTACTCAAGAGTAATTATGGAAGAGTTCTAACAGAGGCAGATGAGGTTAAAGTAATATGCAAAGACTATATGGAAACACTTTTCAAATGGAATTACAGAAACATCTGTAGGAAGAGAATATATTCAGGAACTGACTCCACTAGAAAGTAAGGCACAAGAGGTAATAAATCAGCTGTCAGATAGAAAATGAATGAAATGCCTATTGAACTGTTGAAAGCTGCAGAAGAAGAGGTGGTTAAAATGCTAATCGCTCAATGGGACCTTCCTTGTGGCCATGTTGATGTGCATTCCTCCGGTCCTTGACTTGGCAGAAACATATGCCAGCTTTATTGTGCTGCCCCAGGGGCAGAATTCAAATCTGCCTCTGTAATGAATGAGTGGGCCCATCTTCACAGCTTTACTGTGGGACAATTTAAGGGCAGTGATGGTAGATTCCCATGGTTTTGTTCCCTTCCCACCCAGCATCAGCACCCAGTGGGAGAAAATGCCACCGATTGTCCTTCTTAAAATATGGCTGGGCATTCTTGGGTGTGTATGGGGTAGATTCCTGGGATACAGGCTTTAGCGTGCTTTCAGGTTGATCAAGTAACACGTTGCTAGGGCAGAAATGTTCTGCATTAGTAAGCTGTAACTTGGGCTGTTTCTGAACGTGGATCTACTGATTTTTTTGAAGACTGATAGAACCATGTCCAAAAATAACCCAACGGAGAGGTTGGTGGGGCAGAGGAGTGGTGCTGGGGGAAGCAGGAGGGAGCTTGTGCCATGCATTGAGAGAGCTCTCTCTGACTTCATCCTGTCCCATCCTCCATCCCTTTAACCTGTCACCTGGAATAGTTTTGGGCAAAGGTTTACCAGTATTCCAGATGACTGGTAAGACTTGAGCCAGACAGAGAAATTGGCAGAACTCTTAGCCATTTTGTTCCAGCTCCCAAATCATAAGTGCCCCCAAAAGCCTTTAATGTACTCATTTGGACAGAACCAGCAATACATCTCATTCCCAGGTTAAATTGACAGCCAGAGTTCTTTTCTTTTTTCGCAGACAGGCCTACTAGTCTTTTGAAAGAGCATTGTTTAATAATAGGTCTGGTGATCTTCCAGAAGACTGGTATACTCTCCCAATTCACGGATGCTCCTTGATTTAGTGACAGAAGAGATGCCTGGAGCACTGTTGGAGGAAGACTCCAAGTGAATCTGACCAGATACAAGTAAGAACAAGTCAGGGATTACCTCATGGCGATAAGGGTGGTGAAACCTCAATATTTCTCCACCTTCATTGTATCCACAGATTGCTATCCAGTGGCCCTCTTCAGGGGTACCCAGTCCATATTGGGTAGGGAGGGCCCTTTGGACCATCTGTTGGGCCACTGTGAGGATTATTCTAGCAGTTAAAGTCACTCAGATTCACTTGGACTCTGACTGGGCAGGGCAAACCAAGTGTGATCTGGGATGAGTTTGAGCCAGTGACTCCTGAGGAAGTGGACGGGGCTCTCTATGCTGTCAGCTTGGCCACCTGTGTGCTAGATCGGGGCCCCTCCAGGGTTGTAAAAGCAGCCAGGGAGGTGACCTGCATTGGGTCCATGCTATAATGTTGGCCTCTTTGATGAGGGGGTGGTACCTCCTGCCTTGAAAGAGGCAGTGGTGTGCTCCCTCCTCAAGAGATGTTCTCGTCATCTTATTTTTTTTAGTTGTTATAAATTTTCTATTTCTAAAACATGTTTCTCTGTTTTAGTTGTGAGCTGTCCAGAGTTGTTGGGAGACATGTGATGCAAACAGAGGATGGGCTAAAAAAAAATGAAGATGCTTGGAAAGGCTAAGGAAATTAGAAGGGGAAGGCAATATATCAGGTGGGATCAAAGGAATTACTGGAGTGTTCTTGGAAAAGTTATTGATTGTTCTTGGATACAGATCAGGATGGCAAACACTTGTCCATGCATTCACTACAAGTCAGGCCTCTAATTTCACTTGAGTTGTTTATTTTTTTTTAAATCAATGCTGCCTTCCATCATGCTCAGTTTCAAAGCCAAGTTCCCCTCAATCAACATATACTTTATTACTTTGTTATATGTCTGCCCTTTCTATTTGCCTTCCTGGTAAATTAAATATTATCTGCACATTTGAAACCATTTTAAATCACCCAGAAATATTCCGTAAGGTGTAGATGTATGTGAGGAAAATCACTTTATCATTTGCCTTCATACTTGTCCGCTAATTTATTCTTCAGTCTGTACACTTTATTGCACAGAATAACTTTATATATCAAATTATAACAATTACTGTTAATGTCCCAATAACCAGCATTGTTCTTCTTACACTTTATTTCTTTCTGAATGGAAATCTGTTATTAGATTATTAGGTTGAGAGACAGTGTCACCCATTTGCTACTCATTAGTTATTCTAGTTTTTAATACAGAATTAATAGTGTGAGGTATTTTGAGTCTGTGTGACAGCAAGCTTTATCTGTTGTTAATACAGCCATTTTCAATTTCAACAAAAGTTAGAATACAGAGTATAAAACAATTTTTGTATGTGTGTGGTGGTTTTCTTGCAAAGAGGAAAATCATGATTATTAAAACTATAATAGTACTTATAATTCTGCACATAGACTTGTACCACATCTGAAGTATGGGTTTTTCTTAACATAAGGTTTTAAAATATCAGATCTTGCTTGATTAACTACAATAAGGATAGACTTTCTTTGATTAGATAGAAACTTTTACTAATTGTTAATTCTGATTGATGCTTCTAATTACACTGCCTGTCTTTGTTAATTATTGAATATTGATTTGATTTTAATAATGGTTTTGAAGTACTACATTGATATAAGATCACTGTATATGCAGTATTAATCCAATGTGACTTTGAAAATTCTTGTTCAATTTTATATACCTTGTAAATCTTCCTTCTGTTTTTTTTCTTTATTATTTCTTTTTCTGCTCTTTTTCTTGGTTGTGCTTTCAAATATTTATTAAAATTCAATTCAATTCAATTAAAACTATAATACTGTGATTCATACAAGAAATATCACTACGCTTAATAGAACTCCAACATTTACAGTGGTATAAAAATCTTTTTAAAAAGTCCTAAAGGAGACATCCCAAAACAAGTCCAGTGAGAAAGAGTAGCTGAATATGCTTGAAACGTTAATTGACTTTTAGGAGGAAAATGCTAAAAACTAAGAGGCAAAAAGTAAACTGAATGGCTCATCCTGGGAAAGGGCCTGGCCAGCTGACCTCATCCATAGGCACCTCCACACTGAAATATTTTGTTGTGCGATCTAGTTTTGTATCTGCCATACAGACCCAAAATAGAATACAGAATAAGTAGAATAAAACTGAAGAATTTGGTCCACTGTGATTACTACCATTCTCTTTTTAAATGGCCAACTCTGACTTCATACATGTATCTTTTTGAAGATCAGACCTTTTCTGAGATTTTGTCAGTGTCAGCATAGGAAAGTGAAGAAGTAATGTCCACATATTACCATTCTTGTGTACTGCAAAAAGAAAGGAAATAGTGGAGAAAGAGACTATATGAATCCAATGGAACTGCTATAGCATTAGAGCCTTCTCCAGAGAGCTGGGTCCTCTCATAATGTGCTGAAGTAGGATAATTTGAGCCTGGTCATTTGTGCCTCAAGTGAGAACTCTGGGTTGATTTGTTCAATGATCCACCAGTTTGTCTTCTTGAATGTCCACGGGATTCTCAGGAGTCTTCCCCAACACACCCACAAAAAAAAGTATGAATAAAAGTATGCATGCACAAATTGATGTCGAGGAAAGACTGTGTATACTTGAGAAGATCCAAAGAGGCACATCTGTAAGATTAGCAACTCTCCTGGAGTTTATATTTTGTGTCTACATGGAATTGAAAGATTCAAATGCCAAAAAGCAGTCAGAAGATAATGTGGCAAGTTGCTTGGGCTTCTTGCCTTTAGGGCTTATTTTCATAGATTACATTCACACAAAGTATTAAGCCAGGATTTTTTAAAGATGGCTGGCAAAGCCATAGCAGCCTTGTTCCAAAATAATGAACAGGGGAGGGAATTCACACATTACACTAAGCCCAAAACAAGCAAGTGACATTATGGTTTAATGTTATATACAGTATGAGTCCAGCCATAATAATTTGTTCAATGGGGCTCTACAAATCCTTCTAAAGAGGTGCTTTGCAACACACACAATGTGTATGAAGCTGCTCCCAGCTGTTTGTGCATATTTGAGCAGAACATGAACCTGCTTGCAGAGATAGCTAGGGAAATAATGGACCTGTTTGCAGAGACAGTTGGGAGAAACGTACAAAGTAGCTGCCTGAATGTGAAAAAAAGAAGCAACTGGTTTAACAATTTGAAGAGGAGTATTTCATACATGCTCCTGGATGTTGTAAAGCACCATTTTTGAAGGATTTTATTCAACACAGCAGAAGTTTGGAGGGGGGGAACCACCCATGCTTAATGTTAATTGAGAACCAGAAGTGAAAACTGTGAAAGTTCCTTCCATAGCTTGTTTACAGTCATATCTGAACTAGGATTCCTGGCTTTCTTTCTCCTAACTAGCCAGAAGTTGGAAGCCACAACTGATCCTTAGCATCTGATCTATGGGTTTACAGGTGATGGAGTCTTGAAGGTTAAGAAAAGAACTCCAAGCAGCTAACAACAATCTTGCAGAGTAGAAGCATGAACCAGCAGGGAACTTGCACTTTAAGCTTAATTACGTTCAGAAATAAATTCAGTCTTCACACATTAATTAGATGAAGAAAAATAGAAATAGCTTACATTTATTCAGTAGATCTGGATACAAGAAGATTCATAGTCAATCTGTGTGCAAGTGAGATGGAATGGACGAGAGCTGCATTGTGCTACCCTCTTGCTTGCAGGTGTGCCCAAAGCGTAATGGAGAATGAGAGTCCCCAAACCAAGGAGGAGGAGGAAGAGGAAATCAGGTGACTCAGGTAACATCCCACAAGCACAGTAGAGATGCGTTTACTAGAAAGACCCCCTATTATGCTTATGAGACAATGCTGAGTTGACTCCTGATAATCCCAACAACAGGGTTAGATAAAAGGCTTATGGTCTGCTATCACTGGCAGAAGGAACCACCAACTCAGCAGCCCATGCCAGTGTGCTGGCTCAGTTAAGGAAAGTCAGACTTTGTGGACATTCTGCCCTACCATAATAGGTGAACTTCCCTAGCATATTTCTAGTAGTATGAACTGTCATTTAGCAGCCTGAGACACTTCCCGTACTCAGATTAGGGGCTTCTGGTTTCCATTTTCTTGCATTTGTTCTGCTTTCATAAAGTATGGAAGGAGAGCAGGAAACAGCTAAGTTCAGTTGTCATGACAGAAAGGATGATATATTTTTTTCTCAGCAGAATGCAGATACTTTTTCCCTTTAGAGATGGATTGGAGCATATCAGGAAAGAAGGGCCCCTTCTCTCAGGACTCTCTGTTCTTTTTGTGTAAGAACAACAGGCAATACCCAACACTGTCACTCCCAGATAGGTTCCAGGCCTCCAAGACCCCAAGAAAACCCCATAGAGATAGATTCTCATGGGACCAAGGCACAGCTGCAAGGAACCCCTCCTTATAATACTATCTGAATTGGATTTGGGGCATAAATATGTATTACAGTTTAGTTTTTCCACTGAGGATATAGCTCACAAAACTAGAGATGAAGAAAAGCCAAAGTGACAGGAGTCAGATGAATGCTAACATATCTGAACTTTCAAATAGAAGCTGGTGGTTTTGATATTAAAACAAACCTTTCCTCTGTCATGATCGGTATATTGAACAATTATTTTAACAGAATGGATGTGTTACAATATTACCAGCTACCATCCTTCAGAGAATATATAAAAGTGAAACAAAAGAAAGTGTATTGGCTTGGGCTTTTTGTCCCCATATTCAAAAGTTGGTCTTCAAAAAGAATGAAATTATTTGCTTCCAAAGTTTTATTAATAATGATCTAGCACACAGGAAGCTAGTGTTTGGGTTTTCAACTCTGACTTTGCTTTGCTATTCTAAGTAATACAATAGTATAGATTTCTTAACTCAGAAATGCAACATTTAAAAAGATAACATAGAAAGGCAGCAACCTACATTCAAATTTGATTTTAAAAAGGGGGGGAAGGGGAACAAAAGAGAAAGAATCTTGGGATCCAGCCCTAATGCAGAAAAGAAATGGCCATGGAAGATGCCAGTTGTAACCAAAAGAAGGGAGTATTGCCACACTTCTAAATACTCCCATCCTTGTGACAATACCAGAAACAGGTCACTTGATTTAGTTGCCCCACAAAGAAACGAGGAAGTAGCATAGAATTTATACAACTTGGTGCTGTGGTAGGGCTATGTTGGAACACAAAGTTTTGATAGCAGGCTAGTTAAATTTTAGGGTGATAACTAGATAATGCCAGCATCATGTAATGAAGGAGAACATCAAGGTTACCAAGGACATTGGTGACAATTTAAACTTAAAGTGAGAAAAAGGGCCATAGAAAGAAAACCTACAATCCATGAAAGAAAGAAAACTTTTGATAGATATTTTGACAGATAGGGCTGAGACTCAGAGTAAACGGAAGAACCTGGTCATTCCCTACATGGCTGGCATGTCTGAAAAGATAAAATGGATATTTGGCAAACACCACATACCTGTATATTTCAAACCCACCAACACACTGAGACAGAGGCTTGTACACCCCAAAGATCAAACTCCAAAACACAAGAAAAGCAATGTAGTTTATGCAATCCAGTGCAGTGAGGAGTGCTCTGAACTCTACATTGGAGAAACCAAACAACTTTTGTACAGGAGGATGGCCCAACACAGGAGAAGTAACACCACAGGACCAGAGTCAGCAGTTTATCTTCATCTAAAGGAAAAAGGACACTCATTTGAGGACATTAATGTTCACATTTTAGACAGAGAAGATAGGTGGTTTGAGAGAGGGGTCAAGGAATCCATTTATGCCAACTTGGAAAATCCTTCCTTGAATAGAGGTGGGGGCCTCAGGCACAATCTTTCCCCCATCTTCCTCCCTGCTTTGTCTTCTGTGCCTAGGAAGATTAAGACCATTTCGCAAGCTCAACAGCAGCATGGTGATCTTAACGATCCTCCTTTAGATGATAAAAGGACTTAAAATAACATCTCAATATAACCATGACCTAGCCCCAGGTGTAAGGTCACACAGCTACCTAGAAACATATTTAGGATTCCCTTACTAACTTTGCTCAGACTGAAGAAGCTCCTTGGATAAGGAGCGAAACGTTTCCACTGAGAAAATAGAAATCCAGTTGACATGATTCAAGCTACAGACAATTCCACCTGGATGACTGAGAACCTTCATAGACATAAAACTTTTGATAGTTTTCTCTAGATGTTTTGGACTACTCTGATAGCATAGTTAATACGTACCTACCATCATCTTAGAATAAATCTTTATGTGTAGCATTTGGAGATGATCTTATATTTCTTTTTTGGGGGGGGTTAGAAATGCATTCTTCATTTGGAAGTTGAAGAAAAAGAACATTTTCAGGCTGAATTGGAGTGTTAATGATGGGTTTGATTCCATAAACCACAAAGCACAAAGCACAGACCTACAAATTCAGGGGTGGGGAATGAAAACTTTATAAAATACACTTCCTGTATCCTACTTAGATGTACTTCTTCATTAATAAGCAATGTATATTTTTCATAAATGAAAAAGCGAATGGGATGTACAGTATTTATAAGGTTTTACGCATTCGTAAATACCAATACACATTTGTTATATACTAATTTATTTTAATTATACTCAACCAAAAGGTAGCATTTGCATGGTGGAAATTAAGGATTTACCCTCATCAAAAGAGCTTCATGAAACAGATAATGATTAAGTACTTTTATTTCTGCTCTAATCAGGAATGTTCTATTTTGTCGATTATACTTGCTCTCTATTTACTTTCATTATTAAGAGACTATGTGATGGCAATATCAATACCACAAGTAACAGTGTGACTCCATTAATTTCAGTGAATGATTGCCACTTTTAACTTCTGCATGATTATGGAAACCATTATAATTTCCTTCCATCCTTTTTTTTTATATCAAAGCAAATGTGACTCAGCAGGAAAGAATGAGTTGCTAATACTTCTCTCATAGAAAAGCTCCTCTATATTGTGCTAATCAAGAACTTTAAATGAAATCTTAATGGGTGCTAATATGCAGAGTTCTAATACTAGGTTGCCATTATTAAGCCTTAAATAAGGTTTGGGAGGCTTTAAAAAAAGTTAGCTTTCAATCATGTAGCCAGGGAAGCAGTTTTTTACAACACAGAAGGTTATTAATGGCCAAACTTATAAACAGTTTAAATTGTGCAAAATTGGCCCAAGCACAGATTCTCATAAACATACTTGATAATGGTACATTAAAAAGCTTCTGAGCTCAATCTCAGAACCCCAAATCTCTGAACTGAACAGAAAAAAACCCAGGTTTTTGCTAAGTCTGGGCAAGCAGCTTCGCCTGAATCCTTCTATCCCAGCATTCTAATTGGCTGCAAAACTCAAATCAGCTTGACTTTTCTGTGTTCAGCAACATCAAAACATGAAAGGTTTTGAATATTCCAGCCACTAGAACAATGTGCTTTTTTTTTTTCACCCCAGGACCAGAAGGATAGATGAGATGGCATATTGATTGTTATCAGCATGTTAGCTTACTGAAAAATCAGGAAAAGGTTTTTTGTTTTAAATTGAAAATTTGAATTTGGGGCACGATGGCTCAGTGGTTAAGATGCCAGGCTTGTCGATTGGAAGGTCGGCGGTTCAAGACCCGAGCGCCGCATGACGGAGTGAGCTCCCGCACTCGCCCCAGCTCTTGCCAACCTAGCAATTCGAAAGCATGCAAATGCAAGTAGATGAATAGGTACCACTTCCGTGGGATGGTAACAGCGTTTCGTGCACATCATGCCAGCCACATGACCGTGGAAGCATCTTCGGACAGCGCTGGCTCTTCGGCTAAGAAACGGAGATGAGCACCGCCCCCTAGAGTCGGACACGACCGTGCAGGGGAAAACCTTTACCTTTACCTACTAACTTTCATTAGAAACTCTGGAAGTGTGGTTTGTTGCTTCCCATGCAAGCCCTGGAGTTTGGGTGTTAAATGCAAGGAATGTGAGCAAAGCTATTAGGCACTGTGTTCTTTTTTGAAAGAACATGCTAATTCCCATATTCTTTTCCACTACTTTGGACAGGCCAGGTTAGGCTGTGCTAGGCAGAAAAGAATCCCATCACCCCATTGACACAAATGGTGTTTCTTTCCAAATTGTTTTTTAAAGTACTCTCTTTTCCCTTTGTAACAGACACTTGACATTCAGCAACATGGGCTGACTGACCCTGGTATTTACTTTGCAGGATCAAATAGCAGGGTTTTTATGATCTTTTTGGAAGCCTGCCAATGTGTGGCTGCAACTATTTTTTAAAAAAAGGGTGGGGAGTGGACTTTCTTTGGGCCTTGAAATGAGAATATTAGCAAAAAAAGGGAAGACAGTGTTGCTGCTTAGGAGAGAAAAGCCCCACCAAGAAAACATAAAAACCCTCCCTATCTGCTTGATATGAATGGTAAAAATTCAACAGCAGAAGCAAAAAAGAGCAATTGTGAGTCATGCACACGCCCTTGCTCAGCCAAAAAAAAACACTTTAGGAAACAGGCCAGAGGAAGAACATTCAAACAGCAAAATACAGCATGGATGCCTGCTGAGTGCACAAATGCATCCTGAATCTCACCATCAACATGGGATAAGAGCATGCCCAGTGTGCATAAACATCCCTAAGTTTCAGAAGCCAGAAACTCATAGCAGCAGAAGGAAGTATCTGTTTAAATGGGGGGAAAGGAAAAGGCTTTATTGAATGTCATGGATGGATGGATGGATGGATGGATGGATGGATGGATGGATGGATGGATGGATGGATTGAAAAGACTTACAGTATATGACCTCCCATCTTATATATAATAACCCTGAGTGGCTCATAGCATTACAATAAAACATAAAAGCAAACAATAGTAACAAAAAATACTAAAACTACACCTTATGGCATCCCCAAAACAACACTCCCCCATACATTTATCAGGTTCCAGTCTCACTCTATCCCATAGATTTCATAGTTATTAAAGGCAGTTGGGGTAGAGGAGATCCTAACTATCCAAAAAAAGTTGGATTAGGTGAGGTTCCTTTGCAGCAACTTCCATAGTTCAACAGTACTTCAGTAATGACACTTGACACCTTGAGATTTCATCGAACAGGATATGAAAGGGTAGCCCAAGGGCATCTAAAATTTGATTTTTCTCCCTGTTGTTAGAAGAATAAGGAGGGTGAACAATGGTGTTTGTTTAAAAAAAGAGTAACACTAAATTTTTAACACCTTATTTAAAGAGCTGGAAAAGAAATAGGATTTTAAATAAAATATAATAATGTGATTGACTGGAATAAGAATAGAAATGTACATGATAAACTCTGCCTTCCTTCCCTTCCCTCATGGGATGGTGAATACTAGCATTTAAACACCAAACTGGCATCTTTAGCAAGTCAATGAGACGTGTTACACACAGCAAAATTGAGGCAGCACAATTGGAATATTAATGATTTATGCTAAATGCATCCACCTGTTTTTGACTCATGACAGACAGAAATGGACTTAGACATACAAGACTCAGACTCAGACTGAACATTGTAATAATTTAATGTGGAATATTTGCAATTCTCTAAAAGTTACACTTTGGTATAACATCTAAGGTGGGACACAGATATAATCCTTATATTTAGGGTGAATGCATAATTGTTGGCTGAGCCAGCAGCTTGTTTCAGCATTCCCAGACATTGTTAGCAGTGCAGGAGCAGCTTTCCTATGGCAAAACCTTCCCCCATTGCCACCCCACCCTGGCCTCTAGCATGCATTTCAATACCAAAGCCATGTGGGTAAGGAAGGTGCTAGGAGTAAAGCTATTTACTCCAAAGATCCACACAACTGGCCTTGGTCACATGGGAGAACACTAGGGCTGGCTTCACACATGGCACTAAACCATGGTTTGTTTTAGTTATGTTTTATGGAGAAAATAATGGTGACCAGCTTTACTTGTAACACTAATCTGAGTTCAGGCATCACACTAAGCCCAAATCAGACAAAACATCCTGTGGTTCAATGAGATGTGTGAATGAAGTGTGAAGTGGCTTCCACACCATAAGGAAACAGGAGAGGGCTATGCAACCGGGTGCTTTGGAGTACACAATTCCCCTCAGAGCTGCAGCGGCTTTAAGGAGTTGCAGACAGGTGCTACCATTGTGGGGTGTGTGCTTTTTGCTTTCAAATCCAAAGAGCTGCACAACTTGAGATAAGATACTTTGTTGTTGTTGTTCAGTCGTTTAGTCATGTCCGACTCTTCGTGACCTCATGGACCATAGCACGCCAGGCCTTCCTGTCCTCCACTGTCACCCGGAGTTTACTCAAATTCATGTTCATTACATCGGTGATGCTATCTAACCATCTCATCTAAGATACTTAGTCTGACATAAAAGGGACAGGGCCATGCAAACTGGCCCTGCCCTTCAGTCCCCAACCTTCCTGTGTTGGAAAGGGAAAATGAAGGGAGGTTGGGATTTCTCCTTATAGTTTCTTGAACAGGAGTACAACTGCCAGGCCCCAATTGTGGAGAGCAGGGCTGAGGAGCCTGTGGATCTCCAGATGTTCCTGAATTGAATTGCTGAGAATTAGCGTCTGGAGAGCCATTGGTTTCCCACCGCTGTGCTTGTATTCAAACACAAATAGTCTTTCTCACACGCCCCTTCTAACTTAGAGGAAAGGCAGTATATGATTTCCCATCCTGCTTATGCACAAAGAAAGTAAATCTCTGTAGCTATTCAGTTCAGCGCAAAGCAGATTCAGAAGGGAATTCTGAGCAGTGGAAACCATCATGCTTTAAACCTTTCCCTGGCACTCCTTCTTACTCTAACAACAATCCTTGCTACCCCTCTGTGGTGATTCACTTTTGAAAGATACATAATCTCTAGAACTCTGTAAGGAAGAAATTAAGAGAGGGTAGACTTGCCACGTAGCTACAGCCAATGAGTGAATGAACGAATGCACCTACAGAGCTAAACAGAATGCAACGGAGTTAAATGGAGGGCAACCCACTATTTCCAAACCAGGATGGATGTAAACGGCACTACTGTTTTACTTCTCCTGTTGGCTTCAAAATAATGCACCAAGTCAAGGATAGTGTAGAAATGGGGCTTGCCAGAAGAACAACGGGGCTTTGGACCTAGGAAAGCCCTCAATTTAGAGCTTGTTGCTAGCGTCCATTGGACTTTTCACTGGATATTTTTATACCTCTAGATCTTCCCAGCTGTTTTCCATTGGCCTTCAGCAAGGACTGTACTATTAAATTTGATAAAATCATGAAAAAGTGAAAATGTTTTGAATAGTAACTGTTTTGAAAACATTTCAAGGTTTATTTGAGAAATTCCTATCTAAGCTAGACAAATGTTTTATGGTGGGGTAGTACCCTCAAAACAAGTGACAATTTTAGATAGCTATTTTTTTTCTATTCAAAGTTTTGTTTTCTATTGCTTTCCATTTTTGAATACTTATAATAGAGCCATAGGCTCATGCAGTTGAGTATTCATATTTTTAAAAACACATATCTGCACAATTGCTCAAAAGCTACTTACCCATTTTCCATCTCACAATTTGTAAAAGTGACCTGTCCCAGTTGTGCATTGTCCTAGGTCCACGCCGTTATACGAGGTATACTTTTTTCCCCATGCTATAGCCCCTCTTTTTATTCACAACACAATTAATGTGCCTTATATTGTTCTATGTGCAAGATTGCATTCATGTATACTATTCAAATCCAAAAATAACCAAATGGGAGGTGGATGGCTGAGAGGCTGAAAATACATATTAACGCCAAATAGTATCCCTGCAAACATAGCCAGGTGGAACCAGAACAATTACTTAGCAACGTTAATGTAGATTTTTTTGCAAAAAAGCCTAGAAAATATAGTTGGCGAAAGGATGTACAACATCAGCCAACTTCAATAAACACAAAATCATGAAATATCCCTGATCCATCTCTGTTAACCTTGGATGCCCAGATTTTTGTTGGATAACAACTGCTGCTATCTCTAGTCAGCTTCATCAATGGTCTGGAGTGATGGGAATTGTAGCCTAACATCATCTGGGGACCCAGTTTGAGAAAAGCTAATTTATACTAATTGACAATAGCTTCCAGAATTTTAGGGCTCTTCCTCAGAGCTTGGAAACTACAGAAGGTGCTGGGCTAGAAACTAGGAGTCTGTGAGTTCTTAGGCATAAAAGCCGTCTGGGTGACCTTGGGCCAGTCACTCTCTCACAGCCCAACCCACCTCACAGGGTTGTGGTTGTGGGGAAAATAGGAGGAGGAGGGAGTATTAGGTATGTTCGCCACCTTGAGTTACTTATAAAAAAAAATTAAGGCTAGATGATAGATAGATAGATAGATAGATAGATAGATAGATAGATAGATGATAGATAGATAGATAGATAGATAGATAGATAGATAGATAGATAGATAGAAATCCTCACAACGTTTCTTTCATCTCATCCCCATCCTGCTGTGGAGGCAGCCTTAAATCTTCTTAAGGTATTGGGGTATGACAGAAGCATTTTTCTTCTTCTACTGACACAAGAGTTGCCATACCAAGAAACTACAACACCCCTCCATGATGCTGGTGGCAATGTGGTCAGTGGCAGGGACTTGGCCACGTTAGGCTGATGCGGGCACACCTCCTTCCCTTTGGTCATTGTGCACTGCTTTCCATGGCTATTTTAGCTTGTGCTGCAGGAGAGACTGGACATTCTGGCTTCTCAAGACATCTGTGGGATTATGCTGTCTTATGGGGTCCAGGCGCAGAGTAAACCAAACAGAGTGCAGTGTGTAGGGCTAACAATATTTATTGTAGCATAAGGCAATAATGGATATGAGTTACATTATTGCAAAAAAGGAAAAACAACAAAGCATGAGCAGATTTCCATCAGCAGATGTGAAGAAAACCATGGCCAGGTACAAAAGGCCAGGCATAGTTACAGTTCAGGAACAGAGTACATGGCAACATGACAGACAGAAGTCAAGAAGCATAGACCCATAGTTCATAGCTGAGATATACACTTGTTTCAGCATTCTGATTGGCTATATGTGGGTCAGGACATTTCAAACTAACAATGCATTAAGAGTTGTACTTACTATAAATCGCCATGAGATGGCAGTGTTGCACATTGTCTCCCCTCCGGGAAACCGTTCCCATGAGATAAGGTATTTTGGACTGATTTCACTACCTCACGTGATACAATGCTTTGGCTATGACCAAGGCCACACCTGGTGTTTATCGGTGGAATGTTTTGAGAACACTCATCGTAGAGGCGTATGGAAAAATACTGTCTTTACAAGCTAGAAATATGAAATTTCCATTTGAATTCTAGATAGAATAACTCTGACACCCCTTCCGAATGGATTTCGGAACGTTTTGGGGAGTGAAAACTGTCATTTTGCAAGAACACAGAGACACAAATGATTTTATTCCAAACATATTTGCTCCAGTCCCAATTTTGTAACCATGGTTGCATGTTTTTCAAAAGGCAAAGCTTTTGTGAACACATCTGCCACATTCAGTTCAGAAGGACAATATTCCAATTGGATAAACCTTTCCTGTATTGCATGTCTCACATTTTTAAACTTCACATCGATATACTTTGTGCGGCCTCTCACATTTTCAGATAGAGCAAGTGCAATACATGATTGTGAGTCTTCATAGACTGTATAAGGTAAGCTAATGTTTACAGTTAGATCTTGATACAGCTGATTACACCATCGTAGTTCATTTACTGCCTCACTGAGGGCGCTATATTCTGCTTCGCTGGTTGAAACTGCAACCGCAGTCTGTTTCCTAGCGCACCAAGCAACGGCTGTGTTGGCAAACAGACAGAGAAATCCACTCACAGATTTCCTATCTCCCTCTTCTGCAAAGGAGCTATCAACATAAATCACAGGCATTTCAGACTTAGTAGTGGACACTTTAAGACAGAGATCTGCTGTGCCTTTGAGATAACACAGAACTCTTTTTAACCCTTGCCAATCTCCCATTGACGGTTTGGCAACTTTACGACTGAGCACTCCAACTGAGTAAGCTAAGTCAGGACGTGTCCACTGTGTTAAGTGTAGCAAGCTTCCTACAGCAGAGTGATATAACTCAGGTTGAGGACAAGGTTCCTCACACGTGTCACCCTTTAGGAAATCAAGAGTCATAGGCGTTCTGGTAGGTTTTGCATTTGACATCTCAAGCTGACTTAACAATTGAACAATATTTCTCTTCTGACTCAGATAAAACTCACCACTCTGAGATCTAGTAACTTCAACACCCAAATAATATTTCAGTTTGCCTAGGTCTTTCAACTGAAAGTACTGTCTTAGCTGTTTGGCAAATTCTTGTACAAGGTGCAAAGAACCAGTTGCTAGGCAAAAATCGTCCACATAGGTTAGCAGCACTGTATAGCTACTTCCAGAACCTCTTATGTACACACAAGGATCAGCAACTGACTTTTTAAACCCTAGTTCCGTTAAAGCTGAATCTAAGCACTGATGCCAACAATGACCGGCCTGCTTTAACCCATAAAGCGCCTTGCATAGTCTGTACACTTTCTGGGAATTGTCACAAGCATAGCCAGGAGCCTGCTTCATGTACACTGTCTCAGGGAGCTCTGCATTCAAATATGCTGTGTCAACATCAAAATGATGGACAACCAGTTCACGCTGTGCAGCCAGAGAAAGTACCATACGTAAAGACTCTGGTCTAGCTGTGGGTGCATATGTGAGATCATAGTTCAAAAACCTCTCTTGTGAAAATCCATGAGCAACAAGCCTGGCTTTGTACTGCACTGTGTTATCAGGAAGAAGCTCCTTTCTGAATACCCATCTGGAACCTAGAGCTTTCTGGGATGGGGGCAAGTCAGTGACTTCAAACACCTTTTGACTCACTAATGCCTCAAACTCCTTATCCATCGCTGTGTTCCATTTCTCCTGCTCTTCCACAGGCAGGAGCAACACCTCCTGGAAAGACTGAGGTTCACAGGTAATTTGACACACTCTCACCTGCTGAATCACAAACCTGTCAGGATTCACACCCTTCGTGGAACGTGCAGACCTACGAGGAATGACCACTGCCTCTTCCTCATCACTGTCCTCTGTCTTTTCACTACTTGATTCCCCCTTCAGGTCCTGAACCTGCTCAGGTGAAATTTCTTCTTCCTTCACCTGAGGGGACCTTCTCACCACACTAGGAGACTGGGAAACAGAAGGTAGCTGGACTGGTTGTTGTCCAGCCACAGGAGCATGGACAGTAGGCTGTACACTAGATTGCAACAACACCTCTGAACTAGCATTCAACCTATCCCAACCAGTAGGGTGCTCAAAGTTAGCACTTCTGGAGACTACCACTTGACCATAGCCTGCAGAAAAACGGTAACCCTTAGATTTTGATGAATAACCAACAAACCTTAAGCGCTGTGCTTTTGGCTGGTTCTTCCTTCACTGAGACTTAGGGATGTGAACATATGCAAATGTTCCAAAAACACGCAGGTGCTTCAGCGAAGGGCGCTTGCCAAACAAAAGGAAGTAAGGAACTTCATTTACAGCTGAATTCCACACCCTGTTGGTTAGATACACTGCAGTCATGGTAGCCTCACCCCAAAAATGGGCTGGCACCTGGGCATCTAACATCAGGCTATTTTTAATGGTATTAACAACACCAATCTTCCTTTCAGCTATTCCATTCTCAGCTGGAACACCAACATTGGCAAGTCTATGGGAGATTCCTTTCCTACAAAGCCAATTCTGGAACTCATGGCTTAGGAACACTCCACCACGATCAGATTGAAACTGACCTACTTGATAACCATAGTGTCTCTCCACCATTGCAACAAACTCCTTAAAGCAAGCAAAGGCCTCCGCTTTAGATTTGAGCAAATAACAAAACGTAAAGCGAGTATGGTCATCCACCAGAAGAAACATGAAACGTGCCCCTCCTTCACTAGGAGCATTGGGGCCAGCTAGGTCTCCATGAACCAACTGAAAAGGCCTAGTTGACACTCTGTCACTTCTCCTAGCAACAGGCGCAGCCTTGATCTTAGATTGTTTGCACACAGTACAATCAAGAAAGTCATCACACTTTTTAGACCCTAGCTCAGGATACACCTTGGCCATCTGGGACAAACTTCCCCATCCGGGATGTCCCAGAACTCTGTGATAGTAGTGGATGCATTTATTATGTGGGGGAACATTGGAAACACAATTTCCTGACACAATCCCCTGTTTAGGAAGCATTTCATACAACTGATTCACTAATCTCCCCCTAGCACATTCTATTCCATCTTTCTCAATAGAACATCCAGTACCCTTGAACACAACAGTATATCCAGACTTTACCAGGGCTGGAACACTGAGGAGGGAAAAATCAAGTGTAGGAACACACAATACATTTTGCACACTTATCCCCAAACAAGGAATATATACTTCACCTTGAAAGGACACCTCAGCCATGGATCCATCAGCTAGAGCAACCTGTTGGATTTTAGGCTTGCATTTTGTTAACAACAACTGTTCATTATTTACAATGATTTGGCTACAAACCGAGTCCAAGAGCCAAGTCTCTGGAGATCGTTTACTCACAGCCGTGAGCAGAGCAGACACTTGGGTACGTTGTCTAGGCGGTTTCCCCTTCTTTCGCACGAACCTCTTTCCACTGGCACTACCCGCCGGGCGAGGTGGTTGGGGACAGTCTTTCAAGAAGTGTTGGGTCAAATTGCACCAGTAGCATCTCCTTACAGCACAGGCAGCTTCTGTTCCAGCAGGAAAACGCTGTCTAGAAGCCTCAGGAACAGCAACAGATGGCTTACCCTGCATCCTCTCCAGGTCACAACCTTGCTGGATTTCTTGCAGCCGATTTGTAAGATAATCCACAGTGAGGTCTTGGGGCCTCAACGTCTGAGTTGCCTCGATGAGCATGTCAAAGCTATTATCCAAGCTTGACAATATAATACAAGCTCTCTGGGTATCTGGGACAACATCCCGCTCCTCAAGTTCAAGAAACAAAGTCTTGAGTTTATGGAGGTGGGTCATCACGTTTCCACCGGGCTGCAGCTTCAAATTGTAAAGCTGACGTGATAGACCAACAATGGCAGCAGAGGTTTGCTTGGAATAAAGGGCTTTGAGAGCTTCCCAACATGCATGTGCAGTGTCTAGATTGCTGATATGCAGTAACTGAGATGATTCCAGTCCCAGAATCAAATTGCCATAAGCACAATCCAAACACAACTGCACTTCCTCAGTAACGGGACCAACTGGAGGTGGGTCTTTCACATACTTCCACAAACCTTCTTTTAGGAAGAAAGACTTGATTTTCACACACCAGGTCCGATAGTTTGTGCCATCCAAGCGCTCAAAAGGCAGACTAGTTAGCCCTGTAGCAGCCATGCTGACCACTCAAAGAAAAACACATTTACTCTAAAATGCAGCCTCAAAAACAGACCCCCTTGTTACAGCCAGATCCAGCGCAGCGAACAGCGCACCATCCAGACTGGGCCCATAACCTGTGGGATTATGCTGGCTTATGGGGTCCAGGCGCAGAGTAAACCAAACAGAGTGCAGCGTGTAGGGCTAACAATATTTATTGTAGCATAAGGCAATAATGGATATGAGTTACATTATTGCAAAAAGGAAAAACAACAAAGCATGAGCAGATTTCCATCAGCAGATGTGAAGAAAACCATGGCCAGGTACAAAAGGCCAGGCATAGTTACAGTTCAGGAACAGAGTACATGGCAACATGACAGACAGAAGTCAAGAAGCATAGACCCATAGTTCATAGCTGAGATATACACTTGTTTCAGCATTCTGATTGGCTATATGTGGGTCAGGACATTTCAAACTAACAATGCATTAAGAGTTGTACTTACTATAAATCGCCATGAGATGGCAGTGTTGCACATTGTCTCCCCTCCGGGAAACCGTACCCATGAGATAAGGTATTTTGGACTGATTTCACTACCTCACGTGATACAATACTTTGGCTATGACCAAGGCCACACCTGGTGTTTATCGGTGGAATGTTTTGAGAACACTCATCGTAGAGGCGTATGGAAAAATACTGTCTTTACAAGCTAGAAATATGAAATTTCCATTTGAATTCTAGATAGAATAACTCTGACAACATCCTCTCTGCCTGTCATCCGTTCTTTAGATAGGCAGGCCGAAGTAGATACTGTAGTGCTATTTCTGTGACCTTCCAGAAGCATGATCCATGATTAAAAATAGAACTCCTCATTTCTCCTCCTGGCCTGAAAATTTATTTGAACGATTGATATAACCACCCACCTTATGTATCATAACTTTGGGTGGTTTACAGACAATAATAAAACAATAGAAAGCATAAAAACCTGCATAAAACTCCCGATGGCGCCAAAAGCAACATGCCCCTCACAACCAACAAACAACTTACCTGGGCTCCAGACACAGACACACACTACCTGAATGCTTGTGGGAAATTGGGTGACAGGTGGGAGGAAGGGGATTACATCGCTACCCCTTGAATTTAACCCCCATCCCTTCCCATGGGAGATGGGGAGAGTTAACCAATTGGTGGTGAAAGAGCATCCTGCCCCCCATTTTCTTGCAAACTTCTTGGTATGAGAAGTTTCTTGACATTTGTCTATGGGAGCAGAGAACTGGACATGAAAGAGTCATAGTTCCATTGCCAGGGCTCACAGATCTCCCAAAAGAAGCATTAGAGAAGCAAGGGAAGGGGGGGTTAGTTCTCCTTGCAACTCTGCTAACCCCTTCCCAGTGGATCAGGCACTGCCAAGATGTGACCAGATCAAGTAATTTACGATCAGTCAGGTTTTGGCAGATGGTATAGCCATCTAGAACTTGCAATTAGTGGTGTGGGGGCACAAACAGAAGTTTGCACTCATTGTTTAAAAGGTACATGGCCCCCCAAAAGCCTCTTGCCTCTCTTTGCAAGCCAGAAGCTTACTCTCTCTGGGGCTTCCTGGAATGGCGCTCCATGATCCATAATGCCATTCTAGGAAGTACCCAGGGAATGCTGCATAGAGTCACACCAGGCCTTTAAAAAGCAAAACAAGGACAGAAGAGGTCATCTTGTTCAATTAAGAAAATAAGTGCAAGCTCTTTTTTTAAAAACAAAAAAGTCAGATCCAGTCATTTTAATAAGAGATTTTATTTTTAGAGATCAGCAAGAAGATTTGCTGTACCAGAAATCTGTGCCCTATTTTTCTAAGCAAGAAAAATAGAAAATCACTAAGCAAGAAAGCACACTTTCCATTCCTAATACCATCGTAACCTGCATTCCTATTGGGGAGACAATGGGCACTCATTCATAAATGAAGGAACCTTCGAGAGCTGATCAGTCAGGTGAAACTAAATCCATCCGCTCTTGTGCACTGAAAAAGCAACTAGCTGAACATTCCCAGTGTCATCAGGTGTGCACATTGATGTCAGCTTAAGATAAATCGTAAAGAAAGAAGCAATAGGAAAATAATTAAAAACATATATAGAACAAGAAGCCAGATGAATTCGCCAGAATCCTAATCACTACAGATTAAGAGATCATCTCCTTATCTGAAACCTAAGTATACACGTAGAATTAAAGAATAATTATAATAGGGATTCCTGTCACTCCTGGCTGCTCACTTAGATAATGTGCCTGATAAGACAAATGGATATTCTATCAGATATTTATCCAGAAACAGCATTTTTGGTTGTAGCCAAGCTTTCATGACACCTGCTATAGGATAATGGAACCATGTTCACCCAGTAGAACTGGCTCAACCAATTTGATCTTGCCAGGAAAAGCAACTGGGGGTTCCCCACTTTGTCACCTTAACCAGCCAGGAGGGGGAGGGATCCAGTTGAGATCTGGCACTACAGAAAACTCTACTCACTTCCTCCAGACTCACAGACTCAAACTGATCCCAAATGACATCACAAGATGAATATTTAAAATATTTTAACTTCTTCATATAATCTTCTATTATTATTTCTTTTTGTAACAATGTTTCATTCAACCTCCATCTAAAAGAGCTGGTTTTCCTCTTAAATTCTAGAGTCACTGGATTATGATCTAAAAAAGTCTTTGGCAGTATCGCCACTCTATGAACACTAGTAGCCAAGTTCTTAGAAATCTGAAACAGTTGCCATTCTTGTTTGTAACCCAAAAGGTTAGGGTTTGTAATATGGTGAATGAATGAATGAATGAATGAATGAATGAATGAATGAATAAATAAATAAATAAATAAATAAATAAATAAATAAATAAAGCAAAAGTGAGTTAGTAACAGAAGTGAAAATAAAAAGCAGGCTTTTCTCCTTTTTTTCTGTTTTTTTTCCTCTGTTTTAGTCCAATCTGGCACTCCGTAGTTCTGGTCACACAGTCTATCTCATATTACATTTATCTCTTTGTTTTGTAAAATCCACCAACTGTATTTTCCCTTTGATGTTAAACAATCAAGATTGCCATGAAGGTATGGTCTGTTCATTTAATTGTTTCCAAGTAATATCAAAAGCACTTTTGTCAAACTGTTAATTCTTTAAATTCAAACTGTCCCCTTTGTCCGTTTATAACTTTCTTAGGTCAAAATCTTATTAAGCTTTTTGCTGTTAGTTTTAAATTCTTAAAAGTATTATTTTCCTTTTTCCTTTCTTTGATCTGGAATGAAATGTTTTTTTTTTCTTCCTGCCAGTCTGAAGATCTCTCTTTAAATATAAATTGATTGTTTCTGAAAGTGATTAAGAAAAAGGCTTTGAGTGAACTCATGTCCTTTAAAGGCTGCGCTGCAGGTATGAGCATGCTGTCTCTTCCTGGTCTCCTGGCTTCTTAACTGACGAGTCAACTGCAAAAAAATTCAATTCCTGCCGTCTCCTCATGAAGAGGAGCTGTCCGGAGTGCAGGTGGGCAAACTCTCAGTCTCTCCTTATCAGGAGAGGCTCCGCCAGCCAGAATTTGTCCGGCCGCTGGTCACTGCTGCAACACCCTCTCTGCTTCTTCAGAGACATCTTAGTCCGCCATGAACCTCATCCAGAAGCCACTGGCTGGCATTCAGCAGACAAATAAGAGATTCAAAGTATTTCCTTCTTGCTAGCTATATTGCCAGCATGTAGGCTCGAACATGAGCTTTTGTCAGTGACTGGCCATATTCAAGACAGGTCTTCCTACAGCAGTGCTCTAAGCATCTCCTCTGCTCCTTCATCTCCCTAAGCGTCTCAGAAAACTACGGAGCCACAGTGGAACTGCAAGATGGGAAAGGCTGTTCTGGTGCAATCTGAAAAAAAAATGCCATAATGGCTCTCCTATTCCAGCAGGTAATCAGGGTCATAGCTTTAGCTGAATTTCCCACCAGACCCTAGGGAAACTCCCCAACCAATGGCTGTTGTGGGTCTTCCGGGCTGTGTGGCCGTGTTCTGGAAGTTGTGGTTCCTTCCTAAGGAACCACAACTTCCAGAACACGGCCACACAGCCCGGAAGACCCACAACAGCCATTGAACTCCGGCCGTGAAAGCCTTCGACAATACATTCCCCAACCAATCTCTGAAAACCATCAGGATCCATTAGGCATCTTGAGCAGACCAATCAAATAGGTCCCTCCCCATTGCAGAGGAGGATCATCCTGTGAAACTCCACAGTAATCAGAGAGATCTGTCCATGACAAGAAGCAAAACTCAATGTCCCTCCCCACTTTCAGTTCACATTGCATCTGCCCTAAGACAAAAAACAGACATAACATGTGACCTCCCATGGGCACCAGGCCCATGAGAGAAAGAAAATACAGACAGGTTTTGCTTGGAAATCACAACAATTGTAGGTGTGCTGACAAAAAACATTTACTGAAATTGAAGAGAAAACAGAGAAGCTTGGCGGTGTGTTCACGCAGCAGCACTGGAAATAATTGATGCAACGGAAGAGTCCCAGAGGGGAGCAGAACAAAACAGATCCAGGAAATTTGTGGCAACTCTGCTCCTGGATCTGCGGATTAATGATAATTTGGTCATCGTGAATATTCTCTGATGTCTGCATAAAGCGAAGCTCAGGATATTGGATTACTGGGTATTTGATTATTCAGTTCCTATATTTATCATTTCAAAAACCTAATAAAGAAGCCCTGAAAAAGAGGGCTGTGGACCAGGGGCATAGACCAGAGATAACACTTTCATGCTTTCTTATTTCATGATTTTGTAAGGATGTCAATCAAGAAAAATATTAGAGAAAGCATCATATGATTCATGACAAGCAGGCAAGACAGGGATAGACAAAGAATAACTCACCAATCTTTGTATTAAAAGGCACTATACAAACAGAGGAAATCATTTTTACATAAGATGGCAAGAGACAGTGCTTCTTGAATGATCTATATATATATATTTGCAGATTTGATTAAGTCATTGGATTGTTTTTCCCATTATGCAATATTATTCATGCATCATGACTGTTAATTCTTTTCACTGAAAATAATATATTATTATTGAGGATATACAGAATCTGTTTCATAGCAAGAACTGTTATATTTCTTACCCTATAAGATCTAGGGCCCATATTGCAATAACAGGACCCAGAAGGGTCAATGAATTTCAGAACTACTGTACCTTTTTAGGCAATTCTGATCTATTTACAGAATTTGGGGGACAAATTGCTAAGGAACGGGGTTTATCTTTTGAGATTTATACAGCTAACTGGCAAGAATTAAGACTTACATAGTGATTGTCAAGCTCCCTGTTCAGAAAACAGAGAGTCAAACTACTTTTGAACTCCCAAACTGAGTTCCCTAATCCATGAAAATTAGTTCCGGTACACATTGTTTCCTGATACATGTGCTTCTTTTGCCCAAGTTCTTTGGTTAATGAAAACAATAAATTTCAAAGACTACAGATTAAACCTTTTCTTTCTTTCCAGTTGAGAGAAAACAGCTTGGAAGAACGGGCAATACTTTTAGCAGACTCAGGTCATTTCCACTCTAGTGACTTATAATGTCTGCTTAGAATCAAATGGCCATTAGTGAGCTGATATAAAACTTATCCACATTGCTATTATTTTGGCACAACACTGGTTGGATGAATCTAGAAGATGCTTCAATTAAGTGCGGAAAAGTACTAGCAACTTTTTCCTTCTGTTTCTTTTTAGCTCTTGATTAGTGTTCCAGGATGATGTTTTCTTACTCAAAATAATGGGGGAAAGAGACATGGACCTCTGGACTTCTAATTACAAAATAATCTGTAGTCTAATTTAAGAAGAGACGAGCAAAAGTGAGCATGGGACTTCAACTCTGATTTAAGAGGAAGGAAATCTTTTCCCTATCCCGTTTTCTGAATATTAGTTGACAACTCAAAAGTTTCTCTGAAGTCATGGGGGGTGGGGAATATCGAGAGATGATTTGTAAGATTCTGCAAGCTTCCCATAGTGATGGAACATGTTCAGGAGAAGTTAGATTAAAAAGGTGCAGAAAAATGGTTGAACATTAAAATCCCTTGTGATTGCTTTCAAATAAAAAAATAAGTATAATTAAAAAGGGGGGAGGAGGATGGAATCCAATCACAGATCTTCCCTCTGTATCTGTATTGTCTGCAAGTCTTGACATTGACAGGCATTTGTTGCATAAATTAATTTCAGAGGAGCAGATAATATATGGAGAACAACTGTCCTACAGCTCCCTCTGCTGCCTTCCTATGGGATTTCATGAAGGCTTTAAAGGGAAAAAGCTACGTCCTATTAAGAATAAGCAGCTATATAAATGTATGAGGTAACAGTACCCATACCTGGAGCAGACATTTAGTCTTATTAATTTTGTTACATGGTCCGAATAAATCAGTGACATAACTGAAGGATAACCTTTCATTACCTTTGAAATGCATAAATCAAACTTGGTATTAAAAAGAGGAAACAAGGATAAATTTCTAGTAACCTGACCATGTATACTTCCTTAGTCACTTCCCATTAGGATTACTGCAATGCGCTTTACACGGGGCTGCTCTTGAGGACCACTCGGAAGTTACTACTGGTTCAGAAGGCAGTGGCACGGACATTATTGGTTGTTCATGGGTTTGCCCATGTTACATCTCTATTGTGCGAGCTGCACTGGCTCCCAGTTTCCTTCCGGGTACAATTCAAGGTGCTGATTATCACCTTTAAAGCCCAACATGGCACGGGACCTGGTTATTTGCAGGACCACCTCTCCCTAAAAATATCTGCCCGTCCCACGAGATCGGATAGGGTGGGCATGCCCCAGGTCTCCTCCCTGAAATCCTGCCACCTCGTGGGACCTCAGAAGCGTGCCTTTTCCGTGGCTGCCCCTATCTTATGGAACACCCTTCTCCCCGGCGATTCGGCAGGCCCCCACCCTTTTAGCCTTTCAGGAGGCCATCAAGACCTGGCTTTTTACGGAGGCACTGGGGTAGGATAGGATAGAACAGAATAGAACGAATGGAATGAGGGTACTTGGAGCTTGCTGCAGGGCATCCTAAGGGGATGATTAAGACTCAGTTTTTGTTTTTGTTTGATCGTTTTACTGTGTTTTTTTTTAAAGAACTTTATTAATTTTTAGAATATAATTAAAATACAAAATATAGAATATAGAACAGATAGAATACAGGACTAAAGAAAAAAGAAAAACTATAAAAGTGCGGAACAGAAACAGAAAGTGACTTCCAACCTTCTCCAATACAGATATGAATACATTTACAAATACAATCTCTTACCATTAGTTAAACCTTAGTATCATTATTTCTATCAAATCAAACCGTTTAATCATTAAAACCCAAAATCAAAACTTCATTTTTTTCTGACACAAGCAAGTAGTCTAAAAGTGGTTGCCAAGTAGAAACAAATCCAGAAACAGTGTTTTCTCTTATCAGCGCTGTTAACTTGGCCATTTGGGCCAGCTCCATCGTGTTACTGTTATTTTTATGGTTGTTTTATAGTTACTGGTTTTACTATTGTTGTGAGCTACCCAGAGTTGTTTAAGATGGGCAGCCATATAAATCTTTTAAATAAATTAATAAATAATCAAGTTCACCTGGAGTGGAATTTTTCAAGTGCCTCTTTTTTTTTCTTTTAGATGAATTGGAAATCAATTTTGTTAGAGAAAAAAAAGTAGAATTCTGACACACTTAATACAAATATGGATTTTTTCCCAGTGTATACTTACCACTTTTCTAGAGCTGTTTAAATTTTATTGCACAAATGATCACTTATTCTAGCCTTCTAAACCTGGTGGCCTCCTTCACTTTTATAAATCCTCATGACAACTGTCAGCATTTAACTCTTTCACACTATAGGAACAATATCTATCTATCTATCTATCTATCTATCTATCTATCTATCTATCTATCATCTATCATCTATCTTTTTTCCCAGTATTTATATCTTTTTATCCATTCCTCAAGTAGTAATGATAACAAGTTACATAGAATCAATTACAGTCTTCTTTTGAATTGTACAGTTTAGAAGGTAAAATGTGTAGACTGTTTTGTTTTCCCCCTCAGAAACAAAAATCTCTAGTTCTTAGATACTTTTAAATATTTCTGCAGCACCGGTAACTTTTTTCATGTCTCTTTTTACTTCAGAATGGGGAAGTGATCAAGTCTTTGCAGCCTTTACAATGCCCACAGAACTCCAAGAGGCTCAACATAGTATGGATTCACACCAATGTACACATGCCGGTTTAGAATGTAAAAGGTGTAGACGGTTTTGTTTTCCCACTCAGAAACAAAAAGCTCTAGTTCTTAGATGCTTTTAAATATTTCTGCAGCAGCTGTAACTTTTTCCATGTCTCTTTTTACTTCAGAATGGGGGAGTGATCAAGTATTTGCAACCTTGACAATGCCCACAGAACCCCGAGGAGGTCAGCGTGATATGAGCCCCCAACCTTCTACAAGCCATGCAGCACGGATGCAGTTAGAAGGTAAAATTATTGAGTATTTTATCCAACTGCTGGCTGATTTTAGAATCTAAGGATGGTATTACAGTATTATGATGTCAGATTTCCCATATGAAAATTGTTTTGGCAAATTGCATCCTTTACCAGCGAAGCCTTCTCATGGTGACGTGAAGTGCAGGTGCCAGATAACAACTGTCACGTGCGTATTGTTATGGCTAGTGCCCACACAAGCAATGGGAACTTCCCATGAGAACAATTCCCCCTGAAGCCTTCGTGGGAAGCCCTGGGAGAACAGGGAGGGGGAGATCACGTGCTTGCTTAGATGCAGCACTGCCACCTTGTGCTATGGCCTACACAAAGGCCTGGTGTGTGTCACACCTAACTTCCAGCCAATCAGAGAGCTGGAAGAACTGAATATCTAACCATGCATAATGGTGTTCTATGCTTCTTGACTTTTTGTGTCTTTAGCCATGTAGTTCTTCACGTGTATTCTACTTCTGCGGACTGGGCAGTGCATAGTTATGCCTGGCTTTGGGTATAGGCCGTGGCATGAGCTCTGGCCCTGGGATCAATACACGGATCTCTGCTTATAAGTTTGTTTTTGTTTTTCCTTATTGCAATAATGTAACATTTGCATTTATTGCCTTAACTATATACGCATTTATTGCCTTATGCTACAAGTAAACAACTTTTAGCCCTAAACGCTGCACTCTTGTCTGTTTATTCTCAAGCCTTGATTTTTTCCCTATAAGCCAGCGTACATCCTATCATATGAATGTTACTGAAGCATAGTTTTCCCTTGTTTTTAATCCAGAACCACCTGGAAAAAAACCAAAAATGTCTGGAGGTGGACTTCCCACAACCCTGCAGGTTGTGACAACTGTACAGATGAGGCTATGTCGGAATCTCAACCAGAAGAGAGGTTATGGCCGTCTATGTCACAGCTACAGACCCCTAAGTCTGCAAACTCAGAATATGAATGATGTGTATCTGGAGACGATACAAGCATGGGAGAGGCCTATCCAAAATTACAGAGCTGTGGAATTCTATCACCGGTATAGATTTGTTAATCTTGACTGCATCCAGTCATTTGTAGATGTGATAGATGTTATTCATTTTATTTATTTATTTATTTTCTATCCCTTTATTATTTTTATAAATAACTCAAGGCGGCGAACATACCTAATACTCTATGAAGGTTCTCAGTCATCCAGGTGGAATTGTCTGTAGCTTGAATCATGTCAACTGGATTTCTATTTTCTCTGTGGAAACGTTTCGCTCCTTATCCAAGGAGATTCTTCGAAGAATCTCCTTGGATAAGGAGCGAAACGTTTCCACAGAGAAAATAGAAATCCAGTTGACATGATTCAAGCTACAGACATACCTAATACTCCTTCCTCCTCCTCTTTTCCCCACCACAGCAACCCTATGAGGTGAGTTGGGCTGAGAGAGAGTGACTGCCCCAAAGTCACCCAGCTGGCTTTCATGCCTAAGGCTGGACTAGAACTCTCAGTCTCCTGGTTTATATTCTGTTGCCTTAACCACTAGACCAGGGCTTTCCAAAGTGCCGCCGCTGGCGACACACCAGTGGCGGTAGTGGCTGCGCAGCAGCGGCGCACACACGGCAGCGGCGCGGGGGGGCGTGCGGCGGCACACGCGTGCACAGCGGCGGCGCGGGGGGTGTGCGGCAGCGTGCGTGTGCACGGCGGCAGCAGCCTCCGCTAAAACGCGGAAGCACTGATCCCGCGCCGCTGCCGCCGTGCATGCGCACAGCCGCTTCCGGGTGGTGTGGCAACACACCTCGCTGTGTGTGGCGACACATTTTTGTGTCGTGACACACAGTTTGGAAAGCTCTGCACTAGACCAAACTGTTTCTCTTTCATAATGTTATACAGACTCTTTTAAATAATGTTTCTAGGGATATAGGGCCAAATGATTTTGTTCAACTCCAATTGGATGCAGATGGGTTAAACCTCTTTTCTCTTTGGAGACATACAAATGATTTAAATGCTGATGACTTTCTGACCCGTGTTGAAAACCTGCTACAGAGAAAGGCTGAGGTATTGTGGTTTGGCAATTTACAATTAGTGGTCACCATCATAAAGAAGGAGGGGGTGGGCATAGGAAGTTAAGCACAGTGCTATTCACCAGAATCCTCGAGAAAAAAAGACAACACCTAGTTGATTTCAATGTGGAAGGTGAATTTTTGTGTTTTGCCTGCTGCCTGCTGTATTTGTTAGACAGTGGGTGGAGTTACAAATCGAGAAATCATTACTAGAGGCACCAGGGACCTTCACACCAGACTGGGTATTTTCACAGAAAACAAGATTGGCTTTCCACAGATACACCTCTTTGAAGAGCATCTAGGTATAACCATAAAGGTTTTGTTTTATAACCAAGGAGGGTGGTGGTTTTTTGTCACCGGCAGACTGCAACAAGAAAAACTGGTGTTTATATTGTTACACAACAAACATTACTATGGCATCAAAAACATCAAGGGTTTCCTGGGTAAGTGCTATTTCTGTTAATTCTGCCACAGAGCGTACTACCACAAATTTAGTCACGGTTGTCAATACCTCTGCCGAGCGTGCCTGAAGCAAGAGTGTCAGGAGGTGGTGGCGGAGAAGACAAGATGCTGTAAGTCCTAATTGTTTTGTTGCTCTAAGCCCTGTCTTGAAAGACACGCACAACTGGCAGTGGAAGGAAAATTTGACTGTAAGAATAAGGTATATTGTGACACGTGTGGCATTTATGTCTTTGCCCCCCACAAAAAATGCAAGAAAGCTAAGTGTGGACAGTGCTCTGAGAAGGTTGAAAGTTTGGAAGGGCATTTATGTTTTCCAAAATTTGGTGCAACCACAAATTGGCACAAGATACATCATTTATGATTTTGAATGCTGTCAAGAGATGGGGGTGCATATACCAAATTATGTGTATTCCTTGGATATGCTGGAGGATGATGACAAAGATGTAATGAGGTGGGATTGCTATGGTGTTAGGTGCCTGGAGCAGTTTGTAAAGAAATTTATAAATCATAAGTTTAAAGGGTGTACCTTTATCACTCACAACTCCAAAGGGTATGACAGGTACCTAGTGCTGAGGCAGCTGATCCATTAAAAGGCCCGTGTTGACAGAGTGTGAGTGTCTCAGTGGTGGCGGGGGGTATATTGTTGAGGAGATCGAGATTCGTTGCATTGACCCCTTCTGATATATTACATTGGCCTCTGTCTGCATGGCCCAGTACCTGTTCATGTATTTGAAGAGTAACACTATTGCACTAGCTCCTTTGGACTCTTACCAAGGGACTCAGAAAAGGTATTATGCTCCAGCGATTCAATGGTTGATGCATATAGCACACGCTGAGAATCTCAATATTCAGCATGCTCTGAATGGGGGTAAAAAGCAAATAGGCAAATACTTTTTGGATGGCTTTGCTGTCATAAATGGGATTCCCACTGCTTTTGAATTTGATGGGTGTTTTTTTTCATGGGTGCCCTGTCTGCTACTCTGAAAAAGACTTCAACAAATTACTTGATTCAAAATATGGGGGTCTGCACAATCATACTAGGATTAAAGAAGAGTACCTCAGGGACCAGGGGTATGCCGTGCGCAGAATCTGGGAACATGAATGGAAGGCCATGTTGGAGAATGACACATCTTTGAATCAGTTTCTAGTTGAGAATAAGCTCCCAACTCCTTTGAATCCACGAGATGCTTTTTTGGGAGGTAGAACAAATGCTACATGTCTGTACTACAAACCAAAACCAGGTGAACAAATCTTATGATTTCACCAGTTTGTACCCCTTCGTGAACAAGAACAAGGAGTACCCGATTGGCTATCCTCAAATCCTCTATCAAAACTCTGGGGACATAAAGCAGTATTTCGGAATTGCCAAAGTCAAAGTATACCCGCCAAAGAACCTCTATTTCCCAGTCCTACCCCACAAATCAGGGGGCAAATTAATGTTTAGTTTGTGTGCAACCTGCACAGAAAAGCTGCAAACCCCCCCCCCCCCCCCCCCCCCCGTAAACACAGTGATGAGGAAAGAGCTCTGACTGGGATATGGTGTACCGTTGAATTTAATGTAGCTTTAGAAAAAGGTTACAGAATTACTGAAATCTATGAGATCTGGCATTTTGAAAGAAAATCAGATGCGCTATTTTCAGGTTATAGGAACACGCATCTCAGACAAAAGAAGGAGGCCAGTTGTTACCCTGCTTGGTGCAAAACAGAACAGGATAAAGATTAATATATTCAGGATTATGAAAAGATGGAAGGTGTCCGCTTACGACGTGAGCATATTGAAGTAAATTCTGATAAAAGGCAGATTGCCAAACTCTTTTTAAACTCTCTGTGCGGTTAGTTTGGCCAGAGCACCAACCACCTGACTACATCTGTGGTGACAAAACCTGAGGAATTATTCAAATCTTTTTGTGCCTTATTATGATGTTTCCTCATGTGAGTTTGTGGATACAGAGACAGCTATTGTGATGTGGAAAACAGCCAAGAACCACCCAATCAAGTCCACATGTACTAATGTATTCATTGCTGTTTTTACAACAGCGTATGCACGGCTGGAATTATACAGGCTACTGGATGGTTTGGGCGATAGGTGCCTGTACCATGACACTGATTCAGTCATTTTTATAAGTAGAGAGGGGGCTTGGACACCTCCTTTGGGTGATTATTTAGGGCAGATGACAAGTGAGATTCCGCCAAACACCACGATCACAGAGTTTGTGGCAGCAGGGCCCAAAACATATGGTTATGCCTTGTCCAATGGTGAAGCAGTGCTAAAGGTGAAGGGGATTACGCTAAACAGTGGTAATTGCGATAAGGTTAATTTTGACAGCTTGAAAGATTTGGTAGATGATTACTGTCTGATGCAGAGAGAAAAAAGGAGATCAGGGTAGAGCAACCAGGGATTGTTAGGATTAAGAAACACTGGGCCCTAGAAATGTGGGTACTCAGAAAAACCCTAAAAGTGGTATATAATAAAAGGGCGCTAAGGAGTAAGGATCACTGTATGCTGCCTTACGTCTATTAAGGGTTATGGAAAATATTGTGCAGTTTGTACACCCTCTCTTGTATTATAAGCGGGCCATCTAATTCTGGCAAATCTTTTTTTATCAAACAAATGTTAGAACTGCCCCTTTTGGAACTCAGAAGCCTCTTTTTACTAACAACCCCTCTAGATCCCTGATGTTAAATCCTAGAAGTAGGCTCAGGCTTGGTGACTGGCTCAATTTGTAAAAATGATTATTTTTCCACCTGTTGATCACGCTATGTTGTATGTACCGTTTGTAAAATGAATAAAAACACAGTGAAACAAGTAAAAACGTTCGTCTTTTTCTTTATTTTACAGTAAGGCATACATGTCTGCATACATTGGTGACAGTTATAGGTTCCAAGCCCCCTTCCCACCTTTATAGTTTTTACAAACAGCTTTACCACTTGATCATTTTTAATATCGGCATTGGAGTACATCCTTAAAATATTTTCATAGTCCACGCCTTCAGTCCGGTTCAGTAGAAAAAAACACAGTGTTGCCCGCAGGTCACAGCACTGGGGTGTTGCAGTTGGAGTTGATGAAACGTGTACTTCTTAGCTTGCAGCTCTAAGAACTTCGCTATGGCTCCAGGAAAGTCAGGACTATCTGACAGCCTTCCATAAGAATAAAAAAATTCACCATATCTGGGAGATGGGAAGTAGAGGGCCAACCAGTGCTCACCAGGTAGAGTTTGAGGATGGGTGCTTACAATTAATCTGAAAGGTCTTTTGCCGATTTGCCTCTTGGGTAGCAGGTCACAGGGGTAGACCTCTAGGAAGTCAGGATTTTCAGAGAACAATCGGAGGAGCTGTAGGGTGTCCATTCTCACATATAATCAAAAAGCAGGTTCCTGGTGTGACTTACTTCAATAAGGTTTTCAAAGATTGCATAGAGACTCATGTTGACGGTATTGGGGAGGGGTTGTGCAAATCTAATTTCCTCTCTGAGGTTACCATTCCTGATCAAAGAATAGTGCTCCGAGCACCCCTGGTCAGGTCGAAATAATATAAATTATTATACCCGTGACTAAACTCTTCCCAACTGATTAAGAGAGGTCTGTCTTTTATACCTTTGCCTGACACCTGTACCATCTGCATGTATTCTCTCACAAAAAGGCCATGCTCATAATCAGGCTGAAGAGGCTTAGTGGGGACCTGTTTGCCATCGCAGTACAGGGCACAAAAATTGACATTGTAGTGCTGAAAATTGAATGGGTTTCTTTCATAATCCCCACTAAAAGATGCATTGTCTGTCCGGTGCGGGGGAAAATGGTGATGGGTCGAGCTCTACCGGTGCTCTGTAGGTAGAACTCTCAGCACGGATATAAAAATACGCCCTGGAAAATCAACTAAAGGTAAAAAAGCAACTTCTGGAAAAGAAGAAGCGATTGGGAAAGTGAAAGTCTCTTCCGGACAGCAGATAAAGGGAACTGCTGGCTCTGTTTGCGGTGAAGCCGACAACCAGCTGGGAAGCGCTTTTTTTTCGTGCAGCAGAAGCTGCGGCTGAACATCTTGTTAAAAGACAAAACCTTTGACCACCTCACCTCCTTAATTAATTACAAAAACGAAGAAAGAAGAGAGGAGAAGAGGCTAACCATAGCTATAGAGACTTAGAAGCTCTTGGTGAGTTACATTATTTTGAGACGCTTGGGTGATTTGCGAAGGGATTTAAAGGACAATTACGATAGACAGGAACTGGACTTACTTATTAATATAAAGAAGTCATTTTCTGGTGACTGAATCTCCTTCCTACAATGTGGCGGACATAAATTATAAAGTTATTGTATCCTTTTCCTACAACGTGGTGGACATAAATTATACAAAAGACAATGAATACCAGGAAACAAACTAGAAGAGAATCGGGGGTAGGAGAGAATGATGGAATACGAGCTATGTTCGAGGAGTTCTCCTCAAAGACTTCACAGACAATTCTTCAAAATGTAAATATAATGTTGGAAAAAGGTTTTGAGGACTTTGAAAAGAGATTGGAACAAAAATTAGAAAAAATAAATGAGAAAATGGAAGGGGAGATTTAAAAAGTGACCGAAAGGGTAGAAGAATTAGAAATGGAGAGAGAAAATGAACTAGACAGAATAGCATTATTAGAATTAAGAGATAAGGAATATAGTTTAAGGTTTAGAGGCATACCAGAAGGAAAGGAGGAAGAAATAGAAGAAATAATAATACAAACACTAGCAAATTTAATAAATTGGGAAGAGGAAAAGATGGCAGAAGAAATTGAAAGGATGTTTTGCATTAACTCAAAATATGCACAGATTCATAAAAAGCCTAGAGATATTTTGATAGAATTTTCAAGGAGAAAAACTAAAGAAATGATTTTGCAAACTCATTTTGAAAACATAATTCTGTTTTCAAAATGAGTTTGCAAAATCATTTCTTTAGAATTAATGGAAGAGATATCATTGTTCTTAAAGAGATACCTATAAGAATTTTAAGAAAAAGAAAAGAATATTCAGGTCTGACAGAGATACTGAAAAGAAATAATATCTCATTTTGTTGGGAGAAATTAGAGGGGGTAAGCTTTACTTTTCAAGAAAGAAGGTACAAATTAAATTCAATACATAAAGGAATTTCTGGAAAGACATAAAAAGGAATTAGAACTCAATAAGACAAAAAATAAAGAAACACACACAGAGAGAGGAGCTAGCTACAAATTCTAAAGAGTACGAGGATCTACTTGCCTGATGGAAATTAAGTATACCACTTGGGTTATACATAAATGGGGCAAATAGCCCACAAAAAAGGATTTTTTTTCACTGTCTTAAAAAATTAAATAATGATGTCACATGCTTGCAAGAAACGCATATTTTAAAAAAAGAGGTTAAATATTTAGTGAACAAGAATCTGGGAAATGAATTTGTAGCAGTGAATGAAAAGAAAATCAGTGGGATTGTATTATATGTTAAACCTTATTTGAAGCCAAATTTATTATTTTCTGATGAACAAGGTAGATATTTAGGAATTGAGATAGAAACACAAGGTATTAAAACAATTGTAGTAGGTGTATATGTACCGGATAAAGATAGAAATAATTTTTATGTGAAGTTAATGGAGGAACTATCAATTTATACCTATAAAAGTTGGATTCTGATGGGAGATTGGAATGGAGTCACAATACCACTATTAGATAGGAAATCAGATAAACAAATTAAAAATAAACAAGGGAAACTTCCAAAAATATTTTTTGAACTAATGGAAAACTTAACCCTGATAGACTCTTGGAGACATAACAATGGATTAATGAAAGATTATACATTTTTTTCACAGAGATTTAAATCTTTTTCAAGAATTGATATGATTTGGGTATCAAAAGATTTAGCAAGAAAAATATCTAAAGCTGAAATTCTACCAAAAACATTTTCAGATCATAATCCAGTAAAATTAATAATTAGGAAAAACTTAAAATAGGAAAAACACCGGGTCCTGATGGTATATCAACAGGATATTATAAATACTTTATGGAACAAATTTTAAATCCACTTAAAGATTTAATGAACTTGATTCTGAATGGCTCCAAAATACCTGAGACATGGACTGAAGCTAATATAACACTTATTCCAAAAGAAGAACAAGACCCAACTTTAATTAAAAATTATAGGCAGATAAATGAACAACAAAAATCGTTATTAAACAATGATTACAACATTTTTACCTCAATATTAGCTGAAAGATTAAAAACAATTTTACAAGAAATTATAGACCAGGATCAAAGTGGCTTTTTACCAAAAAGACAATTGAAAGACAATATACGAACAGTGATAGATATTTTGGAATATGCACAATACCATAATGAAAGTCAAATAGCTTTAATATTTTTAGATGCAGAAAAAACTTTCGATAATTTAAATTGGATTTTTATGGTCAAAGTTCTAGAGAAAATGGAATTTGGGGATTCATTTGTGAAAGGGATTTAAGCAATCTATTCAATACAAAGAGCCAAGATAATAGTAAATGAGGAATTAACAGATAATTGCAAAATAGAAAAAGGAACGAGACAAGGATGTCCTTTATCTCCTCTCTTATTTATTCTTGTTTCAGAGGTCCTTAATAGAGAGATAAGAGCAGATTATCAAATAAAAGGAGTAAAAATTAAAAAACAAATTTTTAAATTGAAAGCATTTGCAGACAATTTGGTTTTTATCTTACAAAATCCTTTAGATTCGATAGACCAATTGTTGATGAAAATAAAAGAATTTGGAGAGGTGGCAGGTTTTAAGATAAACAATCAAAAAACAAAAATACTGAGCAAAAATATTGTGATGATCTCAACAGCAATGTCCCAATAAACACTTCTCCATGCAGTTCAATGAAATGCAGATAAAGCTTTATTCAGGATACATGTTAATTGAAGCACTCCTTAAGACTTGAATGCCAATTCCCGCCAAACTATTCCCTCTTAACTTCCCTCCTTGCGCGCCAATTCACCAGCCGATGATCTCATGAGGCAAACGTTTCCATCTCCACTCTGATGCAGGTGCGCGACCTTGACGGAGCCATCTCCAGCGTCCACCACCAGACATAACACTCAACTGCCATCCCCCCTCCTAACTACTCTACAAACACTATACTAGGCCTAATCCCAATGGCAGGATTCATAGACATGAACCCTGACATGCCGACCCTCCAAAAGAAAGAGCAATATGCCAAGCACAAGAAAGGTTAAAAAATACAAATAAACATAAAGACATGTTGAGCAATTCCAAAAATCTTCAGGCTGCAAAACAATGGGAGGCATTACAATCTGAAAAACAAAAGCAAGGACAATTATACAATTAACCAGGTTTAGCAGGGAACTGATCATGAAATTTCTGAAGTAACCTTGGAGCAGACACATGAATTTTATCAACCCATTCTTCAAAACCCACAGGCAAATGTTTCCATTGAACCAGATATTGCAATTTGCCCCTATGCATTCTAGAGTCCAAAATGTTCAGAATCTCAAAATGTTCATTATCTCCCACCATGATGGGTGGGGGTGTAACTGGATCTGGATGCCATTGGGGAGCGGGTTTAACTGGTTTCAATAAACTAATGTGGAACACAGGATGTACTCTATGAAGGTTCTTTGGCAAGTCCAACTGAGCAGCCACAGGGTTGATCACTTTCACAATAGGAAAAGGTCCAATAAACTTAGGACCCAACTTTTTGGAAGGTTGAGTTGACTTCAGATGTTTCATAGATAAATAAACCTTCCCCCCCACACCAAAGGCCATTCTGGAGTTCGTTTACGATCCACAAAGGTATTGTAAGAGTCTTTAGCTTCCTGCAAGATTTTCAGCATCACAGGCCAATTTGATCGTATTTTTGTAATCCATTCATCTGCCAATACAGGATCAGAAGGCTGAATCGTGGCAGGGTCAGGCAATTCTGGAATAGGAACAAAGTCTTGACCAGTGGCCACTTTAAATGGGGAAAATCCAGTGCTTTGATGAACAGCATTATTATAGGCCACTTCAGCAAAGGGCAACAACTCCACCCAATTGTCTTGCTGATGACTGATATAACAACATAAATACTGTTCTAACACGGAGTTAAGCCGTTCGCAAGCCCCGTTCCCCTGGGGGTGGTACCCGCTAGTAAGCCCCTGCTCAGTTCCAATCAATTTTAAAAATGATTTCCAAAATTTGGCGGTAAACTGACTTCCGCGATCGCTGATAATCCGCAAGGGGGCGCCGTGAGCTTGGTAGATATGTACAATGAATAACTTTGCCAGTTGACCAGCAGATGGCAACCCTTTACAAGGAATAAAATGGGCTTGCTTGGAAAACAGATCAGTCACTACCCATATTAGTGTTGCCTTTACTTTCAGGTAAGTCCACAATAAAATCCATTGAAATTTGCTTCCATGGGCTTGTTGGCTCAGCCACTGTTTGCAAGAGTCCCACAGGCTTTCCTGGTGCCTTTTTCATTGACGCACAGACATGACATGATAATACATACTGTTTAACATCTTTCCTTAAATTTGGCCACCAAAATTGCCTCTGGACCAAATGTAAAGTTTTTACAAACCCAACATGTCCAGCAACTTTACTATCATGGCAACGTTGTAAAATAGCTTTTCTCAGTTTCAGGAACATAAAGTCTGTCTCCACTCCACCACACCCCATTAGTTTCTGTTATAGTTTGTTTATGGGCTTTCCACCAATCATCATTCACCATAGCTTCCCAAAGCTCTTTCTCTAAGGAAGGTTCACATGGGGTTTGATGTTGTTTGGCTTGGCGTCGAGTAAGAGCAATTTTCCCTTCCAGTTGTACAGGTAAAGGTGAAGGTGCCAAATCAGAACCAGGTTCCTCCTGGTTTGGTAATCCCAATTGCTGTGGAGACATCACTGTAGTTCCATCACTTGTTCCATTTGAGTGTCATGTTGTGGTAATCTAGATAAGGCATCTGCTAGAAAGTTTTTCCCTGCTGGTAAATACTTCAATGTGAAATTAAACCTACTGAAAAATTCGGCCCAACGGATTTGTTTAGGATTTAATTTCTGAGGCGTTTTAAGGGCTTCCAAGTTTTTATGGTCAGTAAAGACTTCAAATGGATGTGGAGAACCCTCCAGCAGATGTCGCCAGGTAGCTAAAGCATGCCGTACAGCAAAAGTTTCTTTCTCCCAAACCAGCCAACGTTGTTCTGCTTCAGTAAACTTACGAGAAATATATGCACAGGGCCTTAATTGATTATTATTGTCTTTTTGCAATAATACATATCCAATTGCTGAATTTGATGCATCTGTTTGTATAACAAATGGGACTTCTGGATCAGGATGTTTTAAGATAGGTTCTGCAGTGAACAGATGCTTCAATTGCTCAAAAGCCGCTTGGCAAGCTGGCGTCCATTTTAACTTCGTCTGAGGCTTATTTGCCAATACGCCATCAGCCGATTTCTTTGTTTTTAGCATATCTGTTAACGGTAACACTATTTTGGCGAAAGAAGGAATGAATTGGCGGTAGAAATTTGAGAATCCCAAGAAAGCTTGTAATTGTTTTTTTGTTCTGGGTGTTTCCCATGCCAAAACATCTTTAACTTTGGCGGGATCCATTTCTATGCCTTGATGCGATATTCTGTAACCCAGAAAGTCTAGTTTTTCTTTATGAAATTCACATTTGGACAGCTTAACATAGAGCTTGTTTTCTAAGAGCTTTCTTAGTACTGATTTTCACTAATTTTACATGTTGTTCCATGGTCTCTGTATAGATCAATATATCATCTAAATATACCAATACTCCTTGATATAAAAATTCATGCAGAACCTCATTAATTAAGCTCATGAAGACTCCAGCCCCCCCCTTAATCCGAACGGCATGACTTTATATTGGAAACAACCGAGGTGGCAATTAAAAGCAGTTTTCCATTCATCTCCTTCCTTTATGCGCATTCTAAAATACGCTTCTCTCAAATCCAGCTTAGTGAAAATTTTCCCTTTCGTCAGCTGAGCAAGCATATCTTTCATTAAAGGCAGCGGGTACTGATTGGAAATACAAATAGCATTCAACCCCCGATAGTCAGTGCACAATCTTAAAGAACCATCTTTCTTTTTCCGAAATAACACGGGAGCAGCCATGGGAGACATGGATGGTTCAATAAATCCCCGCTTCAAATTTTTATCTATAAAGTTCCTCAGCTCTTGTAATTCCTTGTGAGTCATCGAATACAGCTTAGGTTTAGGCAATACTGCCCCAGGTTCCAGTTGCAACGAACAGTCTGTTTTCCGATGAGGGGGCATCTGGTCTGACTCAGTTTCTACAAAGATTTCCCCCTCCTCCTCGTACGTCGGAGGCACCACAGCTGCTTGAGCTAATTCCCTTAACGAGGCTGTTAATTCAACACACAATCCCGCAGACTCCCGTTCAACTCCCAAATACGAATCGTCTGCAAATTCCATTTCTCCAGAGACCCAATTGATCTGAGGGTTTCACTCCCTCAACCATTTAAGTCCCAACACTATGGGCTGACTGGATATGGGAGCCACAATAAACCGAATAGTCTCTTGATGTGTCCCAATAGTCATTTTCAAGGCTTCTGTGTAATATTCCACTGGACCCCCTTTCATATCTGACCCATCCAACTGACAAAATATGATGGGAACTTTTATTTTGTGCAACTTAAGTCTCAGTCCTGTAACAATAGCAGGATGCATCAAACATCTTGAGCACCCTGAGTCCAGCATAGCCATCAGATTATTCTGATCCTTCCCATCTAAAGTCTCAAGCTTTATTTTAACTTGCATAGTAGGACAATCTCCACTCACCAACGAATCTGGGCGCCGATGATCTGTGAATGCCTGGCCACCGGCGCATCTTAGACCAGGCATCGCTCGTTTCCCGACGGCAGGAATTCTTCATCGGAGGAATCCTTCTCTCCCCCAACTAATTCCAGCGTCTTGCTTTCATCCAAAGCATGGGCTGTTCCCTTACGTAACGGCAGCTTAGATGGCTTGGAAGGTTGGCTTTCTGGCTTTTTCTTCACAGCAGGGGTTGTTTGGGGGCAGTTGCTAATACGATGTCCCTCCTTGCCGCATTTAAAGCACAAGCCGCTTTTGGCTCTGCGTTCTTTTTCCTCCTCCCAAGCATTTGACCTGAACTGTTTCTTTGCCTGGGTTTGTCCCAGCGTTCTTTTCCCAGAGCTCTGCAGCTTCTTATACGATATCAATCTTAATTGGGTGCTCTCTGCTTTGCCCGCTAATTGGACCCATTCTTCTAGGGTGTCTGGGTCCCCTCTTCCCACTGCCATTTCCAGAATCTCAGGTTTCAATCCCATCTGGAAATATTCTACCTGAAAAGATTCAGGGCAGCCAGGGACCCTGCTTATAAGTTTTTCAAACTCCATAGCATATTCTGCGACAGTCCGGTTTCCCTGACTTAATTGTTGCAATTGCACTCTAGCTGACATCTTAGACAGCATGTCTTCAAATCTCCTCCTCAATGCTAACATAAAGTTGTTAAAAGTTAATAGTTCAGGAGCGTTTGAGTCATGTAACGCCACCAGCCATAAAGCAGCCTCTCCTTCTAGGAAACTTGAGACATACCTTACTTTGGCCTCTTCATTTAGGAAAGAGCTCTCAAACTCCTTAATAAAACCCCTGACATGGGTCATAAAGCAAGCCAACTTCCCGGGATCGCCGTCAAACCGCATTTTCAGTTTGTTTACTGCAAACACCCTGGCTTGGCCCCTTTGTAATCCACTTATGGGAGGTTGTGTCACCTCCAGCTCTGGTTCTGAAGAATCATCTTCTTCTTCCTCGCTGCTAGACGTGCCACTCTCTGCTGCCGTGGTCCTCAAAGTAGCCTTTAGGTCCGCCGCTGGCCCCCCTTCCTGCTGTGGAGCCAGGACCAGTTGCTGCACCGATTGAGTGAGAGTTTGTAGCTGTTGGCTAATGGTCTCCAGTTCAAAATCGATACGGGCAGTCTTCGCTTCCAGTGAAGCCATCCTTTGGGACTGGGTAACTCTGGTTTTAGCAGTTCGTTTCCCCATCCCTGCCTGGAGGCCACCTCCAATTCCCACGGACCATTCTGCACCCGTTTTGGGAGTACGTACCAAAGGAAGTTTGGTCATTCATTGGCGATCACTCGTAGCCGAGTAAGATTGTCTTCCAAAGGTAAAATTTTAACGGTGGATCCGTAAGTGGCTGTAAAGGCCAATTCTGGATCCGCACAACCTCCCACAGTGGGGGCATAGGTTTCCGGGTGGGAGACGGTCATGATGAGGGTTTGCCTGACGTGCCTTCCTTTTAGCTCTTTTCTCCCTTTCGCCCTGTACTCGTGCTTCTTCAAAGTCCATAGCACCATTAATAAAGGCTGACCTCCAATTGAAACGCTCATGAGTTAGGGCTTCCCAGTTCTCAATGCTGATATTACATTTTTTTAAATTAGCTTTGAGAGTATCTTTGAATCTCTTTTGCTGTCCACCAATATTCCGTTTTCCATTCTTAAGTTGGGAGTAAAGTAGCTGCTTTGGAAGACGATGGTCAGGCATTCGAACAACATGACCGGTCCAGCGAAGTTGATGTTGGATGATCATTGTTTCAATGCTGGTGGTTTTCGCTTCTTCTAATACGCTAACATTAGTCCGCCTATCTTCCCAAGTAATTTGCAGAATTTTTCGGAGGCAGCGTTGATGGAATCTTTCAAGAAGTTGGAGGTGGCGTTTGTAGAGGGTCCATGTTTCACAGGCGTACAGAAGGGTTGGTAGTACAATGGCTTTGTAAACAAGCATTTTGGTCTCCCTGCGAATGTCCCGATCCTCAAACACTCTACGCTTCATTCGGGAGAAAGCTACACTCGCAGAGCTCAGGCGATGCTGAATTTCAGCGTCGATGTCGGCTTTTGTAGATAGGTGGCTGCCGAGATAAGAAAAGTGATCGACATTTTCTAGTGACACACCTTTAAGCTGGATTGATGGCGCTGCGGAGGGATTGGTTCGAACTTGCTGGTAAAGCACTTTGGTTTTTTTAATCTTAATCGAGAGGCCGAGTTTTTCATATGCTTCTGCAAAGATGTTTAGGATAGTTTGAAGATCTTCCTCGGAGTGTGCACAGACTACGTTATCATCAGCATATTGAAGTTCTATAACAGAAGTTGCAATTACCTTATTTTTTGCTTTCAGCCTACTAAGATTAAAAAGCTTTCCATCTGCTCGATATATAATTTCTACACCAGTAGGAAGTTTCTCTTCAACAAGGTGCATAATCATAGCGATGAAGATAGCGAATAAGGTTGGAGCAATAACACATCCCTGTTTAACGCCGGATTCCACTTTAAATGGATCGCTTTGAGAGCCATTGTTATTCAGGATTGTTGCCATCATGTCTTCATGGAGTAACCGCAAGATGTTCACAAATTTATCGGGGCATCCGATTTTCAGAAGGATGGTCCAGAGAGCAGTACGATTTACAGTATCAAAAGCTTTAGTCAGATCAATAAACGCCATGTACAGAGGGCGGTTTTGCTCCTTGCATTTTTCTTGAAGCTGTCGTGCAGTGAAGATCATATCCACTGTTCCCCTGGAAGGGCGGAAGCCATTTTGCGTTTCAGGGAGGATGACTTCTGATACAGATAGGAGACGGTTTGCGATGATCTTTGCCAGGATTTTGCCTGCTGTGGCTAGAAGGGAGATGCCTCGATAGTTTCCACAGTCTGTTCTATCACCCTTTTTAAAGAGAGTGATAATTATGGCATCCCTAAAGTCTGCTGGAATCTCCTCCCTCATCCAGATTTTTTCGATGAGCTGATGAAGTTGTTGTGTAAGTTCAGGCCCGCCTTCTTTAAAGACTTCAGCAGGAATCCCATCAGGTCCACTAGCTTTGTTATTTTTCATTTGTTTAGTGGCTTTGCTGACTTCCTCCAAACTAGGGGGTACTGCAAGCTCATTTCTTATTTGTTTTTGTGGGATTTGCAAGAAGACTTCATCAGCCACAGTGGAGTGACGATTAAGGAGATTGTAGTAATGCTCTTTCCAGCGCAGTGCAATAGACTCTTTGTCCTTTAGAAGTTTAGCACCATCTACTGAGCGTAAGGGATTTGTACCATGGTTTGTTGGTCCATAGATGGCCTTTATGGCATTAAAAAAGCCCCGTGCATCATGAGCATCTGCAAAATGTTGGGTTTCTTGGGCTTTTTTTATCCACCATATGTTCTTAAGTTCTCTAGTTCTTCTTTGGACTTCTGCCTTTGCACTGGCGTAGATTTTTTTTCTTAACGGCACAGTTAATATCTTTTTGCCATGTCTGGAAGGCTTTCCTTTTCTTGTCAATAATATCTTCAATCTCACTATCGTTCTCATCAAACCAGTCCTGATGTCTCTTAGTCTGGTATCCGATAGTTTGTTCACAGGCTGAAATAATAGAAGTCTTCAATTTAGTCCAGTGTTCCTCAACATTTTCAGGAAGTTCCATAGGCAGATGTTCCTTGAGAGTTGATTGAAAGCAAGCTCGTTTGATAGGATCTTGAAGGGCCAGTGTATTCATTTTACGCCTTGGTTTTCTTCCTTGGAGCCTACGATGAGGGACAATCTTTATGGCCATCGTGGATCGAATTAATCGATGGTCTGTCCAGCAGTCATCGGCACTCGTCATGGCTCTGGTGAGAAGTACATCCTCTATTCCACTCCGCCTGGACCCTTTAGAGGCTTTCTTCTTGCCAATTTCCGGCTCAAACGCCACGACTTTTCCTTCTTTGTAAACTGCTTCCAGACCTGTAGAAGTGCCTGGCTGCTCTTCTTCCCCTGCCTGGAAACATTCCATAGATTCCTCCATTCTGGGAATTGCTTGGACGAGTCGATTCTCACTCATTGGGGTTAGTAACTGTAACCTCAGGATAAACCGACTGGCTTGTAGATTCCAGTCTTTCTGTGATGATCTCAACAACAATGTCCCAATAAACACTTCTCCATGCAGTTCAATGAAATGCAGATAAAGCTTTATTCAGGATACATGTTAATTGAAGCACTCCTAAAGACTTGAATGCCAATTCCCGCCAAACTATTCCCTCTTAACTTCCCTCCTTGCGCGCCAATTCACCAGCCGATGATCTCATGAGGCAAACGTTCCCATCTCCACTCTGCTGCTGATGCGCGACCTTGACGGAGCCGTCTCCAGCGTCCACCACCAGACATAACACTCAACTGCCATACCCCCTCCTAACTACTCTACAAACACTATACTAGGCCTAATCCCAATGGCAGGATTCATAGACATGAACCCTGACAAATATGACTTAAAAATAACAAGAAATTATAACAAAAAAAACCCGGCTTTACAATAGAAGATTAGATATTTGGGAGTAATATTAACAACAAAAAACAGTACATTATTTCATAATAATTATGGGGAAATTTGGAATGAAATCAAACTAGACTTGGAAAGATGGGGAAAGATGGGGGAAACTACATTTACAGTTCTAAGATGCAAGATGGCGGCCGCAAGTCAGCGCGGCCGCTGACCGTCCCGGGAAAGCCGAAAAACCCACCGAAAACCCACCGAAAAACCCCTAAAAATTCACCTTTGGGTTTTGGAGAGGTGGTGGGGTCGGTGGTGAGTGGCTTTCTCCGAAGGGAGTGCAGGGGCGAGACCGTGTGTCCGGGTCGGAGCTGCGTGAAGCTGCTCGAGGAAAGGAGCCCGGTGAAGACGCCATAGCCCTTTGAGGTCTGTTGCGGGCCAGAGTCTTGGGGTTCGAGTTGGGCCAGAGCTGGGCTGGAGCTGGGCTGGCGGAGCTGGTGAAGGCCGGGAGCCCACCGAAGACCAGAAACTGTAGGAGGCTGCCGGACATGGCTGGAGGCTGGAGACTGGAGGCTGTTGGTCGTTGAGCTGGGCTGGCAGAGCTTGCAGAGATTACAGGGCTGAAGTTTGACGGAGGCTGCCGAGGGGCTCTGTTCTTGATTGCTGGAGGTGGAGACCGTCGGGGTTCGGACTAGGCAGGTGGAGTTGGCGGGGCCTAGTAGAGCCGGCGTGGTACAGAGAGATCCCAGCTGTTGCAACAGAGTCCTCAGACGAGTCGCCCCCCCCCCCCCCGCAGACAAGCTGGACTTTTCTTGGGCCAATTCTGGAGAGGGTTCGGAAGCCTTAATGTTAGAACTGGCTGGAGCTGGGGGCGAACCCTGCGGCCCTGGAAGGTGCAGATGGGGTGGAGGCTGGAGTCCAGGAGACCAGGACATACGAAAAATAACAACAACACGGACTAACTCCTATGAAGACCTGGACAGTGTCCCATCTAATAAAAGGTGGCAGAGGGTTTATAGGGGTCCCTTAGTATGAATGTGGACCCCCCACTGGGTGAGAGACGAGGTGGGGGGAGCTAAGATTGTATGGTTTTGTAAGAGTACCCCCCTGAGTGAGAGTGAGGTGGGGTAGGAGTGATTGCTGGTGAGTGTTGGTACCTCTCCCTGACCAGTGAGAGAAGTCGAGGGAGAGGTACAGAGCGTGACTGGGGGTGGTGCTGGATCCTTACAGTGCCGAGAGCGTGAACTGGTGCACTGGGGGGTCTTGTCACTACCCGATTTGCAGTGAGATTGGATGATGGATGAATGGGATAAGGGACCCTTGATTAAGCCCAAGAATTCTGGAGGCCTGGGAGTGGAGGCTACTAGGCCAGAGTCGGGAATCTCTGGGGGCTGGGGGGCAGGCCATTTGATTCAGGTGGTGACGGGCAGGGGATGGTATGACGGGAACCGGAGGGCGAGCCATTATCGGGGAAGGCGCCCCCGGTGTTTGTTACCGGTGGCGCGTTCCGGCCCCCCGTGTTCATACCCAGGCCCTGGTAAGCAGACCCTCGTGGGCTCCAGTCTCCGACTGTTGCTGCTGAACGCCAGGTCGGTGAATAACAAGGCCCCCTTATAAGTGATTTAATCACAAAGGAGGGGGCTGACCTGGTGTGTATTACCGAGACCTGGCTGGGCCCAGAGGGGGGAGTAGCCCTCTCGGAAATGTGCCCAGCTGGGTTTCGGGTGTGGCATCAGCCGAGACACCGGGGTAGGGGAGGAGGGGTGGCAGTTGTCATCCGAGAGTCCCTTGTGGCCTTCAGGGGCGCTGCTCCACAAGTGACCGGGTGTGAGACCCTGTTTTTCAAGTTGGGTTCACGAGAACAGTTGGGAGTGTTGCTGCTGTACCAGCCTCCCTGCTGCGTAGCGACCTCCCTGCCTGAGCTGCTCGAGGCTGTCTCAGGGTTGGTGGTGGAGTTCCCCAAACTTATGGTTCTGGGGGACTTCAATCTGCCGTCCCTGGGGTGGTCCTCGGAGGCGGCCCGGGAGTTCATGGCTACCATGGCAGCTATGGGCCTGTCTCAGATTATTCGTGACCCGACTCGTGACAGTGGTCTCACCCCGGACTTAGCTTTCTTGTCCGAGCAGTGGCAATGTGATCTGAGGGGAGAGTTACATCTTTCCCCTTTGTCATGGTCAGACCACGCCCTGGTGACCCTGAGACTCTCTTGTGCTGCCCCACTCCGCAGGGAGGCGGGACCCATTCGATTGGTCCGCCCCCGGCAACTGATGGACCCAGTGAGGTTTCAGAAGGAGCTGGGGGTTATTCCCGAGGACTTGCTTCACAGTCCAGTGGAGGTCCTGGCCACAGCCTGGAATAGGGAAGCGGCCAGAGCTCTGGACAAGATCGCGCCTGTGCGACCTCTCCGGCCCTGTTCGGCCCGTCACTCGCCGTGGTTTACGGATGAGTTGAGGGCTTTGAAGAGGGTTAAGAGACGTCTAGAGCGCCGCTGGAGAAAGACAAAGACTGAATCTGACCGAACACAATCTAGAGCCGCAGTTAAGGCCTACCTTGTGGCGGTAAGAGCGGCGAAATGTGAATATTTCTCCGCTCTTATTGCGTCCGCAGAATGCCGCCCGACGGCCCTGTTTAAGATTACAAGATCGCTTTTGGGTCAGGAGCAAGGGGAGACCCATTTACAGGGCCGATCGGAAGAGTTTTCTGAGCATCTGCAGGACAAAATCGCTCAGATTCATTCTAAGTTGGACTCCAAGCGTGGGATAAGATCTGGGGAGATGCCAGAGGCCCGTACTTGCCATGTTATCTGGGAGCAGTTTGATCCTGTTGGGCCTGATGAAGTAGACAGGATCCTCCGGACTGTAAACGCCACCACATGCCAACGTGACCCATGTCCCTCCTGGATGGTAAAATCAGCTAGTGAGGTGACATGTGGCTGGGTCCAGGCGATTATAAATTCGTCCTTGAGTGACGGGGTGTTCCCGGCTGCCTTTAAGGAGGCGCTGGTGCACCCCCTCCTCAAGAAACCATCCCTGGACCCTACCATCCCGGGCAATTTTCGCCCTGTCTCCCACCTTCCCTTTTTGGGAAAGGTGGTTGAGGAGGTGGTGGCGTTGCAACTCCAGAGGATTCTGGAGGAAACGGATTATCTGGACCCCTTTCAGTCAGGTTTCAGGCCGGGATATGGGACAGAGACCGCATCGGTCGCGCTTATGGATGATCTCTGGCGAGAGCGGGATGGAGGGAGTGCGTCCATCCTTTCTCTCTTAGATCTCTCAGCGGCTTTCGATACCGTCGACCACGGTATACTTTTGGGACGGCTCGAGGAGCTGGGGGCGGGCAGCGTGGTTTTGCGCTGGTTCGCCTCCTTCCTCCAGGGCCGTTCCCAGTCGGTGTTGATAGGGGAGGAGAGAGCTGACCCGAGACTCCTGACTTGTGGGGTGCCCCAGGGGTCGGTTCTCTCTCCTCTCCTATTCAACATCTACATCAAGCCACTGGGCGAGATCATCCGTCACCATGGGATGAGGTATCACCAATATGCCGATGATACCCAGTTATACATCTCCATCCCGGGTGAAGTAAGTGATGCGGTCAATGCCTTATCTCAGTGTCTGGAGGCTGTGGGGGTCTGGATGGGGAACAACAGGCTTCAACTGAACCCTGGTAAGACGGAGTGGCTGTGGATTGACAGCCCCCCTGGATCCGGGAAGTTGTCATCCTTGGTTCTGGGTGGAGTTGCACTACCCCACTCGGATCCAGTGCGGAATCTGGGGGTCCTCCTGGACTCGCGACTCCTGCTCGAAGAGCAGGTGGCAGTCGTGGCCAGGAGGGCCTTTGCACAGCTCCAAGTTGTGCGCCAGTTACGCCCTTTCCTGGATCAGGAGGCCCTCCGAACAGTCACTCACGCCCTTGTCATCTCCCGTATAGACTATTGTAATGTGCTCTACATGGGGCTACCCTTGAAGAGTATCCGGAAGCTTCAGCTGGTGCAGAATGCAGCGGCGCAAGCAGTTATGGGGGCCAGGAGATCGGTCCATGTAACACCTCTGCTTCGCGAGCTGCATTGGGTGCCAGTTTGCTTCCGGGTCCAATTCAAGGTTTTGGTGATCACCTTTAAAGCCCTAGATGGCATAGGACCAGGGTACCTGAGGGACCGTCTCGTCCCGATAACGTCGGCCCGCCCCACCCGTGCATGCAGAGAGGGCATGCTTCGGACCCCCTCGACAAGAGAATTCCATCTAGCGGGGTCCAGGAGGCGTGCCTTCTCTGTGATAGCGCCCACCCTATGAAATATCTTGCCCCCGGAGGTGAGACTGGCCCCCTCCCTCCTGACCTTTCGGAAGGCCCTTAAGACCTGGCTCTGCCACCTGGCCTGGGACAACAGAGGCGGTAATGCCTCCTGGGGTTGGCTAGCCCCGTAGCAACACTATCTACGCTACGTTCCCTACGTCCCCCATCTTGTATTTTATCTATTTATATTGCATTTTTTAGACTTTTATTGTATCGTTTTTAACTTTGATTGTTGTAACCAGCCCAGAGTCCCTTGTATGGGAGATGGGCGGGGAATAAATTGGATAAATAAAATAGAAAAATAAATAAAAAATTTATCTCTATAAGAAAGGATATCTACAATCAAAATGAATGTATTACCGAAGTTGTTATTTCTCTTTCAAACATTACCAATTTTAGCAAATGAGAAAATATTTAAATTATGGCAAAAGGACATTTCAAAATTTATTTGGCAGGGGAAAAAACCAAGAATTAAATTTAAATTGTTACAAGATGCCAAGGAGAGAGGAGGCCTGGGGTTACCAGATTTTAAACTATAGTTTGAAGCCTGCTGTTTCTTGTGGATAACAGAATGGCTAACATTGGAAAATCAAAAACTCCTACAGTTAGAAGGACACGAACTTAAATTTGGATGGCATGCATACATTTGGTATGAAAAAGTAAAAATGAATGAAGAATTTAATAATCATATCATTAGAAAAACATTATTAAGGATTTGGGATAAATATAAAAGGAGATTACTACCAGATATACCAATGTGGTTATCGCCACAAGAAGCCTTTACAAGAAAAGAAAGTTCAGGAGACAAGATAAAATGGTTGAGATATAAAGATTTTAAAAAATTTGAACAAGATTTACCTATGTTAAAAACTAAAGAATTAGAAAGTGAAGGACATCTATGCTATTGGTTCACTTACGTAATGTAAGGGAAAATAAAGATAAGAGATACAGTATATCAAGATACTACTTGTATATCTATAGCTGGGATAGTTGGAAACCTTTTATATATTTTCTTTTTGGAACTTGGGTGTATAAATAACAATATATATTAATAACACAAAAAGGTGTGTAGTACTTACTGTATTTTAATATGTTAATTATCCTGTTAATTCTTATGTATATATACATGATTTTGTAGAATATCTTAATGAATAAAGAGTTTTAAAAAATAAAAAAAAATAAAAGATGCATTGTGCACAAACGCAATCACTAGTTGTTTAGGTAGCTGGCCCAGAAATAGGTTTTCCTGATCACACACAAGGCTGCCTGCTGGAATGCTGTAAACCTTCATCCCCAAACAATCAATGGGATATTTGGCATTGGAGGTGAGCAAAGCTTCCGCGTGACCCAGATGCACGCCTGCTGCTACTTTTACACGTTTTACAAAGAGAGATGCCGCCAGGAGCTGCACTTTGTAATTCTCATTGCCATCCTTTATCAGGCAAAATTCATTTCTGCTTCTTGAGAGTTTGACTTTCACATCAACCCCATTAACTAGCAGCTTGTCTTGAAAAAACAGATCGCTATGCAAAGGCCATATCCTTTAAATTTAATTTTTCAAGCAACCAGGTTGTATCGCAGGGTCGCCATCGGTGGATCCTCAGTGTCTGCCATAAGTTTGTTCATATTTTCTAACATCTGTTGGATGTTGGCATAGTATCCGCTTCTCAAAGAAAATTCCCACTTCTTTCTTTTGTTAGCAATTTCAAGATACCTGCCTGAAGTTAATGTGTTCCAGCTGTGTGGGTACTGGATCTCTACTAGCCCCACTTCCCATGATCCTGGAAGGCCCAGCGCCCTTGCTAATTGAATGGTAAAATTGGAACTTTTGTTTTTGGGAAATGCTGTTGTCGATGCATTGCTGGGGAGGGTGATATAAAATCCTGCCATGTCAAAGGTCATGTACTTCAGTCTCCTTAACCCAACTATTGAACTTCTCTGGCCAGCCAACCCATTTGACTAGAATCTCTTTATATTTCCCCTGCCCTTTTTTTTCAATTCTGTATATGCGTTGTTGGTCAGCAGGCACCTTTTGGAGCAACTCGGGGTAAAAAGAACCCTTTACTGGATCATCTGTGTAATCTTTTAATCTATACATTCTTTCCCCTCTTGTCAGCAGCTCTTTGATGATGAATATCTCATCCGTATAGGTTTGCTGATAGCCTTTTTCAAATTTCCCCTTCAGTCTGGATATCCTGATGTGATCACCCACCTTAAGATGCTTTTCCTTTCTTTCACTTTTTAAAATATCCCCATACAGTCTTAACCATACATCCCTTTCATTAGACAAATTTACAGTATTAGAAGCAGCCCGGATGCTACGGTGGTAAGTTGATTATAACCCTGAAGAATATCTGGCAAAATGTCCACATACCGATGAGTATTTCTGGCTGTGAAATATCTCCAGAGTTTATATTTTAGGGTGCGGTTAAACCTCTCTATAACGGCTGCTTTAGTCTATGTGTGACAAAATGATGAATGCCATAACATGTTAAAAGTTTCTTCAGAGGACTATTTAAGAACTCTTTACCAGCATCTGTCTATTTTTCGGGGTGCACGTCCTGTTTTGAAGATATTCTGGAAGGTGGTTGCAACCTTGCTCCCTGACTTATCAGGCAAAGGACAGGCCGAGCCATATTTAGACAACACATCAATGACTGTTAAGATGAACTTTTTTCCATGATTTTCCTTAGAAAATTTAGAGATGTTTATGAGATCAGCCTGCCATTGCTGGTCTATGCCTGACACCATTGTTTTATTTCTAAGAAAATTAATTCTTGCCGGTTTATGAAGCATATAAGCATCTTGTCCTGAACGCCATGTCTCGACTTGCTTCATGGACAGGTTTTTATCATGTTTTCTTCCCTCTTGAAAAAGGGGATTTACCCCAGCGTAACTCCCTACCCTGCCCGGGGTGTAATAGATGTCCCTTAGAATATTTTCATACCTCATTATGCCGAACAACCTCTGGCAAAATGATCACACTTTGTCTTTAATACATTGCTTTATTGGTAATAAAGCTTTGAGAGAGGTTGTCTAAGTCATTGGAAACATAACCCTCATCATCACCTTCAGAAGATAAAGAGGCATAACCCTCTGATTGGTCTGTATCCCCCCAACACCCCCCGCAGTCACATTCTAATAGGTCTTGGTATAATTTACTGGTACTGTCATATTCCAGATCAGATAAATCATCAGAAGATGCGTGGCCTCCAGAATATAAAATGGGCTTCCTTTGGTATCTTCGCTTTCTAGGTAGTGTTAATTCAGATACTGCAAAATAAAACATCAGGGCATGTCACTTCCACTTGGGGTCATGACCTGGTGACATCAGCACCACGTGGGGGTTTGTTTGTTTACATACATGATGTAGCAGGAAACAGGAAATGACATCACAGATCGGAAGTGCTGGTTAAAGCGCCTGTTAAAAAAGGTATACACTATTATTACTCACTCTCCTCAGGTGAACATGCTGGTTGATATCTCTTCAAAAAGAGGTAAAAACAGAACAGATGATTTGCTACTGCTAGAGAAAGTAAGAGAGAGTAAGCGTGTACACCAGCTCTGTTGTCCTCTTTCTTTAACATAACCCCTAACCATGTCAGCTCATTATTTTAGAAAAATAATTATTTAGAAAAATAATTTTGGTCTAGTGGTTAAGGTGCTGGGCTAGAAACCAGGAGACTGAGAGTTCTAGTCCTGCCTGAGGCATAAAAGCCAGCTGGGTGACCTTGGGCCAGTCCCTGTCTCTCAGCCCTAGGAAGGAGCCAATGGCAAACCAGGACACTGAGAGTTCTAGTCCCGCCTTAGGCATGAAAGCTGGCTGGGTGACCTTGGGCCAATCCCTGTCTCAGCCCTAGGAAGGAGCCAATAGCAAACCAGGAGACTGAGAGTTCTAGTCCCGCCTTAGGCATGAAAGCCGGCTGGGTGACCTTGGGCCAGTCACTCTCTCTCAGCCCAACTCACCTCACAGGGTTGTTGTGGGGAAAATAGGAGGAGGAAGGAGTATTAGGTATATTCGCCGCCTTGAGTTACTGTATTTATAAAAATAATAAATAAATAAATAAATAAATAAGTAAGCAAGCCACATGACATACTCCTGCAGTACTGCAGCAGAGCAAGTACACACTAGGTGTTTTGGGTGGGTTTTGAAGACTAGCCACTAGACCATTTACTTTGATTTGTTTTCCAAAAACAGACAAACTTGTCACCACTGTGAACTGTATGCCCGAAATATTTGGATTTTGACTCCAAGCAAGTAACTTTCATAATGCAGGTTAATTTTCCCAATTCAATTTCATGAGAGGACTGGAAAGGTACCAGTGAATTTTAAATTATTTCTCATGTTGTCGGTTTTAACAATAGCACTGTATACTCAGCGTAGAGACAACAAAGGCAAATATGAAATTTCTCAAATCATTTTTAAAATTTGAGATTTTCCTCTTTTAATCTATATTTATCTGTTCTGAGCCAAATTTCAAATGTAGGCAATAAACCTAAAAACCCAACTGCAAAAATTTAATAGGTGTTCTAGATTAACATCCAGTGAGCATAGTCTTCAGAGTTCAACATAAGGTGCTTCTAGTTTTGTACATGTAAAGTTTTGTACAGGAAATGTACAGTATAAAGCAATCTGAGATGTTCCTGGAGAAGGTATGACTTTGCTGAAAACGTTAAAGTATCCTAGCACTTTGACCTTAAAATGCTCTAATTCAAAAAGATATGCAGTGCAAACCATTCTCATCTGTGACAGTAAACCAACCCTACTTTTACTTACTTCCATTAGCATAGAGACTGGAAATGGATTCGAGTTTTTAGTACCTTGGGACCTCTGGAAAATGCAGCTACACTTCTCTAACTCCTAATTTAATCACAGCATCCAGGGCATATTTATTTAAATTGAACTTACAAGAAAAAATCCATACCAGAAGAACCAATAGCACTAGTAAATGTGTTGACAAACATTAGCTTCCCTTAAGGTTAAAGATCTATGACCAAAACATAGGAGTCTGTCCTGAACTCTGTACTTTTGCATTAAACTATGCAGAGAAGAAAACGAGATCTTTGTTTCCATCACCTACGTACATCATCTGTGAAAAACTTTTGATTTCAAGGGAGAGGAAGAGGAAAGCCCTACACAACATAAAGCTTAAGGGAGGAAGCAGGCAGTCAATGGAGTATATGGGGACTGAAATGGATAGAATGATGGAAGGAGGTACAATGCACTTTGTTTACACCTTGGAAAGGATAGAAATAATGTCATGAATGGAACAATGGAAAGAATGAGAACACTCACAAGTAATTAGTTCTAACATGCGAAGAGCTGTCTGTTTCTGCATGGCAGTCTGAATTGGGAGGAAGAGGCAGAAGAGAGAAAAGAGAGAAAAGGAACAAAAAGAGGGAGATAAAAAAAATTACTCACTTTTATTTCCAGCCTGATTATAGCTCCAAAAAGGTTACCCTTTCCATGAGGTTGGGCATTGGTTTCAAGGAGAATCCCTACGCCACATTATCTTTCTTCCAGATTTTACCGTGTTTTTGAGCAAGAACAACCTGTAGCAGCTTTCATGGAAAAATGAGTATTTGAGATTTTTCATCATTGCAGCCAGAATATAAGCTTGCAATTGAAACTGCTTATAGTTGGGTTTCCATTTTCATTTATCTAAATAATCTAGCATTCTTGTGAGATTTCTAAGATTTACAGTATAGGACTATGTTCTGCATTTGTCACAATAAGCTGGAATCCTTGTATAGAAAGCAAAGAAGATAATGATAATTCCAGGTCTTCCTCTACAGAGGAAGCTTTCATTAGTTCAGAAGCAGAAGCTTTCAGAAGATCACAAGGCAGTTAAATGAAAACATTTCCCCCTTTTTTCCAGTACTGATGTGACTGAGCTGAGTTAAAATTATTGTAAAATATATAAATAAGAATCCTGGAATAAAAAGTTGGACTATCCCATGTTAAGAAATCAATGGCTAAAGGTTTTAAAGACTATCAGGTATGTTTCTTGTGATATTAAGATGAGACTAATTCAACAAACAATTTTTTCATATGTATTGGACACCACAGATAATGTTTAAAAAGTGTTGGCTGCTAGCTAATCTTATTGTGTTGTAAGTGTAAGATAAAGGAGGGGATACTTATTTATATGATATAGACCTAGGCTGACTATACGTCCCGTTTTGAACGGGACAGTTCCGTTTTTCAAACAATTCTTGACCGTCCCGTCTTTTTAAGAAAAAAGGCCAATTTGTCTCATTTTTGAAAGTTGCTGCATGCACATGCCCCCCCACCCTCACCCCCCCACGCATGCATGCCCCCCTGCATGCACCACCCCCTGCATGCCCGTTTCTGCCTCAAGGAAATATGGTCAGCCTATATAAACCTATCCTACAAATTTCATTTTGGCTTAATATCCTTAAGTATAGCTAATATGGTGTTATGAAGATGAATACAGTTCAATACATTAATGTACTTTTGGATTAGATACTGTACAAAGAATTTGGGATCTATCACTTTCTAATGAACTTTGGATGTACTGAGCATAGGGTGCTTCATGCAGTGCAAAGGAAACTGGGTTTACTGTTTCTTAAAAGTACTGTTGATGTTAGAAAAGTCTTGTCCTAATTTCCTTTGCAGGATTCATTGCTGCAGATATTAAAGGGACTGGATCTTGGACACAGCTTTATCACAGACTATCATGAGAATGGATCCCTGAAATCTACTTGGATACAAAAGCTATGCTAAAATTGGCATACTCATCTATCAGTGGATTGTGCCACTTGCACACTGAGATCTTCAGCACCCAAGGCAAACCAGTCATTGCTCACCAAGACCTCAAAAGTAAAAACATTCTGGTGAAGAAGAATGGAACTTGCTGTATAGCAGACCTTGGTCTGGCAGTTAAATTAATTAGATGGGTAAAATACTGCCTTTCTTAATGAAGCTAGGTTTGTTAAAAGTTTTTTAAAGGAAAAGTGGGGAGAAGGTTGTACAGATCCCTGAAATGAACATCGGGGGGGGGGGGGGGGAGAGAATGCTGGCAATAGTTCATTCTCTCTGGCAACCAATCTATGTTATGTTACTGTAGGGGTGGGCAATGTTTGAGAAGTTGAGTGCCATAGCTAAGCCTGCTACACTTTCAGAAGGCTGCAGGAAGCTGTCCTATGATGATATTACCCCACCAGAAGGACCAGGGTGGGAGGGCGTATGAACTGTGGCATTATGAGAATAAACCAGCTTCCACTAATAAATTTTCAAACTGAAGATAGTTTCAAACTCTTCAGTAGTTTGAATTGAACTGCCACAGCACAGATGTGTCTAAGGTGATGGTGATGCAGAGATACAGTAAAATAAATGGTACAGCTCCTAACCATTATTAGATAGGTGTTCTTATATCTGTATCTTCCTTAAGATAATGAATAGTAATTCCTTAGCTTTTTATTATCCCCCTGGAAGCCTTAGAATCTGAGGCATCTTAAGATATCTGTAAGAGAAATATAATTGTAATCCTTGGCATCAGAATTCCAATTTATTGCCAGCAAATTCTCAAAAATGTCTCTAGCATCCTCTCCTGAGTTCTTTTCTCCCTCTTTTCTGGTTTTGCAATTGAATGCTTAATATAAAACTGGGTAGGAATTTTGTTTAAAAATGAGCATTTGGTTAGCACTTGACAAGCTTTCTCTGTAAGAAGAATTTCCATTGAGATTATCTGTTAATTCTGACTTGCATAGATACAGCTTTAATTTGGAAAGGTGTGGGTGTTTCTCTTTTATAAGCAATTTTAGTTTTTGAAGAGAAACTTTTTGCATACTTAATTATTGTGTCTTTTTTTATTATACCATCATTTCTCCAATACAGATATAGATAAATTTACAAAAATAATCTCTTACCAATGATTAAACCATAGTAACATTATTTCCCTGATGATTTCCCTGAAAGACCCTGATGCTGGGAAAGACTGAAGGCAAAAGGAGAAGGGGATGGCAGAGGATGAGATGGTTAGATAGCATCACTGATGCAATGAACATGGACTTGAGTAAACTCCAGGAGACAATGGAGGACAGGAAGGCCTGGCATGCTATGGTTCATGGGGTCACAAAGAGTCGGACACGACTTAACGACTGAACAACAACAACAACAACAACAACAACATTATTTCTCTTAAAATAAAGCAATTAATCATTAAAACCCAAAATCAGAGTATCATTTTTTTCTACCACAAGCAAGTACTCTAGAAGTGGTTGCCAAACAGATATAAATCCAGAAACTTAATGTTCTCTAATTAATGCTGTTAATTTAGCCATTTGGGCCAGATCCATTAATTTAACAATCCAATCTTCAACCATAGGTATCTGTGGATCTTTCCATCTCTGTGCGTATAAAAGTCTTGCAGCTGTCATCATATATAAAAGCAAAACTTACTGAGAAACTGTTGTTTCTCCAACTCCTTCTCCATCAAACCCAGGAACAGTTCTGGCTTTTTTTGTATGTTCACTTTTAAAATATTTTGGATAATAATGCATATTTGATCCCAAATTTTTTTGACTTCCTCACAAGTCCACCAGAGATGATAAAAAGTTCCTTCTCCCTGTAAACACTTCCAACAAACATTAGTTACACCATTATACATTTTGATAGTTTATCAGGGGTTAGATACCAATGATACATCATCTTATAAAAGTTCTCTTTAAAGTTATAATTTAAGGTGAATTTCAAACCTTTATTCCACATATTTTCCCATTGCTCCAGCATAATATTATATCCAAAATTCTTAGCCCATTTGATCATGCATTCTTTAACCTGTTCATCTTCCAAATTCATCTGTAACAACATTTTATACATTTTAGTAATAACATCTTCATCATTTATGCAGAGTTCCATTTCAAACTTAGTTATTTCATTAACAAATTTAAAGTTCTTTTTATCCAATTTAAAGCGTTCTGACAATTGCATATAGGTAAACCAATGACATGTAAAACCTTCCAACTCTAACATTTCCCTTGTTTTAAACTTTGGTTCACTTTCTTCAAAATTTAACAAATTTTTATATTTTAACCAACTTATTCCTCCCACATTTTCTCTTCTAACAAATGCTTCTTGAGGTGATAATCACAACGGTACATTAGGAGACAATCTTACCTTGTATTTGTTCCAGATCCTTAGTATGGCACTCCTAACAAAATGATTTTTAAAATCCTTATTAGCTTTAACTTTATCATACCACAAATACTAGTTAGAGATTTAAGGTGCCACAAAATTTGTTTTTGCTGCCATCAATCAACACAAACTATTGCCCAGAAAATTTTTGTGTATCCTTGTTTGTTTTTTTTAAAACAAGGGAGAAAAAAGAATTACAATAGCTTCTTTTAAAGAATTGCTGGCACTGAACTAAGTCCCTTTCTACTCCTGGGACTTATTATTCCTTTTTCTGTAAGGTCTTATTTAGCCATAAAGATTTATTCTGTATTTTAATAGACTCTTTTAAATATGCAATATTTCATTGTAATGGGAATTTGGAGCTCATTTATGGGAATTCTTGTGGTTATAAAAATTACTGCTAAAGCAAGAGCACAGCTGTTTATTTATCAATCAAATTTCGTCACCGCCCATCTCCCCCAAAAGAGGGACTCTGGGTGGTTTACAATAGAGAAGACATTTGAAAATTAAGGCAAGATGTTCCTGGAAACACTCTAAAGACAACAATCTAGGGCTTTCAAGAATGGGTCCCATTTCTGATAAACCACTGATGTCTCATACTGATTATAAACAGATGCATTTACTAAAGGGGACATATATTATATATAGCTGACATCCAAGAATCATGTAAATTCGAGGTGGTTTTGTGACTTTTTTACTTTGGACTGTTTGCTTTGATTATACTGTAGACATTTTATTACAAATTACTGATTGTAACCTGCTGAGAGTTGACTGATTGTGGCAGGCTAAAATCCAATCCAATCAATCAATAAATTATAGACCACAGTGAAAAACACTGGGGTGATTTGTACATGTGGACAGATGTGTGAGAATCATTAAAGCAGCAGACTCTGGTTCCAACCTCTCAAGTTGATATCCCTTAAAGTAAATTTTGTGGAAAGCCATTTCAATAATCATGCAGAAAATACCTGTCATCCTTTCCTAAGTTCTTGATAATTTTTTTACCATCAAATTAAGTGTGCATATGCAGGGGCTGGGACTAAAATATAGTGAAAGTACTTTCTCCCCCCTCCCAATGGTCTTTGCATGAGCTCCTAATGTTAATAACAAAACACACCATTCATTGGCTTTTGCTTCTCAAATGTCAATTCCCTGGAAGCAATTATGCATGTAACAGGGCCCATCTGGTATAGAAGTCATATTTGCATTAATTGCTGAGAACAGGAAGCCATTATATCTAATACAAATCGCAGGTCCTGATTTTAGCCTTCCCCTTTCTCTACTTAGCTAGAGTAAAAAAAAAAGCACAGAAACTTTCTATTTAGTAAAAAGAAATGGATGAACTTCTTTCAAATGCTCAGAAAATGTCTTGGACCAAAATAGGAAGCTATTCGCTTTAAACTAGGGTTATGACATAGATAGTTGAGTTTTCCCCAGATTCTGGGCATGCCATCTGGAACCTACTTGACCTGTTAGCTGGTGCAGATTTCCAGCCGTTGCTGTTTTTTAAATAATAAGCCTCTGGTTGCTATTAGACTATACAGAAGTAATATATATTTCAGTTGAGCAGTCTGCTCAGTTGCTTCTTTCCATTAAGAAAAGGCAATGAGATTGGCACGTGAAGAAAGGTTTCATATCTCACTGCCCTGGTTCCTACTTTCACATACCAATCAGGAAAGCAAGAGACAGACACCATTTGTGAATACTCTGTCAGAAGTTTTGCTTTCACCTGGGTTGTGAAACAGTATTTCAAAGATGATTTGCCTAATGTTTGCTCTTCCTAATTTAAGTATACATAATTTTTGGGATCATTCCCTTACTCCTCTTCAAGAGTGCTGAGAATGAAACATCTGCTGAGGCATCAACAACCCCTTTCTTATCACCTTTGATCCAAACCCTCCGCCTTCCCCGGATCCACACTAGTGGAGATCCCTAAATAATTAATATTTAAAAATAAACTAAGCTGATTTAATATTTTTCCCCACAGTGCCACTTGTTTTTTGAGAATCAAAAGAAAGAAGAAAGTAAAACTATGGAGTATGCAGAAAGGAATATTCTGGAGACCTTCCCTTTATTAGAAAAGGAAGAACAGACCATGAACTGTAGAAAATGAATGTGAATTCATCCATAGGCATGTGAATTCATGGCTTCAACTGAAAATTCTTTTAGCATTTAATTACAGATGGGCGTGTGTGTATATGTGTGTATTAGCAATATTATGAGGAAGTGCAGCACATCCTCTCATAATGTAGTTCTTTGCTTAAAATTGTTCCCCAATATGCTTTGTAGCCAAGCAGCAAACTGTTTTTACTCGCATTTGCAAAATGGAATGTACAGCTGAATCTTGAATGCCATTCATATCAGTAGAGCAAGCAGCAACACTTAGCAAACTTTCCTTTTTTTTAAAGAAAAGAAGTAGCTTCAATTGAGGCAACATTAGCAATCCATGTGATAAACTTCATCCATCCTTTAATGTAACCAGTAGCATCATAAGTAAAACTCTAACATTTCTGAGGATTCCACCCCTCTTGTAAATGGAGCAGTTGCAGCATCGAAACTGTAATATGTTATTTGGAACAGGTCAGCAACCACAAATGTTACATTTTTTAATCTATTGTGATACATTTTGATATAAAGAAAGGTATTCACTGACAGCTTGAGTTGGAAAACATGAAAACATTTTCCATACTATTTCATCCCCAGAAAACAGTAAAATAAATGCTAAGGAAAAGGCAAGATAAACATTTGACAAGAGTCAGAGAAAGGAAGAAAATGTTTTTGTGAAACTGAAATATTATGTGGCTTCATACTTGTATGTGGTTCAGATTGAAGGAAACCACCTGGAGGTTTTTTCTTTTCTTTCAATGTCTTGTTCTCAAGATTTACATTCACTTTATTGCATTGTGCGAATTAACAACCTAAAATAATTCAATGACATTGTCAGCATCAAATACCATGTTCTTTTAGACCATTAAAACTTTCCACTTTCCAGCTACTACAAGACATTTTCTAACATTTGAAGCTCTGAAATCTTACTTCCTCTTTTGTGCCATGTGTTCAATGCACATGATTGATTGTTGCACAATTTATTTATTAAACTTATATATGTTTATGTCATGAGAATTGGAGTGGTAAGTGGGAGTTGATACTATCTTGGACATACTGTAAGAGATATCTTCCCAATTATGGCTCGCTTTGTCCCATGTTATGGCTTCCTTCAGCTAAAAACAAATTATGTCCTTATTCTGTGACCTTCCTGAATATCTGATTTCAAATCAGAGATCTCAGTTGACTTCCCATTTTGGCAAATACTATTTCTAGACATGTAATTACTTCTCTATTTGGTGTTTGAATCAAAAGCATCAAAGCTACTGTCAAGTAATTCTTAAGGAACTATGTACATTTTCAGCTACGAATAACTAGGTTTCCACAGTAAAGGAACCAGAAGTCAAGAAATATGCTGCAGACTAGCACTTGGTAGAGCAGCCATGAAGGTCTTGGAAAAGATATTCAGATGCTGTGATGTGTTTATACCTAGAAACATCAGAACAGTGCAGGCCATGGAATTCCCTGGAAATGAAAGTTGAACTTTGAAGAAGCAGGATAGGAAGAGTATTGACGCTTTTGAACTTTGGTGTTGGATAAGACTTCTGAGAATACCATGGACAGCCAAGAAAGCAAGTGGATTGTTGAACCATGAGTTGTCACTGAAGGCACAAATGACCAGACTCAAAATATCCTACTTTGGACACATTATGTGAAGACCTAGCTCTCTGGAGGAGGCTCTAATGCTGGGAATAGTGGAGGGAAAGAGGAAGACCAGCAGCAAGGTGGATGGAATCAGTTAAAGGGGCGATGGGTGCACTGTTGGAAGACCTGAAGGACCAGGATGGGGACAGATCATCCTGGGGGTTATTTGTGAGAGTTGACACAGACTCGATGGCACATAATCAATCAATCAATCAATCAATCAATCAATCAATCACTGGGTTAGTCTACTCCCCCTCCCAGAATTAACTTGAAATTCTCAACATTTTTCCACATGACAAATCTCCATTTCACACATTACAGCTGCAAAACCAGCTATTTATAGAATTTAAAGGATTATCCATAAAAAGCCAATGAAAACAATTTCACAGTACTTTGTGGATCAGCACTGCACTGGTCATAAATTATTTTGGGTGGTTCTGGGCCTGAAGATTTTCAAAGAAACTGACTGCCCTTTTCATTTTCATTCATTTCCTATCATAATTTGGATCACCCAATGGCACTTCATTTCTGTATACAACAAAAGAGCCACTGTTTAAAATCAGTGCTGGCTTATAATACTTGTTTTATCTCTGAAAAGCTGAAAACAATGTCAAATAAACTAAAGCTAATGCAAAAACTAATGCTAATGTGAAAGAAGACTCCGAAGGAGGTAATAGTGTCATAGCTCAGGAGGCATTGACATCTGTGCCTAATCTGAAAACATGACACTAAGGAAGCAAACATCAACTCATTCCATCTTATCTCATAGCATTTTTTTTATGAGCAAAATTTGGAGAAGTCCTACATATGCTGTTTTAAGTTCCTGGAGAAAAGCAAGATATAAATCTAACAAATAAATAAATATTGTATGAACCAAACACTCCAGTCAACTGCGGGAACATTTCAAACTCCACCCAGTCAATCCTCCTGGTACTTTTTCACCTGATTGCCTCATCCAGTTCACATGGGAACCATTTATTGTTTGGAGAACCATCTTTTGTTATGAGAACCATATTTTGTTGTATTTACTTCTCCACATGCTACATAGACTGAAACCTTCAGAACAAATCTTTCTGCCCCCTTGACGTAATTTAGTTGGTTTCACATAGTCCAACTTTTATACATGTCCATTCACACAATTACATAGTACAATATCATGGCATACAGTGATTGCCATTATATGCCAATGACAACATACTGATAGTTGTTAGGAAGAAAAATGGGAAAATTAGAGGGTGCATGTGGGCTACTGAATTTTGAATAAATTTTGGACTCGCAGGTCCTACTGAATGAGCAGGTGGCAAATATGGCTAGGATAGCCTTTGCAAAAATCCATCTTGTGTGCCTGTTGCGCCCATTCTTGGATCAGGGAGCTCTGCGCACACTGACCATAGTCACTTCCGATTGGATTAGTGCAATGATTTCTACATGGGGCTGCCCTTGAAAAACATTTGGAAGCTTCCATTGGTCCAGAATGCAGCAGCATGTGCAGTACTGGGTACACCAAAGTTTACCCATGTGATGCCACTGTTGCACAAGTTGCACTGGCTCCCAGTATGCCTCTGGATGCAATTCAAGGTGCTGGTTATCACCTTTAAAGCTCTGCATGGCACAGGGCCAGGTTACTTGTGGGACCATCTGTTTCCAAAGGTCTCTGCTAAGACATCAAATTTTTGACAGGGTGGAGGATGTAAAGCTAAAGAGAGAACATAGCTCTGTCTAGTGATGCAACAGGCACACAAGATGGATTTTTGCAAAGGCTATCCTAGCCATATTTGCCACCTGCTCATTGAGTAGGACCTGTGAGTCCAAAATTTATTCAAAATTCAGTAGCCCACATGCACCCTCTAATATTCTCATAATCTCTAGTTGGGCTGGCTATGGAGCATAACTGAACAGAGAACCAACATATAGCAGTTTCACAACATAATATTTAATTAAATGATCAACCAGTGTTTACTGCCTCCTTTATATCAGTCCGGAAGAAACCTTCACAGTAATGACCATGGTTCTATTTTTAACTACCATCAGGGGCAAATGCAAATACACTTACTGAAATAATTTACAAGAATTTTAAGCATTTTATAAATTACTATTATTAATTTTTCTCAGCTTCTTAAAACACCACACAAGTGGTGATTTCACATCTTATTTTTGATCAACTCTAAAATGCCTTTAAAACAGACATTCACTTTTAAACTTTTCAGAAATAATTAAGTCAAATATCCTTATACTGCTTTTGGTTTGGAAAGTTCTCCAAATGCCTTTGTTAGTTTTAAATCCAATTGCTCACATTTTTTCCTTCCCTGGTAGGAATTCTTTCATGCAGGGAGTCCAGCTGTTAGGCCATATTATTGTAACTATTTCTCAGATCTGATAACTTCTGGAAAGATAAATCATTTCAAAGCCTGAAAATGAGAAGGACCCTGAGGATAAAAGCATCTTCTTGAGAAGCACAGCTTGTAGAAATGCTTGCTGAATCCATTTTTCCCTTGTAAGCAAGAACTATGAGAACCTTTGAAAAGAGTCATACTAATTCCATTTACATCTGGAAATAAGACCACATCTTTTATGCATGAATCTTGATTTCCACCCTTACAGCTTTAGCCTGAGATGTTATTTGCCATGCCCCAACAAAGTGAAGCTGGGGCTCCTGTCACAATTTTCATTAGGTATTATTAATCTGACCCAGAATCTCAAATTAATTTGTCTTTATTGAACTAAATAGCTTTTTATATCCATGACTCAAGGCAAATATCCATGGGCTTTCTCTAGCATTTCTCTTTGTTGCTTAGAAGGCCAACCTTTAACCTGGCAAGTGAGCCAACAAAATCATTTATTGGGGCGACATCAGATTGTAGCCACCTGATCCCACCAGTGAGTTTGGCTTACAGTGCAATGGCCAGGGACAGAGTTTATTTTATGGCAGTGGTCCAATTATGGAACTTTCTGCAGAGAAAAATATGGCAGCCAGTCATCCACCATACCGTCTTTTAAACAGTCATTGAAGTTCACCCTGGCATTTTGCCTTTCAGATGACTTTGTTAAAATTATCTTTGTTTTGATCATTGTAATTTTTTGTCCTGTTTTTTTGAAAAAGTAGTTTTATTGTTGATTATTTAATTGTGTTACCCAGAGATAATTTTTATTGGTCTCTTACCATACCAGTATAGGATGAGAACCATGTTAGTCTATGGTGGCACAAAATCAGGAACCTGGTAGCACCTTTTTTGTCTAACAAATGTTATTAAAAGGCATAAGCTTTTGTCAGCTGTAGCTCACATCATCAGGTGCATAAAGTGACTAGGTGGATGTAGGATTACCTCACCCCAATTTAAATCCTATTTCCCTCTAGCTACTCTATGCACCTGATGAAGTGAGCTTCAGCTCACAAAATGCCTTTTAATAACATTTGTTAGACAAAAAAGGTGCTACCAGACTCCTGATTTTTAGTATACCACTATAGCCTATGGGAAGAAGAGCAGCATAAAAATTAAATAAATTATTTATTATTTATTTATTTATTTAATTTATTCCCCGCCCATCTCCCATACAAGGGACTCTGGGCGGGTTACAATAATTAAGACTTAAAAATTTAAAATATTTAAAACCATACAAAGTAGATGATGTATAAAAATAAATCCAGATATAAAATAAAATAAAATAGAATCCAAGATGGATTGGAGACCGTAGCATAGGTCTTATTGCTACGGGGCCAGCCAACCCCAGGAGGCACTACCACCTCCGTTGTCCCAGGCCAGGCGGCAGAGCCAGGTCTTAAGAGCCTTCCGAAAGGCCAGGAGTGAAGGGGCCAGTCTCACCTCCGGGGGCAAGATGTTCCATAAGGCAGGGGCTGTCGCAGAGAAAGCACGCCTCCTGGACCCCGCTAGATGGAATTCTCTTGTTGAGGGGGTCCAAAGCATGCCCTCTCTGCACGCACGGGTGGGGCGGGCTGACGTTATCGGGACGAGACGGTCCCTCAGGTACCCTGGTCCTATGCCATATAGGGCTTTAAAGGTAATCACCAACACCTTGAATTGGACCCGGAAGCAAACTGGCAACCAATGCAGCTCGCGTAGCAGAGGTGTTACATGTGCCGATCTTATGGCACCCGTAACTGCTCGCGCCGCCGCATTCTGTACCAGCTGAAGCTTCCGGATACTCTTCAGGGGTAGCCCCATGTAGAGCGCATTACAGTAGTCTATGCGGGAGATGACAAGGGCATGAGTGACTGCTCGGAGGGCCTCCTGATCCAGGAAAGGGCGTAATTGGCGCACAACTCGAAGTTGTGCAAAGGCCCTCCTGGCCACGACTGCCACCTGCTCTTCGAGCAGGAGTCACGAGTCCAGGAGGACCCCCAGATTCCGCACTGGATCTGAGTGAGGTAGTGCAACCCCACCCAGAACCAAAGATGACAACTTCCCGGATCTAGGAGGGCCATCAATCCACAGCCACTCCGTCTTACCAGGGTTCAGTTGAAGCCTGTTGTTCCCCATCCAGACCCCCACAGCCTCCAGACACTGAGATAGGGCATCGACTGCATCACCTACTTCACCCGGGATGGAGATGTATAACTGGGTATCATCCGCATATTGGTGATACCTCATCCCGTGGTGACGGGTGATCTCGCCCAGCGGCTTCATGTAGATGTTGAACAGGAGAGGAGAGAGAACCGATCCCTGCGGCACCCCACAAGACAGGGGTCGCGGGTCAGCTCTCTCCTCCCCTATCAACACTGACTGGGAACGGCCCTGGAGGAAGGAGGCGAACCAGCGCAAAACCACGCCGCCCGCCCCCAACTCCCTGAGCCGCCCCAAGAGTATACCATGGTCGACGGTATCAAAAGCCGCTGAGAGATCTAAGAGAGCCATGATGGACGCACTCCCTCCATCCCGCCCTCGCCAGAGATCATCCATAAGCGCGACCAATGCGGTCTCTGTCCCATATCCTGGCCTGAAACCTGACTGAAAAGGGTCCAGATAATCCGTTTCTTCCAGAATCCTCTGGAGTTGCAATGCCACCACCTTCTCAACTATCTTTCCTAAAAAGGGAAGGTGGGAGACTGGGCGAAAATTGCCCAGCATAGTAGGGTCCAAAGATGGTTTTTTGAGGAGGGGGTGCACCAGCGCCTCCTTAAAGGCAGCCGGGAACACCCCCCACTCAAGGACGAATTTATAATCACCAGGACCCAGCCACATGTCACCTCTCTAGCTGATTTCTGTAAATACTGTAAGTAGGCTAGCCCTAGGCCTCTATCAGCCTGAATGTGTCTGCATCATCCATTCGTTTTTAGAGCTTGCCAAATTTGAGTAGCAAACGTTGAAAGTAGATTTCAGGAGCCACAATTGGGAGATATCTACTTACATTCAAGTGAGCAGAAGTAAAGAAAAAGTCTTTTCATCCTTTAATTCTCAAGATCTGAAGCTGTGAGGATGAGACATGGTACATGTGGGAAATACAGCACAGGGTCAACATTCATTCATTGCCTTACCCACTTGGACTGTCCTGGGTGAACGTCTGAAGAGGGCGAGAATGTCTTCTCAGGAGCTCCACCTCAGATTGTGAAACTCCTTTGGTAAGGAGTTTTCTTTTTCTGCCACTATAATAAGCATTGAAATCTTTTTATTTTAGCAACTATTTAATATTTTTGTACATGTTATTGGCTATGCATTAGTTGTTTCTATTCCCCATTTTAGATAACCAGTTTGGGGTAGGGTTAAGGCACCAGGCTAGAAACTGGGTGTCTATGAGTTCTAGTCCCCCTCTTAGGCACAAAGCCAACTGGCTATAATTCTCTCTCAGCACTAGAGAAAAGGTAACGGCAAATCACTTCCAAAAATCTTGCCAAGAAAACTGCATGGACTAGTCTAGGCCAGGGGTCGGCAAACTTTTTATGCCGGGAGCCATTTTGACATGCTCGTGCACATTTTGAAATGCTCGCGAGCCAGGGGGCGGGGTTTGCGGGCGGGGGCCAATCGCGTGGAAGGGGGTGGGGTTTGCAGGCGGGAGCCAATCGCGTGGAAGGGGGCAGGGTTTGCGGGCGGGAGCCAATCGCGTGGAAGGGGGCGGGGGGCTCATGGAGGGAGGGGGCGCAGCCAGCGGCTCCGCGCAGCCAGCGGCTCCGCGAAACCAGCCTGGCCGCCCCACCAGGAGTGGCGGAGAAACAGCTGCCACCCTCTGGGCGGCAGGACGGGCGTGGGAGAGCGGAAGGCACCCGAGCAACCCGAGCAGGAGATGCCTTGCCGCCCCCCTGGAGCCCTCACAGACCGCCCCCCCTCCGGCTGCAGTTCTTCCACCGCCTCTCCTCCTCTCTGGCAGCCGGGGGGCCGCTGAGTCTCCGGGGGCGGCCGCCCCATCCAGCCCCCCCCCCAGCCGGGCCCGCGGCTCACCCAGGCCGCCCGGGTGCTGCACGAGCAGGTCGAACATGTCCCTGCCGTCGCCTGGGACTTTCGCGATGGCGAGGGGAGGGCGCCGAAGCTGCGGGCCGGGCTGGGCTGGGGCCGGATCCTGTGCTCCTGATGACCCCTCCGGCAGGTTTCCCTTTGCCCCACGATATTCTGGGGAGCGGAGAGCGTGGGAAGCGGGTGGGGAGAGCAGGCTGGGTTTCCCATCTGCGGCAGGATCCCCGGGCCGCGCATCCTCCGCCGCGGCCAAGCAGGCACGGGCTCTTTGGCGAGAAGGGGAAAGGCCTTTGCGGGCTGTCTTGAACTGCTTTTTCGAGGGGCCGTTGTGCGGACACCCCCACCCACCCCGGGGCCTGGAGCTGCCAAAGGGGAACAGGGTGGGAAGAAACCTGATCGGTTTTGCTGCCCCGCGTGGCGGCGGGAGTGACGAGGCCCGGGCGCCGCCCTTGCTCTGTCTGGCCGCGGTTGGACCTGCCGGCCATACTCCCGGCGGGGACGGCGGCGACGGGGCTCTTCCCTACTGCTTCTGCAACAGTGGGTCTTCCCAGAGCAAAAGCCACCTCCGCGATTGCATGGCCGGGGTCAGGGGGAGCGAGGAGCGGCGCCTCAAGGCCAGGCAGGAGAGCCAACTCGCTGCGGCGCCTCGCAGAGAACGGCCTTTGGCGGGCGGCTCCACTTCCCTCGGCAACATCCCCGCGATGCTGTTGCCTTCAAAAGGGTCCCGTCGGGAAGAGACCCGGAAGACAGAGCAGGGCGCGCTGAAAAAGGAGCACTCCCCGCGGGGAAGGCAGCTGTCGAGTCCGGCGGTTTCCCCGAGAGCCACACTCAAGGGGCCAAAGATACAGGGCTGCGCTGCCACATCCATCCATTCCCGGCCTCTCCCCACGTCCGGCGGGTGCCCATGCTGGAATCCCCGCGACCCGGAGGCAGCGACTGCTCGGAGGGCCCCAGCGAGAAGAGGCTCCCTAAAATTAACTTAATAAACTTTGTGTATTGTCTTAATTAATTAATAAACTTTACTTTTTTACTTATCGTTTTTAGTCTCAGTTAAGCTATAGGTGTGTTGAATAAAACTTGATATCATACTTAATAACAGTATTATTTATTGATAAAATTAAATTGAAAGGTATCCATAAAATTAAATCATGACAATGACTGACAAACACTAATATGAACAATGGCCTTGCATCTCCTGGGAAAGTTTGGGGATGTCAGGTTTGTATGATGATGTTCTTAATTTTAGACACGATTCCAGGTTCTCATCAATAAGACGACTTCTCAATTTGCTCTTGATAAGGTTCATGCTTGAAAATGATTGTTCGCATGAATATGTAGACCCGAATAAGGAAAGAACAGCAAACGCTAGTTTTTTCAGCTGATTATATGAGTCAGGAATACTATTCCAGGTGTTAAAAATCAACATATCTTCCTTCTCCAGGTCGTTCAAAGCAGACCACTTGTGCTGTGAACTAAGCTCGCATTTGTTTTTCTCCAATATTTCTATGTCAGCACAAAGGCGTTCAAATTTCGAGCTCCACAATTCTTTGTTTTTTAAATCCAGCAATTGCATTTCAAAGTTGGCAATGTCAATATTAAAGGGAGAAAAATTTAATTCTGTTAAAGTAGCATCAAGAGGTTTTTTAACAAAGGCTAACGTCACTTTGCTGTTTCTGAATTCCTGAAACCTGTTGAGAAAAGCTTCCCTCATATTTACAAGTGTTGTTCTGAAATAGCAAATGTCAATATCAGAATTATTTTCCTGGCGATGTTTTAACAGGCTTGGAAAGTGAGTCAAAGTTCCTCTTTCAAAATCTTGAGCAAAAGCAGATAATTTGTTTTCGAATGAAGTAACTTCTTCTAACATCGAAAGAATTGTGTTTCCTTTCCCCTGTAGTTTACGGTTAAGCTGATTTAGATGAGACATAACATCAACCATGAAATAAAATTTTTGGTTCCACTGATCATTTGTTAGTTCTGGATAGTGAATGCCCTTCTGAAGGAGAAATGCTTTGATTTCTGTTAATAAGGAAGCGAAACGTTTCAAAACGTTTCCTCTTGATAACCAACACACCTTGTTATGCAGCAGAAGATCTGCGTACTCACTCTCCATTTCAACTAAAAATTCTTTAAATTGGCGATGATTAAGAGCTTTAGCTATAATGTAGTTGATAATCTTAATAACCAATTCCATAACCTTGCAAATTTCTTCTGGAAATGTCTGTGCACAAAGCGCTTCTTGATGAATGATGCAATGGTAACTAAGTATCTCGTGATTAATTTTTTCTTTCAAAATAGCAACAAACCTGTTTCTTACGCCGGTCATACTTTTTGCACCATCTGTTGAAATTGAGACAATTTTATCGATTGGAATATGGTGTTTTTCAATGCACTTAATTACAGCATTTGCTATATCCTCTCCACGAGTTTGACCTTTGAGTGGCAATAATCCTAAAAGTTCTTCTTTAGGACCTGTAGGCGAAATAAATCGTACAAACAGTGAAACTTGCGCTGTATCATTTATGTCACAAGACTCGTCAACTGCTATTGATAAAGCTGAAACCAATTTAAGATCCTCGACTTGCTGGTTGGTTATGTTCGAAGACATTTTGACAGCTCTATCTTTCACTGTTTTAGCAGACAATGGTAACTCTTTAATTTTTTTTAGAATATCTGCTTTGTTCCCAAAATCCCGAAATAGCTCTTCGGATGCATTTATAAAACAAGTTTTTATGTATACGCCGTCTGTATATGGTTTCCCTCTCTTGGCAATCTCTTGACTAACCACAAAACTCGCAGTATTAACATTGTTGGAAGACTGCATCCAGTAATTCAATACAGAACTTGATTTTTCCTGACTCTTCTGAAGTTCCTCAACTGCTTTCTTCCTTGCATCACCGACAGGATATTTAGTACTGAATGACACGTGTTTAGTTGTGAAGTGTCTCTCCAAATTTGATCTCTTGTTCTGCGCCAATTTTTCCTTACAAATAAGACAGGTTGGAAGGCCATTTGAGTTTTGAATAAACGCGAAAGCCTCTGTCCATTCAGCTTTAAATTCACGGTTTTCCTCTTCCGTTTTTCTTTGCTTCCTCTTTGTAGCCATGTCAAGCAGGGCACCTAAAAAATGTTTCATTTTTTAATAATAAACCCACCAACACAAAATAATTACAATTCAGCATGAACTGGGCTTGGCAGCTGGTCGGGGCTGGTGCCGGCCTGGTGGGGACTGAGAAAAGCTGCCCAGTGGTGGCCAGCGTGAACTGGGCTTGGCAGCTGGTCGGGGCTGGTGCCGGCCTGGTGGGGGCCGAGAAAAGCTGCCCAGTGGTGGGTAGACTGGGGGCCGACAAAGGCAGCCCAATGGCAGCTGGGGATGGTCAGGCTGGGCTACTGCTCTGGGCTGGTGGAAACCTGGGTAAACGGGCAAGGAGCAGGCAAGGTAGCAGTGCTTACCCCGATGCTGGTTTCTTCCATTGGGAGCAAGGACTGGCAGCGGTTCGGGCAGAGGCTTGGCACGGCAGCAAGGTAAGGCTTGGATTCTAGGCTTGGCGTGGTGGCGGGAGAAAGTGTGGAGTCAGGGTCCGGCGCGGAAGCAAGGCAGGGCTCCGGGGCGGTAGCAAGGCGAGGCCTAGAAACAGGATCCGGCGCGGAATCTAGAGGCTTCTGTGCGGGTTGTCTCGGGCAATGGAGGTAAGTCTTTTTTTCGCGCCTTTGGGAAGCAGGGCCAATCGGGCTTCGCCTTGTTCAGCCCGCCTCTCTGCTTCCCTTTGGTGCGCGCTGATTGGTGGAGGCGTCCTTCCTTCTGAGCCTCCACCAATCAGCGTCTCTGTTTCTTCCCGAGGGTTCGCGCTGCTTCCGGAGACTGGCTTTCCGGATGTCGGGCAGCAGACAGAGAGAGAGAGCCAGAGTCAAGGGGCCAAAGAGCCAGATCTGGCTCGCGAGCCGCCGACCCTTGGTCTAGGCAGTTGCCAGGAGTCAAGACTGTCCCCATTTTCTATTCTCTTCTTTATTACTTTTACTATTTTATCTTTTATATTAGTTTTGTATTTGAAGAAACAAGTTAAAACATTTCTTCTGAGCTGGCATGAGACATAAATCCTCCAGACAAATGTATTAGTGACTATCACTTTCCCTTACGGTTTGTCAAAAATTACCAAGACAGCCTTCACTTTTCTTCTTATTCAGCATTTGGATCAAACAAAGGACAATGGAAATTCTCTTTTAGAAATTGTTTGTAAATAGTTCTGAACTGAAACCAATCATAACTCCTGGAAATCTAAGAGGAAGGGGAGGGCACTTTTTAATGCATTTGTAAATACATTAAACCAAGAACAATAAGGAATTGCTATGTAATCAACTGTACCTAGCGCTTATGTGCATTATTTTTTCTTTTTTTAAAAAAATAACTATTTTATGGAAGCACACACATAGACTTAGACGTTAAGCCATAGATAATTGCATGATGCTTACTTGTTTTTCATTTCCGTGCTGTGGGCCAGAGGCAACTTATCAAGCGAGATGTATTAAATGGCTTGATAAGGACTATACAAATATTTTGACATATGTCGAATAAGAGTAATAGCTATATTTTCCCAGACAGTGTAAGGAGATTATATAGTTCCAAGATGCTCTGCAGTCTTGTCACTGGGACAGGTGAATTTATATTACAAAAGATGTCACATTTTCCTGAAAGTTTGTTCTCATAAAATATAAACTGGCTTTAACCACCTTAGGAACCACACAACTTGGCTAGCACTTCATTGATAAACAGACCTGGTGGTGGAACCACAATGTGTTGCAAAATCTGGCAGATGACCACAGACTTTACTACCAGGAGTAAGTCTGCTGCAAAGTAAGAATTAACTACTACAAAGTCTGCATACTACCAAGATCTATACAACCAATTAGACCTGCCTGATGGTACAAACAAGATGTACTCTCTCACCAAACCACACCACTTCACAAAAAATCTATTGCATATCATCAACATCAAAGACAAGAGTGGCCAACTTCTACAACAGCCAACTTTTCTAATGGAAGAAGTATTTTGAGACAACCTGCAATGAAGAGTTCCCTCATGCACCACTGCTTAAAGCTGACCTGTTTCCAGTCTGACACGTGCTATAACTTTTGAAGAAATTGAGTCCTTGGTGCTCCATTGGTTGTTTGCTTGCAGCTTGTTTATTTGCTTGCAGACATTTATGTAGATAACATCATCAGTGCGAGTTAAGTGTGGGGTTTGCTCCCTGTTTATATACAGTAGCTTGCTCTGCCAGTGTTGGTAGGGGTGTGGTTTTCAACTTGGTAGTTCCTCTATTAGGGTATTTTTTTCTGCTTGTTTGTCTGGTGTTAATCCCTGCTTATCTGGGTGTTGGCTGCTGGAGGGAATGTGTTCTGGTCTTTTTTTTCCTTCTTAGCTTTTTTATTCTTTTTTATTCTCTCTTTTGAATGGTGTGTAAATGTTGTTTATCTCTACATGTCTATTGATGGCTGATTTGTCTGAATGCCAAACTACCAGAAATTCCCTAGCGTTTCATATAGCGTTGTCAGACTTTTATAGGATAATAAAAACCCTGACAGCTATGACTCTGTGGGATGAAGATTCAATATCTTCAAAAATCAAAGCTTTACAGTCTTACAATATTTTATATACAGATTGCATTGCATTTTGTTTCATTTTGGTATTTTTTCTTTTTTTTCTTTTTTTCTTTTTGTTGTTGTTCAGTCGTTTAGTCGTGTCCGTTTTTTGTACTTAATAGCAAATATAACAAAAGTATTAAAATAAAAAGAACTTTTTTCACATCTGGAATGACAAAGAGTAAAATGCATATTTATCAATGAAACATATCTTTTGTAAAATAACTGCATGTGATCGAGCTGTATGGGATAATGGATGGGGTCTACAAATAATTAAGTAACTGAAGACTTTACATTCAATCATCATTCATCTATTTTCAATATTAAATATTATTCAACAGTAAGTGATTTGCTGTTTCATCAAGAAACGTCTTATCCCCCATCCCATCCTACCTCACCCAAAATATCATTTGAAAAAGATTAGAAAGTCAAACTGAAACGTTAGGATTCAAAGATCACATTAATCTTCCTGATGTGTTTAACAGAATGCCTGGTGAAATGAGCTATATAAGGAGAAAAAGTGGTAAAAAGTATTATCCCAACTTTAAAAAAGAATTACTGAAGGTCAAAAACTTGTGGGTTGCATTTCTAGAATAAAAAAGGGCAGTGTGTGTGTGTGTGTAGCATTTAGATTTATATAGAGAAATAAAAATTAAAAAGCATTTAGATATTTGATTGTAGAAGATTCGGGGAACAGTATTGCTTTCATACATTTTTCAATGATTGGCTTGGATTTCCACAGCTCCCGTTTTCTGTCTCTGCTACAGCAGCTGATGGCGCCACAGTATGTGTTGCATCAACCAAGCCTGGCGTGGAAGGAGTTCCATAGAGGCAGGTCTGTCACTCTTTCACTTGCCATCTCCTTGCCACCTGTGTTTTGGGCTTCTCTTTTATTTCATCTGTCACTCTGCTCTTCTACTGCTGCTATTGCTACTTTACAACTTAATTTGGACTCCTTGGAATTGGGTGAGTGTTGTCTGTCATACGGCAAATTTGGTTCTTGTATTTTCTACTCGTGGCATAATTTATAGCTAACCTACGAGGCATTACCTTCTTCACTTACAATCCGTGATTTACCTTTTGTGTTTAAGTAAAATTAGAGATAGGGGTTTTTGTAGAAAGCATGGAGGTTTAATTCATTTAGACTTCATTTATTCTCATTATTTAGAAACAGCTCATCTGTGAATTAAAGCAGGCTAAGTGCTTTGAAGAGAGATAGCAGAAATCACATCTGTCTTTCCTTAGAGAGTGAACAGAATGGTGTGAAAGGAGGAGGTATGCGGGTATAATAAACACTATTGTTTAGAGCTTGTTGATGGTATCTAGAAGGATAGAATCCTTAGTGTGAAAGAACGCAGGGGCACCATAGTAAGGTAACACTCAATCTCTTATCAGAGACATTTCGCTTTAAGGGTCACGCTGTGATATACAGTATTTTCTTCATCTTTTTTATGTAGTGTAACAAACCAAACATACACAACCTGTAACCTTGCTTTGTTCAGGGCTCTTCTGCATTCCATTGGCAAGGAGCCCAGAGGTGACTATAGTTTGTGCATGCCAATAAAATACAGGTAGTCCTTATTTAGCAACCACAAGTGGGACTGGCACCTTGGTCTTTAAGCGAAGTGATTACTAAGTGAAACCGTGACTGTGCTTATGATCTTATTTGAGCTTTCCTTTGTTTTACAGACCTGTGAAGGTCGTAAATGCGAGGATTGATCATAAAGTTACTTTTTCATCACTGTTGTAACTGCAAACAGTTGGCTACATGAGGCAGTCACCAAACAAGGACTACCTGTATATTTTGTTGCATCTCTCTCCCATCACCTTGGTTTCTAATTTAAGGGGCATTTTCCCACAACAGAAGCTACACTTTGTAGTAACAAATAATATTTATAACATCAATTTTCTGTTAGTAACGGAAATTGGAATAAGCGTATACTGCTGTTAAGAGTGATTTGTGAAAACATAAATTCAGTAAAAGTAGTTTCATCATTATTTTTAAGCTACTATATACTTTTCTGTTACTTTTTGTAATAACAGGTAAAATGTCAGCTATGATCGTGATGATTGTAATAATAGTTATAGTGATAGTAATGTTGGATTTTTTTTTTCTTCAGCAAACCCCAATAGCAACAAAACGCAGGAAGGTGGATGCTGAGTGCCAAGTATTCCAAGACACATGGACAGAAAAATATTTTTTACACAACACTTCGGCACAGTCATATGACTAATTTGCCATGCAAGTGTTGCTGTGAAGAAGGAATTCAACATCAAGCAGCACTATGAGACAAAACAGCCAACATTCAGTGAATTTAATGGGCAAACAAAGTTGAATTTCACAAACTTAAATTGAGCCTAGAAAAACGAATTTGGTATTCAAGAAACAAAGTGTGGAATCAGTAAGAAATACTGTGCACCAGCTATGTGGTATTGAAATTGATATCAGAAAATTTGAAGCCTTTCATTGATGGAGATTTTGTGAGTGTTTGATGACAGTTATAGACATTCTATGTCCCAAGAAAAAAGACTTTATTTTCAAATGTCAGTTTCTCTTCAAGAACAGTTACACAACGAACAGAAGAAATGTCAGTGGATGTGAAAAACTGTTTAAAAAACTACTGCAAAAATGTCTTCTCAATAGTGCTCAGTGAGAGTACAGATACCAAAGGCACCGCTCTGCTTGCAGTAAATGTATGTGGAGCAAATTCAACTTTTGACATTTTTGCGGGGTTTGTACAACTGATACCTATTAAGGGTGCTACCACAGGAGTTGATATTTGCTCACATATACCGAAGACATGAAGCTGGAATGATCAAAGCTAGTATGTGTCAGCCCCACCAGGTAAACCAGAGCAGGAATCAATACTTTTTGCTTGTTTTGGACTTAAGCTATGTTTTTCCCTTCATTGCTTTGGTAATGGATCTAACCTATCTCTGTCTATTCTTGCCACCTTTTCTTGATCTCTTCTGCTTCTGTTAGGTCCTTACCATCTTTGTTTTTGATCATACCCATTTTTGCCTGGAATTTACCTCCGATGTTTCTAATTTTCTGGAAGAGGTCTCTTGTCCTTCCTATTCTATTGTCTTCTTCCACTTTGCACATTGCTTGTTTAAAAATAATTCCTTATCTCTTCTGGCTAACCTCTGGAATTTTGCATTTAATTGGGCATATCTCCCCCTATCACTGTTGCCTTTTGCTTTCCTTCTTTCTTGGGCTACTTCCAGCGTCTCAGCAGACAGCCATCTTGCCTTCTTGGTTTTCTTTTTCTTTGGGACGTTTTTTGTTGCCGCCTCCTGAGCAATGTTGCAAACTTCTGTCCTTAGTTCTTCTGGGACCCTATCTGCTAAATCTAGTCCCTTAAATCTATTCTTCACCTCCACTGCATATTCCTTAGGAATATTAGTGAGCTCATATCTAACTGATCTGTGGGTCTTCCCTATTCTCTTTAGTCTGATTCTAAATTTTGCAATAAGAAGTTCGTGATCTGAACTACAGTCAGCTCCAGGTCTTGTTTTTACCAACTGTATAGATGTCCACCACCTTTGGCTGCAAAGGATGTAGTCAATCTGATTTCGGTGTCGACCATCTGGTGAAGTCCACGTATAAATGTATATATATTTTCAGGATAGCTAGTTTCAAAGTTATCTTATAAGCTTGTTACCTTATTCTGACTAGTCAGATGAAGTCACAGGTTTTGTTAGTGCATAGCTTTCCAAACTGTGTGTCACGACACTTTAGTGTGTTGCACCACAGAGTTTAGTGTGTTGCGAAGTGGCGGCGGGGGTGTGCATGGTGGCGGCAGCAGCGACGATGGCAGCAGCGTGCCATCAGCGCTTCCGCGTTTTAGCGAAGCTGCCGCCATGCACACCACCGCCGCGCACGCCCCCACACTGCCACCGTGCATGTCCCCACCACCATGCGCGTTAGTGTATTATAGAATTTTACATTCTATAATCCTAGTTTTCTGTACTGAAATTCCATACTAAACAACAAATACAAGACAGCAAATTAACCCTTTCTAATTAGCAGCTGAAAACTATTGTAGCATATAACCATGCTGAGCAAATAAAATAAAATCTAAGCCTTTAACTGTGAATAATGTGAAGCACAAATTCATGCAGGAAGTCAAACCAGAAAGAGGATTCCAGATACGTCTACTTTCTTAACCAGCAGATTCAGAGAATGATCTTTTGCTTTGTTATGGTTTACCCAAAGCCAAGCTACCATTTAAAACAAGTGTCGCTATCAAAGAAATTGCTGAAAAAATAGATCCAAAATGTGCTTCCTTTTAAAGACTACACGGCAAGCGCTAAAACGGCAAGAAACACCAAGAATTTAGGTGACCACCTTTACAATGGAAGTATTAACAGAATTGTAAATGCTCCAGTTGTTAACTTAATGTGCAATAAGAGTACTGGTGTAGTAACAAGCCTTGGCTTATTATTCACCATTGCTTTGCAAATGCCGACACCAATTAAATTTGCTGGGTTTTAGGGTTAACTGAAATACCTGAATGGTGTACGTTTTTTGGGCTCAGGCAGGTTTTTCCTGATGCCCTGGAGTGTTTTTCTGGACAAAGAAAATACTCAGAATCATCCCATCTGTCCTCCAGAATGGCGTCTTGCAGCCAGAGGATCGTAAACAATGTTTGCAATAAACTGGTAAGAGACGCAGGTAGGCGGGGACATCACCATTTCCAGTGTCCCCTCCTGGGGCCCATCTACCTAGGGCGTACCCATCCCACGGCCGTGCCAACCTGACGCCGGTCCCAACTGGGCTGCCTTCATCGGAGTCCGGGCCGCACCAGCTCCAACCAGCCAGGCCTGCTCCACATCTGCTGCTGCCTTACCTGCCACATCTGGACTGCTGCCCTGTGTTGCCTCGTCCCCAGAGCTGGTGCCAGCTGGGCCTGTGTCCCCTGTGGACTGCACTGCTGGGCCTGCAGGTCCAACCGGACTTGTTGCTCTTCTGCCTACAGAGGAAGAGGGGGACAGTATAGATTGGGCTGCCTGTGTACCACTGTAAATAAAGTGGTTTCAATAACGCTTCCGTGTTGGCCTTAGTCGGAACAGGACAGATTGTCTCTGGTCACACTTCCCCGCTGGGAAGGAAGCAAGCGTTATTGTCCTTATTGTTACTTTTCATCCTGCCTGGTCTCTGTCTCGTCAACCCCCACAACCAAGGTTCCATGGATCAGCAGCTTTCATTGGAAAATGCACAGCTATCACAACAGGTCGCCCAACTCAGCCAACAAAACAACCAATTGAGCCAGCAGGTCGCCCATTTGAGTATGCAGTTGGCCCAGCTGCAAGGAAAGCAGGCTGCGGCTGTTCGGATTGTCAGCCAGCGAACCAAATGCCCCATCCAAACGCTGGAGAAGTTCGATGGGACTCTTGCCAAGTTTCCGGCTTTCTTTGCACAATGCCAGCTGTACCAGAGCTCCGCCCAGAGGAGTTCCCAACAGACTGGCACAAGGTGGGCTTCGTGGCGTCTGTCGGGCCCTGCCGCACAATGGGTCTCGCCGCTGATCATTCAACAAGACCCATTCCTAGACGATTTTGGTGGGTTTTGCGACCAACTCCAGGTGATATATATGGATCCGGTTAAGGCCCAAACTGCCTGTAGGTGTACTAAGGGGTTGCGACAGGGGGCCAGACTGGTGGCTGAATATATCAGCAAATTCAGATTGCTGGTGCAAGTCCTAGAGTGGAATGAACCTACCCTGCTAGACCAGTTCCAGGATGGACTGTCCTCAGAGCTCCTGGATGAGCTAGCCAGGACTGAGTGCCCTAAAACTCTCCAGGATCTGACCCAGCTTTGCCTTCAGATCGACGGGCGACTGCAGCAACGGCTGTTGAGGCGTTTTGCCCCACCTCCACCCTTCATCCCACATGCCCCGCCCGTGTTTAGTTACAGAGGAGCCGAAGCAGCTGGGGGGCGCCCACCCCCGCCCCACCCCTACCGAGAAGGACCGCCGCCGGCAGGAAGGACTGTGCCTGTATTGCGCAGGGGTGGGTCACCATGCTGCAAATTGTCCCACCAAGTTTCCAGCTGATTCCTTGCCAGGAAACAGACTCAACTCAGCCTAAATGGGCAGTTAGGTTGGGCCGAGCTGGCGGCCATCCATCCAAAATTGCCCAGTCTGGCTCCTCCCAAACACCTCTCCATAGCTGTTACACTCCAGGTACCAAAGGGTCCTGCATTGAGGGTCCAAGCCATGGTCGACTCGGGGGCCACCTTTAACTTCATGGACCAAGGGTTCGCCGAAAAGTGGGGAATCCCCCAACACGAGGTGGGCCCTCTGCTGGTGGTAGAGACAATTGACAGCTGGACCCTCCATTCCGGGCCTGTGACCACCACCACCCAGCGCATGCTAGTGTGTGTGGGGGACCATCAAGAATGGCTGTTTTACGTGGCGACTACTCCCCACTGCCCCCTCATGCTGGGATTGGTGTGGCTCCATACACACGAACCACAGATCACATGGACAACGGGAATAGTCATATTCTCCCATCCGTGTTGTGCCGCTCACACAAGCAACAGCCTCGCTGCAGTACAGCCTGTTGCCCCGGAACCGCAGCTTCCCGTGCAATTCCGAGACTACGCGGACATTTTTGACGAGGGGGAGGCGGATCATCTTCCTCCACATCGGCCTTACGACTTCTCTATCGACCTGATTCCTGGCAGAAAGCTTCCAGTAGGCCGGGTATACTCACTATCGGAACCAGAGTGAGCAGCCCTCAAGGACTTTATCGACACCAACCTCAGGTGGGGATTCATCTGACCCTCCACCCCTCTGATGACTGCCCCCATGCTGTTTGTCAAGAAAAAGTCGGGGGAGTTCCGGTTGCGGTGAAGATGGCAGTAGGCTGAATTCTGGTGCAGCTCCATACCAGAATTAGCAATGCGGCTCTGTAAAGAGCTCTGCAGACACTGCAGAGACGGAGAGGCGACTCCGGGAAAGGGAGAAACCTCAGTGCTCGGCTCCGAAGGCTTCCAGACAGCTGTGTGACTGTGGAAAACAGCGGAGTTTCATTTTTGAAGAGCGAAGGCAGTGCGTCGCAATCAGCTGGGAAGCGGGAGAAAGATCTTGGTGGAACCGCGGTTGCAGCCAATTCAAAGGTATAACTACTGCCCCTTCATTCTCAAAAGAAGAAAAAAGAACTAATCTTATAGAAAAAAAGAGGATATCTGAATCTGTGGAAAAAATGCTCTAGCTTGGTGAGCCATATCTATTTCATGAACTTTACAAGAAACGGACTTATTATTTAATTATTTTGGTCAGCCATATTTTTCTAATCTTACACTAAATCCTGTGGTTACTTATGTAAAACAAAAACTGTGCTGTTATACAGTATAAAAGTATTAGATAACTTAACAAACTTAACAAACTTAAAAGAAATCAATAGAAATGAACACACGAAAACAAGCAAGAAGAGGGTCTGGAACAGGATTAGGGGCGGGGGAAGGAGATTGGCTAAAAGGGATGTTTGAAGAATATACAGCAAAAATAACACAAAGTATCACTCAAAATATAAGTATGCTGGATAAAAAGTTAGACAATTTAGAAAAAGGCATAGAGAAGAAATTAGAAAAAATGGATAAGAAAATAGAAATTGAGACCAAAAAAGTTAATGAAAGGATTGATAGATTAGAACTTGATAAGGAACATGAATTAGATAGAATTGCATTATTAGAATTAAAAGAAAAAGATTTCTGTCTAAGACTCAGAGGTGTACCTGAAAAAAAAGAGAATGATGATATAGAAGAAACAGTAATTCAAATGCTTGCTAATTTAATTAGCTGGGAAGAAGACAGACTAGAGGAAGAAATAGAGAAAATATATCGTGTTAATTCGAAGTATGCAAAAGCTCATAACAAACCAAGAGACTTACTTATAGAATTCTCTAGAAAAAGAACCAGAGAGTTAATTTTACAGGCAAATTATGATAAAAAATTTAATATAGAAGGTAAAGATATATTGGTGCTAAAAGAAATACCTCTAAGAATGTTAAAGAAAATAAAAGAATATACCTTCTTAACTGATATATTAAAGAAAAATGAAATTCCATTCAGATGGGAAAGATTAGAGAGAATAAGCTTTACGTTTCAAAATGAAAGGTACAAATTAACCTCAAGCATGAAAGCCAAAGAATTTCTGAGAAAACACAGAAAGGACTTAGAACAAAATAGACCAAATTTAGAAACAAGAAGGGGTGTGGTGGCTCAGCGGGTAAGACGCCAGGCTTGTCGATCGGAAGATCCCAAGTTCAGAGGTTCGAATCCCTAGCCCTGCGTGCGGAGTGAGCTCCCGCACTCACCCCAGCTCTTGCCAACCTAGCAATTTGAAAGCATACAAATGCAAGTAGATGAATAGGTACCACTATGGTGGGTAGGTAACAGCGTTCCGCGCGTGTCATGCTGGCCACATGACCATGGAAGCTTCTTCGGACAATGCTGGCTCTTCGGCTAACAAACGGAGATGAGCACCAGCCCCTAGAGTCGGACACGACTGCACAAATGTGCGGGGGGAACCTTTACCTTTTTAGAAACAAGAGAGAGAGAGAGAACCAGAGAGGAAACATCACTGAGCCCCAAAGAACTTGAGGTGAATTCATGAATTAAAATGCCTAACATGGAATATCAATGGTGCAAATGAACCTGTAAAGAGAAAAAAAGTTCTCTATTATTTGTATAAATTAAAACATGATATAATATGTATTCAAGAAACTCATATTAAGAAAAAAGATATCAAATATTTGGTGAACAAAAAATTGGGTGTTGAATTTATATCTGCAAATGAAAAATAAATAAATGGAGTAGTAATCTATGCAAAGCCCCATCTAAATCCTAAATTAATAAAATCGGATGAAAGTGGTAGATATATGATAATTGAAATAGAAGTACAGGGATTTAAAAAGTTAATAGTGGGTATCTATGCACCAAATGAAAACCAAAACAAATTTTATAAAGATCTAATGAATGGACTATCCACTTTTTCACATAGTCACTGGTGCATATTAGGAGACTGGAATGGGGTGACTACCCCAATTATAGATAGAAAATCTGAGAAGCCAATCAAAAATAATCAAGGTAAATTACCCCAATCTTTTTTTAACCTAATTGATAATCTAACACTCGTAGATGCTTGGAGGCACAAAAATGGAAATACAAAAGATTTCACTTTTTATTCGGATAGATTTAAGTCATTTTCGAGAATAGATATGATCTGAATTTCACTAAATTTAGCTAATAAAATCATAAATGTTATATTCTGCCCAAAACTTTCTCAGACCATAACCCAGTTAATATTTCATTAAAATTAAATCAAAAAAGCTACAAATGGAAACTAAATGAAGATATTTTAAAAAAAGAAGAATTGGTAAAGGACTGTAAAGAAAAATTAAAAGAATTTTTTGAAATAAATTTAAATAATGAAGTTGACGCCAGTACGGTTTGGGACACTAGTAAAGCATACATGAGAGGATATTTTATGTATTTAAACAGAAAAATGAAAAAGACAAATCAACAAAAATTACAATCAATTCTAGAACAGATTAAAATAAAGGAAAAAGAATTACAAGAAAAACCTTCAGAACTTAAAATAAACCACCAAATTAAAATATTACAACAAGTAAAAATGATTACACTAAAAGAAATTGAGATGAAATTGAGATACGCCAAACCAAAGAACTTTGAATATGCAAATAAGACAGGCAGGTGACTGGCCTACAAATTAAGAAAGGACAGAGAGAGAAAAAATATCACTAAGATCCGAGAAAATAGCACAGATCTGGTTGATAATGCAAAAATTCAAAAAGCATTCCGAAACTATTTCTCTAAATTATATGAAAAACAAGAAATTGCAACAGAGAAAATAGATGAATATTTGATGAAACATAAGATTATTAAATTAACTCCCAATCAGAAACTAATTCTTAATGGGGCTATATCAACGCAAGAAATTGTAGATGCAATTAAAAAAATGAAATCAGGAAAAGCCCCAGGACCAGATGGATTTACAGCAGGATATTACAAATGCTTTTGTAATATCAAAACATTAGAGATGAAGAAAAAATAGAAGGGATTAAGATTAAAAAAGAAAACTTCAAATTAAAAGCTTTTGCTGACGACATAGCATTAACAATACAAAATCCAATAAAATCTATTGAATATTTAATAAAAAACATACCAGAATTCAGAAAATTGGCAGGTCTTAAAATAAATAAACATAAAACAAAAATGATAAATATAAATATGAATCGAAAAAAGCAAGAAACATTAGAAAACAAAACAGGATTTAAAAACGTAAAGAATACAAAATATTTAGGAATAATAGTGTCTGCAAAAAAATTTTTTTATTTCAAAACAATTATGTAAAACTTTGGAAGGAGATCAAACAAGACTTGGAAAGATGGGGAAAACTACATTTATCTTTGACCCTGGAGCCAAGATGGCGACCAACTAGTTTCCCCTGTATTAAGCTCCTGAACTGAGGCTGGACTCACCTCATCTGACCTAGCCCCCGCAGCCCAAAATACCACCCAGAGGCAAGAAAAGAAACCGGACTAGCCCTAGTAACTGGGACCCACAAATCAACCAAAACAAAGAAACAGATAAGAATTGACTCCTACCTTCCCACCGCAGAGACAACCAAAAATGTGAGTAACAGAGCGAGATCGCTTCCGGGTGCTGAAGATGTCGGTGCGCTGAACCGAGCGCTCCTGTCTCGGCTCCACGGTTTGCCTGCCTGCAGCGGTTTTTAAAGAGACAAAACCGCTGAAATTTCCCCTTTGAAGAAAAGGGGATCAGAAGATAAACCACAAGGGTCGCTGGAATCGCCGCTCTTTCCCAATTCCCGCCTTTCCACCACGGGATAAAGGAAATTGAAGCAGCGAAAAGCGACTGGAAGAAACATCGCTATTGCTCTGCAGGAAACCGCGAAATCTTTTCAGATAAGTAGCACCTAAATTCAGCAATTTTTTGTCACTGTTTTATATTTGTGTTTATTTTAATTCTACTTGTTATTTGCTAAGATCCTTCTATGGACATGATTGATATTGCTGGTGCTTGTGTAACTTTCTTTCTAAGAAGACTTGAGAAAATGGTGGGAATTTAAAGAATAATGACTTTACTCGGAGTGATACTGAGTGACATTGACTATTGACGAATGGCTTATCTACTTATGTGGGATTAATCTACTTTCCTCTCTGGATTTTGAACTCAAATGGATTAATGGTCTGCCTTTTATTTTATTTTACTTCTGTTACTCATCTTGAGATGGCATTTTTTCTCTTTTTTTTTCTGCAATGTGTTTGGACATTATTTGGATTATAAAGGGTATTTTTGGAGTTCCTTTGCTTTGAACAGTTTTTTGGAATTTCCTTATTATATGGGATTTTAATAGACCTCTTTGTTACATTTTATCCTGGAGAGTAAAGACATTTATAGCTGAAGCTTTCTCATTCCCCCACCCCCTTCTTTTCTTTTTACCTCTCTCCTCTTTGGGACTTGTGATTACAAGCTTGCCTGAGAACTGGATTGTTATTAAATTTTCAAGGACATTTTGACTACAGTTAAAGGAAATACCCATTGTATTCCTATCTTCTATTTTTTCTATGTGAGAACTGTTGATTTTACCAAAGTACATTCTGTCCTTTTTTTTATGTAACAACTATTAAGAAAAGGCAGTATTATTTTTATTTTTTAATTTTTAGTGTATATTGATTTTTTTCTTTTTCTTCTATTATTCACCTTTTGTTTTTGAATTTTTTTTTTATTAAATTTTATTAAGTTTTACAATACATAATAAAAGTTAAAGTAGAAAAAAGAAATAGAAACAGAAATACAAAATAAGAAAAAGATAAAGAAAAAGTGAAGTCAAGAAATAATAAGCAAAGAAAATATAGAAAATAGATGTCCTCCAATCTATCTTTGAACTTAAAGTACAACAATTGATTTTAAATGTTAGTCCTTCATACAGTATACAGGAACTTTTCTTTGTCATATGCCTTTTGATTTCTTTAATCCAATCTTCTAACCTTCATCTTACTGTCTCCCAATAATCCATCTTTGGCTTCCACTCCTTGAAGTAGTAGTTAAATGTTGAATGTTCATTACTACATATTTATATCTTCAATAAAGACCAATTAGTATAACAAATAAAAGCCTTATTTACTTCTAATAAACTACAATATATTCTATTCATATTATGACTCATAACCTAACATGTTATGTAACTTAATACATAATTTAGCAATTCTTATAGTGTTCATACATATATATTTCTATAATTTAATTCTAATATATATATATCTCCATAAAAAAGGAATTCTTGAATCTCAATTATCCATCTGTAATTTCCATTCCTTGTAGTAGTGTCCATTTAAACTAAGTGCATAATCTATCATATCACTTAACCTAATAGCTAATATATCAATTCTTATAATATTCATACAATACATATTGATATATATCATCCTGTAGTAACCATCATTCTAATTCCATCATATCATTATCTTCTCATAAATATATCTCTAAGGAAAACAATATTCTATAATATCAACTTGTGTTTGTATTTAGCATCTTACATTTAGAATATCACTTTTTATATATCCATACAATTTCTCATAACAATTCAAGTCCGTATTTTCATTGGCCTTTATATCCATACAGTTTCTCATATCTTCTGTTTAGGTTATGCCAAAATCACAATACACTGTGGCAGATTCGCAATATACAGCCTGCTCTTTTCTATATCTCATATAGAATATCAGAGCAACCTTCTCTCCCTTTCCACATATTTCACAATATCCATCCAACTGTGCACCCATATTTTCACTCTGTCTCCACTGCCACAACATATCTATACCAAGATTGTAGTGTAAAGCCTTCAGAATGTTCTTCTGAACTAATATACTCAAAATTTCCTCCTTCTGTTTCTCCTCCACTTGAAAAACATTTTTCCTTTCTGTCTCCGTTTCTGTTCTCTGTTCTTTCTCTCTGTTTTGCAGAGTTACGAACAGTAATTCCAACGACCTTTGAATATTTGAGAGAGCCTCAGTAATCTCTCTTCTGAACTCCTCAGGTACAAGTTGGAAAGCCATCTTTCCTGTGTCCTTCAAATTAAAACAACAACCCTTCTAGTCAAAACAATAGTCATGTAATCTGTCCATGGAATACTACCAGCAGAATCTATTAAGCAGAACGTTGTTGTTGTTGTTGTTTTTTTTAAAGTCAAAAGAAAAAAGAAAGTTCCAATAATCCAAAATACAGGAGAGAATAATATTTTAAACAGTTTATAGAAGGAGAAATAAAAAATATATTCCAAATGAAGCAAAATCCAACCAGGGAGGATGTAGAAAAAGAAGACAAGGAAAAAAACACGTTACCCTGTGTTTTTATTCTTCAAACTGCGAGCTTTCGTTCTTCAAGCTGCAAGCTGCTTAATCCAAACAAAGAGTTTCTCAAAAAATGAATAGTCATTTAATTTATCAAGCGAAGAATTACAAACAGAGTCTCTTAAATCCCTCTAATACAAAAGAGAAGTAAAAAAAAAATGCAGACGTTTCATTATGTTGCAAATATAGAGTCCATCAAACTTCCACCAGAATCAGTTATAGCAAAGAAAGCACAAAGTTAGCCAACATTTTCAACAAAGTCCAAAAGATAGATCTTAGATTTCAAAAATATTTTAATCTAAAAAAAACATTCCTAAAGTGATCTAAAAGCGGCTGGACGCTCTTGTGTCTCTTCAAAGAGACTTGTTTCCCCTGCGAGAGCCTGATATATCTCGGCCATTGCCTTGCACTTACCCTGTTCCTTCCGCGGTGGAAAACTACAGAAAAAACAAGGGTAGGCAATCCCAATGGCCCCACGAGTAATCTTCTGGTCTCCCCCTCTCCAGGGGAAAAAAAACTTCAGTGGACCACAACTTCTGCAATCCACTGCAAGCAAGGGAAATTCAGTCAGTTCTCAGCTTCTCTGAGAAACCTGACTGGTCGAGCTGGCAGCCAAGCCTGGAGTGTTTGTTTTTGAATTTTTGAACAATTTTTATTCTTCCTCTCCCACCTCCCTTCCCCCCCTTTTTTTTTTGCTGTTTGTTGTTGTTTCCTTTTGTCTTCCGTTATTTTTGTCTCTTTTTTTTTACAGGAATACTATACGCAACATGGCCACTTTGGCTGCAAGAGTGAAGAGGGACAGAGATAAGGAAAAGGAGAAAGAAACAGGGAGAATGCCTACTGATCCCATCGCATCATCTTCTGAAGTATCAACATCAGACATGAAAAAAATACTGGATGCGATTGCAGCACTGAACCAAAAAATTGATGATTCAACTGCTACCCTGGAGAAGAAGATGGATGACTCAATTGCTACATTGGAGAAAAAGATGGACGACTCAATTGCCTCCTTGGATATAAAAATGGGAAAAAAAATTAACAATTTAGGTCAACAAGTAGACAAAAAAATGGAAGCAATGAAAGAAGATTTAAAAGAAGAATTTAGAAAAGAAATACAAAATATCAAAGAGGTATTAAATACCTTATCAGGGGAATCTAAAGAGACACAAGAACAGGTTAAGAAATTAGAGATTAAATCAGAATCTATTACTAAAGATATGGAATACAACTTAGATGATATCGCTCTAGTAGAAATGAGAGAAAAAGAATTCATATTGAGATTGAGAGGAGTTCCAGAAAAGTCAGATGAGAACACGAGAGAATATATAGTTGGTGCTTTAGCTCAATACTCACAGATAGAAGAAGAAGATCTGGACTCTGAAATAGATAAAAATTTTAGAGTTAATTCATGTTACGCTAGAGAGAAGAAAGTGCCAAGAGATATATTGATATATTTCGTGAGGAAAGTTACAAAAGAACAAATTTTGAAGAAGCACTACAGTGACAGATTAAATATAGCAGGGAAAGACATAATTGTCTTAAAAGAAGTCCCATTAAGAATATTAAGAAAAAGAAAATACTCCTTCTTTACAGATAAATTAAAGCAAAATAACATATCATTTAGATGGGAAAGAATAGAAGGAGTATCTTTCACTTTTAAAGAACAAAGATTCAAAATAAATTCCATTTTGAAAGCAAAGGCCTTCATAGAGACAGATATGACATTTATATGACAGATATGAGTGAAGTATCAAAAGTCCTGGAAGAAATGAAAGAGACATTCAAAGATAAGGAAAAGAGTGAGGATTTATCGGAGATGGGAGCTACTGGAGTGGATTTAAGAAAGAACTTTTAAATATCCAAATATCATGGACTTTAAATATCTAACATGGAATATCAATGGGGCAAATTCCCCCCAAAAGAGAAAGAAAATTTTCCATTTTTTGAAAAAAATAAAACTGGATGTAATTTGCTTACAAGAGACTCATTTGTAAAAAAGACATTAAGTATTTGATTCAAAAACAACTAGGAGATTTTATTTCAGATGGATTAAAAAAAACTAAGGGGGTAGTCCTGTATATACAACAAAAACTTAATGCAAAATTAATATTGACTGATGACGAAGGAAGATATATTGCAGTGGAAGTAAATATACAAGGGACTAAAACATTGATAGTTGGGATTTATGCTCCAAATTTTGATAAAGGATTATTTTATAAAAACTTAATGGATAAACTTTTGGACTTATCATATGAGAATTGGTGTTTTATGGGGGACTAGAATGGGGTGATTATCCCAAGGGAAGATAGACATTCGCAAAAAAATGTGAAACCTACACAGGGAAAACTACCCCAAACTTTCTTTGATTTAAAAGATATGTTGGATTTACAAGACATTTGGAGACTTATGAATGGAAACTCTAAAGAATATACATATTACTCAGAAAGATACAGATCATTTTCCAGAATAGACATGTTCTTGATCTCTAAAACCTTAATGATGGATGTAAATAAGGTTGAAATATTACCTAAAACTCTATCAGATCATAACCCTGTTTTACTAACTATTAAAGGAAAAAGGAATGTATTTCGATGGAGGCTAAATGAGTCAATTTTCCGGAAAGAAGACGTTGTTGACATATGTAAGAAAAGATTAAGAGAATACTTTCTACTAAATTCAAATAAGGATACTAGTACACAAGTAATTTGGGATGCAAGTAAAGCGTATATGAGAGGTTACTTTATTCAATATAATGCTCAAATGAGGAAAAAGAAACAAGAAAGAATTCAATTGATTTTGGATGAAATTAAAAATAAAGAGAAATGTCTGAGGGATAAACCGATGGATAATACATTGATAACTCAAATTAAATTTCTACAAAAACAAATATCGATGATTTTGGTACAGGAAATAGAAACTCAAATGAAATTTACAAAACAGAAATATTTTGAATTTGCAAATAAACCAGGAAGATGGCTAGCTCATAAGTTAAGAAAACAAAGACAAAAAAATATAATTTCTAATATACAACATAAAGGGAAAATCTTAGTGAACAATGTGGAGATACAAGAAGCATTTCATTCTTATTATACAGCATTGTATAAAAAACAGGATGTTCAAATAGCTGAAATTGATGAATATATGAGCAAGCAAAGATTAACTGTTTTAAATGATGAACAAAGAGCATTACTTAATAATCCTGTAACAAAAGAAGAAATGTTAATGGCTTTTAAGAAAATTAAGAGTGGAAAAGCACCAGGTCCGGATGGACTATCGGCAGCGCACTACAAACACTTTGAAGATGAATTGAGTATTCCTCTTCAAAAAACTATAAATTCAATTTTGGAAACAGGAATTATGCCAGAAACATGGAAAGAGGCTCATATTACTCTGATTCCGAAAGAACAACTAAATTTGAATTCAACAAAGAATTACAGACCAATATCGTTATTGAATAATGATTACAAGATATTTACGACAGTTTTAGCGGAAAGATTGAAAAATACTCTTGGAAACTTTATTCATCAAGACCAAGCAGGTTTTTTACCTAAAAGACAAATTAGAGATAATATTAGAAATGTTTTGGATGTAATAGAGTATTTAGAACAACATAATGAAAAACAAGCCGCTTTGATATTTATAGATGCTGAAAAAGCATTTGATAATTTAAATTGGTCCTTTATGTTTAAAGTATTGGAGATTATGAACTTTGGTGGGAATTTTATTAAGTGGATTAAATCAATTTATACACCTCAATCTGCAATAATAATTGTTAATGGAGATTTTAGTAAACCTTGTGAAATACAAAAAGGTACAAGACAAGGCTGTCCCTTATCTCCGCTTTTGTTTATACTGGTCTTAGAAGTTCTACTTAGAGATATCAGACAGGATGATGGTATTCATGGTATTAGAGTTAAAAAGGAAGTTTACAAATTAAGAGCCTTTGCAGACGACCTAGTCATTACATTAGAGAATCTACTGGATGGAATTGAATTACTGATGCAGAAATTGAAGGACTTTGGGTTGTTAGCAGGGTTCAAAATTAACTTACAGAAAACAAAAGTTTTGACTAAGAACATGAACTATCACCAACAAGAGAAACTGAGAGAAATTACAGGATTTTCTTTGGAGAAAAAAGTAAAATATTTGGGAGTTCATTTAACATCGAAAAATGTTAAATTATTTCAAAATAACTATATCCCACTTTGGATTGATATTAAAAAAGATTTAGATCGTTGGGGAAAACTACAACTATCATTATTGGGGAGAATATCAGCGATTAAAATGAATATATTACCAAGAATTCTATATCTCTTTCAAACAATACCTATATTGACATCAGAGGAACCATTTAAACAATGGCAGAAAGACATTTCTAAATTCATCTGGCAAGGGAAAAAACCAAGAATAAAATATAAAGTCTTGCAAGATTCAAAAGAAAGAGGTGGTTTAGGACTTCCGAACTTGAAACTATACCATGCAGCTTGTGGTTTGGTATGGCTTAAGGAATGGATTGTTTTGAGAAATGAAAAATTATTAAATCTGGAAGGTCATGAATTGAGATTTGGATGGCATGGATATCTGTGGTATGATAAGGCTAAAATTAATGTGGACTTTAAAAATCACTATATTAGAAGATCCTTGTTGAGAATTTGGAATAAATATAAATCAACTTTATGTTATAAGAGACCTTTATGGATTTCCACGCAAGAAGCTTTTTATAGAACAGAAGTAAGAAATAAAGGTAAGTCGTTGACATATAAGGACTTTTTAAAAAAAGAACAAGGACACTATGTGATAAAATCAAAAGAAGAACTTGCTCAAGAAGGATATACTTTTCAATGGTTCTCCTATATGCAACTCATAGAGAAATTTAAACTAGACAAAAAATTTTTAGAATTTGAACAAACTAAATCAGAATTTGAAATACAAAATCACTTTCGCTTCCGGGTGTCGAGCTGAGCAGAGTGCTGAAATGAGGCTCCGTACTTCGTTTCCAAATAGCGGCGATTAACAAGGAAGAGAATCGCCGGAAAATCACCCTTGGAGAAAGGGGGAGCAAGAGATTTACCACAAGGGCTGCCGGATTTGCTGCTCTCTGCAGATCCCCGTTTCCACTGCGGGAAAATGCAGATTGAGCGGCGAAGGGTGGCTGGGGATTATTAACAAGCTCTTTGAAAACCGCGAAACTGGAAAGTTAAGTAGCTCTCTACTCGACCTTTTAGTTGCCCTATTTAGTTTTCTTTTAAATGTTAATTGCCTAATTAAGCGCTAAGATTTATCTCTGGACTTGTTAAATAATTGCTAGAAGTGGTTTTTTCTTTCCTGTCAAAGACTGTTAAAAAGTGGGAAGGAAAGTTAATTGACTTTACCAAGAAGGAAGGTGATCTGCCTATTATTCTCACTTTTACTTGGATTTAAAGTTTCTACTTATTGGCTTATATATATATATATATATATATATTTATTACCTTGGGAATATTCTATTTTAATTTTGTTTCTACATGGAATAATCAATATTCTGCCTTCTATTCTTCTTGGTGAAGATTGTTGGGAAAGAGAAGTGAAAGTGACTTTTACTACTATTTCAGTTTGGCTTGAGTTTCTTACATATGGACAATTATTGGTACTTCTCTTTTTTGTTCTTTGGGATATTATATGGAAGCCTGGATTTAAATGGAGTGAATAATACTTTATTTTTTAAGACCTTGATGTTGAGATAGCTGCCTGAAAAAGAAAAGAAAAAGAACCCTATTAAATATTCTTTTATATATACAAGTTCCTCTTTTTCTTTCTGAACTTTGATCTCTGTTTGGATTTATTTTTCTGAAAAAGTCAAGTTATTTAACGTTTAATTTGGATTATTGGATTATGATATGGAAAGTAGAGGCTTTTTTATATGTTTCTATCAACATCTTTCCTTTTTGACTTGTGGTTGGATTGAAGAATTACAAGTGGGAAGGAGAAACCCTGGGAATATTTACTATTCTTATCTTTTGATTTTGACTACAGGAGAACAAAAAGTCCTAGGCTTTTATCTTGGGTGTTTGAAACACTGTGGACTTTTATATATAAGGGATTATAAATGAACTAAGAGGAAAAATTTTAAAGGAGCCTATTTGAAATTTTTTTCTAGTTCTTTCTTTTTTTTTTCTTAACCTTTTGGATATTTGTTTTTTCACCTTTTCTTTTTTCTTTTTATTACCTGTAAAAAAGAAATTAATTTTTCCCCCTTTTTTAAATAATTATTGTTATATTGTTATATGGTGCTTTTCCCCCCTTTTTCCTTCTTTTTTGCAGGGCTATGGCGTCTTTGGGAACGAGACGGGTGGAGAAGGAGAAGAAGAAGGAGACTGGAGAACCACCTATTGATTCTGCTACACCTGCTACATCTGCCTCAGAAACTTTATTACCAGAAATGAAAAAGATATTAGAAGCTGTTGCAGCACTAAATAAGAAAATGGATGATCAGAATACAGCAATAAAGAAAATGGATGACTCCACGAAGCAGATGGAAGATCAGATTACAGCATTAGACAAAAAAATGGGCGATATGAAGAAAGAAATAACCCGAGAGATTAAACAAGACTTTAAAAAAGAAATTCAAACAGTCAAGGAAGTGGTCAATTCTCTGTCAGGAGAACTTAAAAGATACACAAAGCCAGATGCAAAAATTAGAAGATAAATCAGAATATGCTATTAAAGAGATTGAACATAATCTAGATATCACAGCTTTAGCATAAATGAGAGAGAAAGAGCACATCTTGAGATTTAGAGCAGTTCCAGAACAAGTAGATGAAAATGTGAGAGAAAGGATGATTTTTGAATTGGCTAAATTTCTGGAGACAAGAGAACAAGATTTAGATTTGGAGATAGACAAGATATTCAGAGTAAACTCACGTTACGCTAAGGAAAGAAAAGTCCCTAGAGACATATAGATATATTTTGTAAGAAAAGTGACAAAAGAGCAAATCTTAAGGAAACATTATAATACTAGATTAAACATAGAAGGGAAGGAAATAATTCTATTAAAAGAAATTCCCTTGAGAATATTAAGGAAAAGAAAAGACTATTCTTTCCTTACAGACAAATTAAGGCAACATAGTATTTCATTCAGATGGGAAAAATTGGAAGGCGTATCGTTTGAGTTCAAAGGACAGAGATTCAAAATAACTTCCATTTTAAAAGCAAAAGCTTTTTTAGAGAAATACAAGAAAGAAATGGGTTTACCAGAAGGAGAATTGACAAAAGGAGGAGAAACATCGAAAGACAAAGAGAAGACTGAAGATCTATCTGAGAAAGGAGCTACAGGTGTGGACTTAACAAAGGGATTTTAAAGAATAAAACACCAATGGAACTTAAATATCTGACATGGAACATTAATGGAGCTAATGCTCCACAGAAAAGAAGAAAGATATTTCATTTTTTGAAAAAACAGAAATTGGACATAAGTTGTTTACAAGAGACTCATATTTGTAAAAAAGATACTAAATATTTGATTCAAAAACAGCTTGGAGAAGAATTTATTTTGGCTGGATATAAAAAAACTAAAGGGGTAGTCTTATATGTACAACCAAAGTTAAACCCAAAATTTATACTAGCTGATGAAGAGGGTCGATACATTGTAGTAGAAACTAACATACAAGGAACTAAAACACTGATAGTTGGACTTTATGCACCGAATATGGATAAAGGAGTATTTTATAAAAACCTGATGGATAAACTTTTGGACTTAACGTATGACAATTGGTGTTTCATGGGGGATTGGAATGGGGTAATTTACCCCAGACTGGATAGACAGTCACAAAAAGAAGTGAAGCAAACACAGGGAAAATTGCCACAAACATTTTTCGACTTGAAAGAGATGTTGGATTTACAAGACATTTGGAGATGTATGAATGGGACTTCCAGAGAATTTACATATTATTCAGAGAGATTTAAATCACATTCTAGAATAGATATGATCTTGATATCTAAAAATTTGATGATGGATATTAACAAAGTTGATATATTACCTAAGACTTTATCAGATCATAATCCAGTAATGTTGACTCTTAAAGGGAAACGGAATGTATTTAGATGGAGATTGAATGAGTCGCTACTACGGAATAATGATGTAGTTGATGTATGCAAAAAAAAATTAAGAGAATATTTTCAATTTAATTTGAACAAAGGGACTAATATTCAAACTGTATGGGAAGCCAGCAAAGCATATATGAGGGGTTATTTTATTCAATACAATACTCAAATGAGGAAGAAAAAACAAAAAAGAATTCAATTGATTTTAGATGAAATTAAAAGTAAAGAGTTAGATTTGAGAGATAAACCAATGGATGACACTTTGCTCACTCAAATTAAATTCTTACAAAAGCAAATATCAATGATATTAACTCAAGAGATAGAGACTCAAATGAAATTTACAAAACAAAAATATTTTGAACATGCAAATAAACCAGGTAGATGGCTGGCTTATAAATTGAGGAAACAAAGACAAAAGAATTTGATTACTAATATTCAACATGAAGGAAAAATTTTGGTGAATAATATGGATATTCAAAAAGCCTTTCATGACTATTATTCTAAATTATATAAAAAACAAGATGTCAACTTGGATGAGATTGAAGAATATTTGAACAAACAAAAATTAACTGTTCTTAATGACCAACAAAGATTGACATTAAATAACGTTATAACAAAAGAAGAATTGACAAAAGCTTTTAAGAAAATTAGTAGTGGAAAAGCTCCTGGACCAGATGGATTGTCAGCAGCCTATTATAAATGTTTTGAAGAGGATTTATGTCTACCTTTGCAGAAAACTATGAATTCTATTTTGGAAACAGGAACTATGCCTGAAACCTGGAAAGAAGCACACATAACTTTGATCCCCAAAGAACAACAGGATTTAACATTAACTAAAAATTACAGACCAATATATCTATTGAATAATGATTATAAGATATTCACAACGATATTAGCAGAAAGAATGAAGAATATACTTAAGGATTTTATTCATCAAGACCAAGCTGGTTTTCTACCCAAGAGGCAAATACGAGACAATGTTCGAAATATATTAGATGTAATTGAATATTTGGAACAACACTATGATAAACAAGCTGCCTTGATATTTATTGATGCGGAAAAAGCTTTTGACAACTTAAATTGGCTTTTTATGTTTAAAGTACTGGAAAATATGAATTTTGAAGGAAATTTTATAAAATGGATTAAATCAATATATACTCCACAATTTGCCAAAATAATTGTTAATGGAGAATTTAGTAAGCCATGTGAAATCCAAAAAGGTACTAGACAAGGTTGTCCATTATCTCCACTTTTGTTTATACTGGTATTAGAGGTTTTACTTAGAGATATTAGACAGGATGATGGTATCCATGGTATCAAAATTAAAAAAGAAGATTATAAACTAAGAGCCTTTGCTGACGACCTAGTCATTACCTTGGAAAATCCACTAGAAGGAATTGAAATATTAATACAGAAATTAAAAGACTTTGGGTCGCTAGCAGGGTTTAAAGTGAATTTACAGAAGACAAAAGTTTTGACTAAAAATATGGATTACCACCAACAAGAGAAACTGAAAGAAATAACAGGATATTCAATGGAAGAAAAAGTAAAATATTTGGGAGTATACTTAACAACTAAAAATGTTAAGTTGTTCAAGAATAACTATATTCCACTTTGGATGGATATCAAGAAAGATTTGGAACATTGGGAAAAACTGCAATTATCATTATTAGGTAGAATTTCAGCAATTAAAATGAATGTTTTGCCAAGAATTTTATATCTTTTTCAAACACTACCTATATTGGCATCAGAAGAACCTTTCAAACAATGGCAGCGAGATATTTCTAAGTTTATTTGGCAAGGGAAAAAACCAAGGATAAAATATAAAGTCTTGCAAGATTCAAAGGAAAGAGGCGGACTGGGTTTACCGGATCTGAAATTATATTATGCTGCTTGTTGTTTGGTATGGATAAAAGAATGGATAGTTTTGAAAAATGAAAAATTATTGAATTTGGAGGGACATGAATTAAGATATGGATGGCATGGATATTTGTGGTACGACAAAGTGAAAGTTAATGTGGATTTTAAAAATCATTATATTAGAAGATCTTTATTAAGAATTTGGAATAAATATAAATTAATTTTATGTTACAAAAGACCTTTATGGATTTCTACACAAGAAGCATTTTATAGAACAGAAGTAAGAGTTAAAGATAAATGGTTGACTTACAAAGATCTTTTAAAAAAAGAACAAGGACAATATAAAACTAAATCAAAAGAAGAATTGGCCTCTGAAGGATATACTTTCCAATGGCTTTCATATATGCAACTTGTAGAAAAATTTAAATCAGACAAAAAAGACCTTGAATTTGAACAAAATAAATCGGAATTTGAGATACAACTATGTGAGACAGATGACCATTTAATTGCCAAAATGTATAAATTATTGTTAAAAGGTGAAATGGTAGAGGAACAAGTTAAAGATTGTATGATTAAATGGGCAAAAAATATTGGTCATAATATTCAAATGCAACAATGGGAAGATATGTGGACTAAAGGATTAAAATTTACTCTGTGTAATAATTTGAAGGAAAATTTCTATAAAATGATGTACAGATGGTATATGACCCCACAAAAGTTAGCTAAAATGTACGGGAATGTATCCAACTTATGTTGGAAATGTAAAAAAAAAAGAGGGGTCATTTTATCATATGTGGTGGACTTGTGAGATTGCTAAGAAATTTTGGACTCAGATACATTCATTGATGCAAAATATTTTACAAATTCAAGTTCCATATAAACCAGTATTATTTTTATTGGGAATAACAGAAGAACAAATAGGAAAGAAATTTACAAGAATTATGCAATATATGGTTACAGCAGCAAGACTTATATATGCACAAAATTGGAAAAACCAGACTATACCTACAATACAGGACTGGATGTTAAAAGTAATGGAAATGGCAGAAAACGATAAATTGACATGTTTATTAAAAGAAAATACAAATTATTATTTTCTTAAAGAGTGGAAACCATTAATGGACTATTTACAAAATGCAGGAGTGGTAAAGCTTATATGGGGTTTTGAAGATTAAAATATACATAAATTGATGTATTAGACAGGAAATGCTCTACAATGTTATATATAGACCTAGCATGTAAGAGACTATTTTTTAAATTACTATGACCAGAGATAAATCGGAAGTTCTAATTTCTATGTTTCATCTTTCTCTTTTTCTAGTTACTTTACTACACTTTTTTCTTTCTTTCTTTGATTTGTATTTCTATTTCTTTTTCCTTTTCAACCTTTTATCTATGTATATGTAAAATTCAATAAAATATATTAAAAAAAAAGAATTTGAAATACAATTATGTGAAAATGATGAACACTTAATTGCTAAAATGTATAAATTACTGTTAAAAGGAGAAATGGTAGAGGAACAAGTTAAAGATTGTATGATTCAATGGGCGAAAAATATTGGCCACAATATACAACTTCATCAATGGGAAGATATGTGGATTAAAGGATTAAAATTTACTTTATGTTACAACCTAAGAGAAAACTTCTATAAGATGATGTATCGATGGTATATGACCCCACAAAAACTCTCAAAAATGTATGGGAACACCTCCAACTTATGTTGGAAATGTATAAAACAAGAAGGGTCTTTTTAACATATGTGGTGGACTTGCAATATTGCAAAAGAATTTTGGACTGAGATACATTCATTGATGCAAAATATACTACAGATACGAATACCATTTAAACCAGAATTTTTTTTACTTGGAATTTGGGATGTACAAATAGAAAAACATTTTTTTAGAATAATACAATACATGATCACAGCAGCAAGACTTTTATATGCACAAAACTGGAAAAACCAAAGTGTACCAACAATACAGGAATGGATGTTGAAATTATTAGAGATGGCAGAAAACGATAAATTGACTTGCTTATTAAAAGATAATTCAAATTGTTACTTTCTTAAAGAGTGGAAACCTTTGATGGACTATTTGCAAAAAGCAGGAGAAGTAAAGCTAATATGGGGTTTTGACGATTAGATTATATATAAATAGTATATAATAGATAAGAAAAATATATGAATGTTATATGAATAGCCAGCATGTAAAAACAAACTATCTATATTATCCTTATGACCATAGATGGATCGGAAGATATCCGATTTCTTTGTTTGTCTTTTTCTTTCTTTTTTCCCCCCTTTACTGCACTTTTCTTTTCTTTTTCTTTTAATTTGTATTTCTATTTCCATTTCATTCTTAACTTTTAGCTTTGTATATTTAAAAATCCAATAAAATTCAATGGAAAAAAAAATGTGAGTAACAGAGCTTCAGTCTCAGGAACCCAATCTCCCCCAACAAACGCAGCAATAACAACACTGGTCTCCTCCCTGACCCTCAAAGGGTCCAGCTCAGAACACTTTTCAGAGCAGGGAGGCAACGGAGATAACCTGTTGGGACATCTCCCCTGCTCCCCCCCCTTCCACAATTATATCACTCAACCCTGTCATGAGATCTGTCCACTGTTGGCAGAAACTATGATCCTCATTCTGCAACAGCTAAATGACATTGTAGACAAAGTGGACAACTTCCAAAAATCCCTAGAACAGAATCCCCCCCGGGACAATCAAGGGGTTAACAAGGCAGTTTGCCACGCTGGCAATCCGGAAGCAGACTCTGCTTCAACTTCCGCAAAACACCGAGAACCAGCTGCTAGCTACCAGCATGTATTACAAAGAACACAAATTTTCCTTCAAATTCACCAGAATCCTTACAAATGGAACACCAGAACCCATATCTTGACGTCTTTAAGTCAATTATTAGGTTACCAAAATAGACCAGTTGATCTGAAAAAAATTTATCATTTGCCAAAACAAGGATATGCTATGTGTATACTTTTGACTTTTCACAACCCTTTGATCCCCAATAAACTGGCTCAAATGGACAGATATTTACAAAGATACGGCATCAAACCCATTAGGGTTTTTAAAGATTTATTAGTTTGTGACCTTATCACTGGAAATGAGCGCAACCCTTCAATTAGACATCGTAAATCTGCCGATAACAAGGTATCCAAACAAAAAGACACAGAACTGAGCAATCTGAGCAATTTGAAGCTCAAATTAGCAGAGTTTAAAAATATAATTCTGTCACACACTCCCAGTGCTGGAAGCGACATGGAAACTCAGCTACAGACTGATAGAGCTGCCTCACTGAGCCCACACCCCAAGTCAAAGACTCGCAGGAATCAGTACACCATACTGATTTCTCTGAAAGCAATTCTGACAATGACTTCATCGACAATCTCACACCAGCAACAACTAAAGAACAGAGCAAACCTCAGTTTGGAGATATAACCCCATTTACTCCCCAATATGTGGGGCCTCTCTGGTCACAGAAGGAACCTGAATCACAGGAGAAACAGCCTCCCTCATCCCCCTCCTCACTGGACAAAAGCAGGGAGGTACCCCCTACCAAAGAAGTGGAATCCTGCTTGCCAGAGACCCACATTTTGCCACACACGCAGCAGTGATTCTTCCAGCCTCTCTGCCAGAAGCACAAGCCCCTCCACCCCATCACAAGAACAGGAGCTGGAGGGATAAAAAAGAGCAGGAATTTGATGTATGACAGCCAGGTGACCAGCATAAGATCACACTCATAACATGGAATGTGGCTGGATGGGGTGCATCCTCTAGAGACCCCTGCTTCACAGACTTCCTCTCTCGCCATGACATCATACTGATCCAGGAAACGTGGTCTGTGGATGAAATAAGGGACGCGGTGGCTCAGCGGGTTAAACCGCTGAAGCTGTAGGGCTGCCGGTTGGAAGGTCGGCAGTTCGAATCCCCACGCAACGAAGTGAGCTCTCGTTGCTAGTCCCAGCTCCTGTCGACCCAAACAGTTCGAAAGCTTGCGAGTAGATAAGTTGGGTACCACCTTAAAGTGGGAAAATATGCTGGCGTCCTGTCGGGGGTCGGTATCCACCAGATGGAAGATCTCTTTGAGTGGCGGCGGTTACGACAGATCCCGGAAGCAACAACATCTACAGGACGTCAGCAGCCGGCTCCGACGCAAGGCACCCTGGGACATGTAATCCGGAAGCCAGGAAGAGTCGGTTCCCTTACCCCCTCCCCTTGCGCGTGGATTAGAAAAACTTTGTATAATTGAATTGAAATGTATAAACGATGTATGTAAGCCGCCCAGAGTCCTCCGCTAGGGAGGAAATGGCGTGGTATAAATACAAGTATAAAAATAAATAAATAAATAAATAAATAATACTAAACGGATTCCACTCATTTTCAGTTGGGGCAGATCCGGGGATAAAACATGGAAGAGCGAAAGGAGGCCTGGGGATCTTAGTCTCCACCACACTACGAGCAATATCAAGGCCCCCTCCCCCACTTAAGACATGTGCCATGGCAGTGCTAATCCAATTCAACCATCATGCACTGCTGATAATAAATGCTTATATGCCCCCAATGAGGAGGAAACCCCAGACCAAGGCCTTGTGGTCTGAACTGGAAACTTATGCTGCGGACCTTATAATGCAGAACTCAAATGCATCTGTAATCCTGGGAGGAGACCTCAATGCAAGAATGGGCCCTAATGACCACATCCTGTACAAATACTACAAATGCCCCCTTCCCAACCCTGAATATGATGGTTCCCTCCTCCCACGCTGCACTAAAGATCAGAAATTGAATTTTGCAGGCTTTTGCCTGGCTCAAACAACTTACAGGCTAAACCTCCATATTTTAAATGGTGCCCTTGAAGGTGACCACCCAGCTGAATTCACCTACTTCTCCGGCTCCAAAATGAGTGCTATTGATTATATAATCGTCTCTAGGGATCTTCTCTCGCATGCCAAAGCTCTAGAAGTCATGCCTAAATTTGACAGTGACCACTTCCCAATCCTTCTCCAACTAAACGCCTTCACTCAACAAACACACACAGTAGACTGTTATCAACCCCTCCTAATGCCAGTAGGAAGAATCTACTGTCGAGCCAAATGGACTCCCTGTCTGAATCAAAGGATAAATGAGTTGTTGGCCACAGAACACCTACTGAGCCTACAGAATGCCATGATCTAAGCTACAAATCCCAATGCACTCCTGGAGAACTACAATACTATCACTCAAGAGTTCCATAAGCAACTAAACCGCAGCAATAATGCATCCCAGAAACAACAACAATACCATTCCAAGCCCTGGTTTGACAAGGACTGTGTGAATGCCAAAAAAGCACTCGCTTCCACATATCAGGCTTATGTATCCAACACTACACCAACAGCTGCACAGGACCTTCTCCTACAAAAGAGATACTATAAGCAACTGCTGGCACGCAAGAAAGGGGAAGCCATGAAAAACAACTGGACACGGCTAATTCAAGCAGTCAAATCGAAAGATTCAGCCACCTTCTGGCATATCACATCAAGCGCCCAAAGCAATGGTCGAATTATGGCAGACTGTCACATCCCTCCAGGAACCTGGGAGGCATACTTTCAAGATCTCTATATGGATGACTCTTACCGAAATTGATGCCTTATGTGAAATATAGAAAATTTACCAACGTGGCCACCTGTGACAGCAATGGAGATCAAGAACCTTGTTGCTCAACTAAGACTAGGAAAGGTCCCGGGAGAAGATCTAATCCCATCAGAGGTCATTAAAAACAATTTGGATTTCTGGACCCCCACACTAGCATCACTTTTCACCTGCATTGATAATTATGGTCGAATTCCCAAGGATTGGGGGCTTGCAATCATTGTCCCCATTTACAAAAAGAAAGGGAAAAAGGAAGACCCGGCAAATTACAGACCAATCAGCCTCCTCAATACAATCAGCAAATTATATGCAAGACATCTGCAATGGAAACTCCAGATCTGGCTGGAACAAGAAAACATACTTGCCGAAGAGCAAGCCAGCTTTAGGGAAGGCCGATCCACCATAGATCAGTGCCTAGTATTACAACACCTTATAGAAAAATATTCCTCCCATGATACAACCTCACTATATGCCGCCTTCATAGACTTTAAAGCAGCCTTTGACTCCATTTCCAGAGTTACGTTATGGGGAAAACTGGAGGCCTCTTCAATTGACCGACGGCTACTTTACTTAATACGCATGCTCCATGAAGGGACCTCACTTAAAATAAGATGTAACCCCCATGGCCATCTCACCAATGCCATTGGAACTGAGAAAGGTGTCAAACAAGGATGCATCCTGGCCCCACTCTTATTTAACTTCTACATCAACTCCATGGTGGACCATCTTCACAGCATGGACTTTCACCCCCCAAAACTTGCGGGAAGGCATATTTTCACTCTGCTCTATGCAGATGATGCAGCACTATTGTCAAGAACACCCATTGGCCTTAAAAGAGCACTGAGAGCATTAACACATTACTGCAACGAAGACCAGCTGCAACTCAACTACCAGAAAACCAAAATCACGGCATTTGCCAAAAGACCCAAGAGTCACTCCTGGAGCATAGATGGCCATAAAATTTAGCAGGTCCCATGTTTCAAATACCTGGGAGTAGTCCTCCATTCTGACAATAGCAGAAAAGCCCATGGGGACCACGTAGCTGAGATTGCACAAAGGAGCTCAAATGCCATTCTAAAGTATCTCAATTCAAGGGGTGGCCACTTCATACCTGCAGCACTCAAACTATTTGAAGCCAAGCCAGTAGCACAACTCCTGTATGGAGCCCAACTAGGCCCCTTCTCCAACTTTACTCCATTAGAACTTGTGCAAACAAAATTCTTAAGATCGGCCCTTCAAGTACCAAAATGCGTCTCTAATGCCACCCTGAGATTAGAGACAGGACTCATGAAAATAGAGGCAAGGGTGTGGGTGGTCATACTCAATTATTGGCTCAGACTATCCCTTTTCCCCCTTGGCCTTGCCCCATTAACTCTGAGCGATGACTTCCAATCCAAATGGAAACAAGCAGTGACAAACAAAATCTTATCCCTGGGCTTCTCTCCAGGGCTGCTACTCAGCATGGGTTACGATCAGGCCAAAGTACTCATCAAACAGCGTGTAATAGACACAGAACGCCAATTGGATCTAGCTAGCTCCCCAACCTTTATTGTCAATGAATCCAGTAGGTACTGTGCCTCCCCCATGTTATACCTATCTAAACTAGAGGTACCCAACCATAGGAGAGCTTTTACATTGGCACGATGTCATGCCCTCCCATCTGCTGTCCTCGAAGGCCAATATTGGAAGATCCCTTATCAGGAGAGACAGTGCCCCTGTGACTCTGGCCACATAGAAACAACAGAGCATGTGCTCCTTCAGTGCCTGTTTTACAGAGACATTTGAACTAGTCTCATTACACCATTGCTGTACAAATATCCGGGGCGCTAAGGACAATTTTATACCTCCATGTTGCTGTCAGACATCAACCCTACCACAACATACAATGTTGCCAGATTCTGTGCGGCAGTGCTTAAAATTCGCCGGATGATGACGGGTACCACAAATTAGCCTTCAATTTTAATTTACTAGAGTAATGCATTTCCAGCTACACTAGTCCTATGCCCCTCTATAATTACCCCTCCTTTCTCTTTCACCCCCTTTTCTTCCCCTCTAGACCTGTGATTTAGTTTTATATTTTAAACTCATTTGTATGTTTTAATTGACTGTAACTTATCCTCCTTATGCTGGTCTATGACCATAATAAAGATTTGATGATGATACATTTATCTTTGATGGGAAAGATCTCAACAATCAAAATGAATGTATTACCTAGAATACTATTTTTATTCCAAACAATACCAATATTAATTACAGATAATACCTTTCATTGATGGCAAAAAGACCTATCAAAATTCATATGGCAAGGAAAAAAGCCAAGAATAAAATATAAATTACTACAAGATGCCAAAGAAAGGGGAGGATTAGGACTCCCGGATTTAAAATTATATCATGAAGCATGAAGTCTTATGTGGATAAAAGAATGGGCTACATTAGAAAATTATAAATTGCTACTTTTGGAAGGCCACGATTTAAAATTTGGCTGGCATGCCTACTCTGGTACGATAAAATTAAAGTAAACAGAATATTTAACAATCATTGTATAAGAAGAGCCCTAATAAAAACATGGAATAAATATAAGAAAAGACTATAACCAAGTATACCTTTTTGGCTATCCTCCCAAGAAGCATTCACTAGAAAAGAAAGTTACGATAGATGCAAATGGTTTAGATACAAAGATTTAGTATATTATGAAGGAGACAAATTAGAAATAAAAACAAGAGAAGAATTGGAAAAAAAAAAGACTACCAATGTAACTGGTTTATATGCCTACAGTTAAAAGAACGATTCAAATTAGATAAAAAGAAATATAAATTCACAAACGAAACAACGTGGCTAGAAAATCAATTATTTTTCAGTAATGATCATACTATAATGAAATTTTACAAAATGTTACTACAAATAAAATTAGAAGATGAACAAACTAAAGAATGTATGATAAATTGGGCTAGAAATTTTGCATACAATATTATGTATAATCAATGGGAAAAAGGTGGACAAAAGGACTAAACTTTACATTAAATTATAATTTGAAAGAAAATTTTTACAAACTGATGTACCGTTGGTATATAACTCCAGATAAATTATCAAAAATGTACAAAAATGTATCAAATAAATGTTGGAAATGTAAAAAAGAAAAAGGAACATTTTATCATCTATGGTGGACGTGCAAGAAAGCAAAGAAATACTGGGAACTAATACATGAAACTATTTAAAAAATTATATTAATGGACATACAAATTAAACCCGAATTATATCTATTGGGCCTTATGGATGACGAACTGGGAAAAAAATACGGAAAACTTTTATTATATATGATTACGGCAGCCAGACTTACATATGCTCAAAGATGGAAAGAAGAATGCATCCCAACAATAGAAGATTGGATTACAAAAACAATGGACCTTGCACAGATGGCAAAATTAACAGAAATGTTAAATGACAAAAATATGGACCAATTTAAAAATGATTGGCAACCCTTTCTTGTCTACATGATAAATATACAAAAAAAACAACTTAATAAAAAAGATTTAACAATTAACTATATTAGAAATAGAAATGTAACAAAAAGTAACTAAGACAAGTAATTAAGAAATTATATAGATATACTAGTCACAGTAAAGATAGTCTGGAATCGGACCCCTATTTTTTTTTGTATATGTATGTATATATGTTTTATGTGTATGTATATATGTTGTATGTGTATGTGTATATGTTCTATGTTGAAACAATTTATACAATAAAGCTTTTTTCAAAAAAAAAGAAAGAAGTCTGGGAGCTCAGAATGTGTTGCGATTACCGGAAATTGAACGAGATTACGGTCAAGAACTGGTAGTCCCTGCCGCTGATACCTGAGCTCCTGGAATGACTCCGGAGCGCTCGTCTGTTCACGAAGTTGGACCTTACAACCTGGTCCGTATCTGGCGGGGCGACGAGTGGAAGACTGTGTTCCACACTCGCTACGGCCAATACGAGTTTACGGTCGTGCTGTTTGGACTCTCCAACACCCCTGCAGTCTTCATACACTTCATGAATTACATCTTCAAGGATCTCCTGGACGGGTACCTGATCATCTACCTCGACGACATACTGATCTTCTCCTCCTCGCCAAGCGACCACGAACAGCAGGTCCGTACTCTATTGTAATGACTGCGGGAGTACCACCTGTACACCAAGTTGGAGAAGTGCCAATTTGCCTGCGAGACTGTCGAGTTCTTGGGATACCGAATCTCTGCTACTGGCATTGCCATGGAACCAGGCAAGGTGGAGTCGTTGCAAACTTGGCAACCCCCACGTCGGGCCTAGGACGTTCAAAGGCTACTCAGTTTGGCCAATTACTACAGGAATTTTATTCCGCGATTTGCAGAACTCACCACATCCCTATCCAACTTACTCCAAAAAAAGACCAAGTTCCGTTGGGGAGAGACTGAACAACGAGCTTTCAAGAGACTAAAACTCACCTTTACCACCGAGCCCATCCTCAGGCACCCAGACCCATCCCAGGCATTCGTTGTCGAAACGGACGCATCCGATGTAGCCATTGGCGCCATTTGCTCCAGGCTGACCCCCGGACTGGCATCTTATGCCCTTGCGCCTACCACTCCTGGAAGCTCGCCCCAGCTGAGAAGGCATATGCCATTTGGGACAAAAAGCTTCTGGCCATCAAGGTGGCATTTGAGGTATGGAGGCACCATTTGGAGGAGGCACGCCACCCCGTGGAGGTAAGGACTGACCACTGGAACTTGGAACATTTAAAGACCGCCAGGACCTTGAACCAGCGGCAAATCCGATGGTCCTTGTTCTTCTCTCGGTTCAACTTCATGGTGACTTACATCCCAAGAGGGCAGAACCAACGGGCAGATGCGCTTTCGTGGAAGCCCGAATATGACCACTTAGAGTCTCCAGTACTGCCCCAACCCGTCATCTCTCCAGAGCAGTTCGCTGCTACCACCGTACAGAGTGATCTACTCCAACAGATTTGGGAACAAGGAACAGACCCCTGGGCAAGGAAGAAGAGGCAAGAGTTAGCACATCTTCCCACAGATCAGACAGATTAGTGGACCTGGAGTCACGAGACATTATGCTTCCGAGGCCACTACTACATACCCCCGGGAGAGCAACGCAAACTGGCCTTACAACTCTGCCATGACAACCCCACCACTGGCCATTTTGGGTTCTTCAAAACACAACCTGGTCTCCCGGGAGTTTTGGTGGCCGCGCATACGGGACGATGTAAAACAATACGTGTTCTCCTGCCCAGAGTGTCGCAGAGCAAAAAATCAGACGGGCAAACCTTCCGGTCTCCTAATGCCTTTACCCACACCTAAACAACCATGGGAGGCTATTTCCATGGATTTCATCACGGACCTTCCCAAGGACCAGGATACCACTGCCATTCTGGTTGTGGTGGACTCCATGATCAAGATGGCCCACTTCATTGCGTACGAAGGCCTACCCACGGCCCAAGAGACGGCACGCCTATACACCAAACATGTATTAAAATTGCACGGAATAGCGAAGAGCGTGGTATCAGACCAAGGCTCCCAGTTTACCGCCCGGTTCTGGAAGGCACTCCTTCAGAATTTAGGCATCCAAGGCCACTTATCCACAACATTTCATCTGCAATCAGATGGAGGGACTGAAAGGGTGAACACCATCCTGGAGCAGTACCTGCATTGTTACGTAAACTACCAACAGGACAATTGGACAGACCTCCTAGCTCTGGCAGAGTTCGCATACAACGATGAACAGGACAGCCGCGCTGTAGCCTTTAAGGGACATTAAGACCAGCCACCCCATTTCTAAATCACCCAATTTATATTTTTTAAGTTTATGTACCCTAAGAGAGGCTTTCTACAGCAAAGAGAAGCAATCTCTCTTGGTGCTTATTGTTATTTTTGGGATTAATTTTTTAAAATCTTTTAAAGTTTTGGCTTGTTTCCCATCCAAATACTGAGGAGGATTGAGACTAAAAAATCGCCTCCCTGTTCTTATTTCTGCACTGAATTTTAATATTTTAATATTTTCCTACACGTTGAATCTGTTTTGAATCTCCAGCTTTCTGCTGCTACTTTCCCTAGGGAGCTGCTTGTTATCATACTTTCACTTGTGTAAACACCTCTCAGAAACTTTCCATTATCTCCTACTTTCACTGGTTAAGTACCTAGGGTGTGCTATAATCTACTGCATGAGACATGAAAGATTTTAAGCAGACTCTCTGAGATTTCCACTGAGACCTTAAACAGATTCTTTTTGATTCTTGTGAAGTCATTATGCAAGATATTTGGGACACTGTAGAAAATATCAGCTCTAAAATGTGTCATCTGGCTGGGGATGTTGTGGAAGAAATTGAAGAGTTTGACATCAATAGAAATGTTTTTACTAAAAGTGAGATTGAAGCTTCTGTTGACATGCCAGACGACCAGACTGTTGAGTTGAAGAAATTAAAGCGACAGACCGAATTGCAAATCTTAAGTGAAATTGTCTTTCTGATGGAATGTTATGGGAAGGAAGGGGTCATTATCTATGGGAGGCTTTTTTGCTGAGAAGTCAGTCTTTAAGGGGGGCAGTTGAGCTATTTGATTTCTTTATGAAAAATGCTGTGTGTGTACTGTGGAGATATGTAAATGCTTTGGTTTATTTTGAAGTGGGGTAAGGGTTTAAGAAGGTTCATCTGGATTGCTTTCAGAGGTCGTTTCACTTCATTTCTTTCTAATGATTTGGATTAAGATTAATAAGGTATGGACTTCCAGGTGAGCCAAGAGGGCGACCAGACGTGGAAAAGAAGAGCTCCGCGAAAAAGAAACAACAGCTGCCGTTGGGAGGACGATTTCGCCAGGAAAAAGAAAAAGGCGAGATTGGCCAGAGAGGTGAAGAAAAACCTCTCTGGAAAAGAATTTCAGCTGCCACGAAGGAGAACGAGCCGGGCAAGTGTACGTTTTTTCGTTTGGATTTGTCTTGATGTGCGTCATTGTTGGAGTTTAATGGAGGCTCGTGATGCCGAGTGGTAAGAAAGAGGAAAGCTAAACCAACGGGCAAAGTTTGACAAATAGTCTGACGGAGGTTGCTATCTTTGCCACAGACTATAATGAACGATTAAAATTAAAAGAAGCTTAAATTCCTTAACAAAGAATAAGCGAGAGACATTGAAAAGATTGAAGTACTTCTCTAATAAATCGAGACTCAATTAATTAATTATTAACTGTGGCCATCTTTAAGACAGTATAATAATACTTTGGGAATATTAAAATAGAAATATATAGAGCACCTATAAGCATAGTAAAATAATTTTTGTATTTTGTGTGTATTAGAAATAAGATAAAAATATTATTGTGAACAATATTGACTATAAAGTACAATCATGACTACAAGACATCATTATTTGATGAATTTACAGCAAAAACTACAGAAACTATAACACACACAGTGAAAAAAGTACTAGAAGAAAAACTAGAAGGCTTGGAAAAAATTCCACATGTTATTTAGATCCCTGCCCTTCCTGGCTGGTAAAATCGGCCAGGGAGGTGACAGATGGATGGGTCCAGGCTATGATAAATACATCCTTGTTGGAGGGGGTGGTTCCGACTGCCTTCAAGGAGGCATTGGTGCACCCCCTCCTCAAGAAGCCATCCCTGGACCCTACCATCCTGGACAACTTTCATCCAGTCTCCCACCTTCCCTTTTTGGGAAAGGTGGTTGAGAAAGTGGTGGTGTTGCAACTTCAAAGGACCCTGGATGAAGCGGATTATCTAGACCCTTTCCAGTCAGGTTTCAGGCCGGGACATGGGACGGAGACTGCATTGGTCACGCTTATGGATGATCTCTGGCGGGAGCGGGATGGAGGTAGTGCATCCATCCTGGCTCTCTTAGATCTCTCAGTGGCTTTCGATACCGACCATGGTATCCTTTTGGGGCGGCTTAGGGAGTTGGGGGTGGGCGGCGTAGTTTTACGCTGGTTCACCTCCTTCCTCCGGGCCCGCTCCCAGTCGGTGGTGATAGAAGAAGAGAGGTCCAGCTCGTGACCGCTCCTATGTGGGGTGCCGCAGGGTTCGGTTCTCTCTCCTCTCCTATTTAACATCTACATGAAACCGCTGGGCGAGATCATCCAACACCATGGGATGAGGTATCATCAGTATGCGGATGATACTCAATTGTATATCTCCATCCCTGGTGAGGTAAGTGATGCAGTGTCCACCCTGTCCCAGTGCATGGGGGCTGTGAGGGCCTGGATGGGGAACAACAGGCTTCAATTGAACCCTGGTAAGACCGAGTGGCTGTGGATTGATGGCTTAGCGTTTTCTGGGAAATTATCATCTTTGGTTCTCGATGGGGTAGCACTGCCCTGTTCGGAACCGGTGCGTAATTTGGGGGTCCTTCTAGACTCACGACTCCTGCTCAAAGAGCAGGTGGCAGTCATGGCTAGGAGGGCTTTCGCACAGCTTCGGTTAGTGCGCCAGTTACGCCCATTCCTGGATCGCGACGCCCTCCGTACAGTCACTCATGCTCTCGTCATCTCCTATGTAGATTATTGCAATGCGCTCTACATAGGGCTACCCTTGAAGACTATCTGGAAACTACAGCTGGTGCAGAACACGGCCACGCGGGCAATTTTGGGTGCGTCGAGATCTGCACATGTAACACCGTTGCTCCGCGAGCTGCATTGGGTGCCAGTTTGCTTCCGGGTACAATTCAAGGTGTTGGTTATCACCTTTAAAGCCCTACATGGCATGGGGCCAGAATACCTGAGGGACCATCTGATCCCCATGTTATCGATCCGCCTGTCATGATTCAGCCTCAGCCCTTGCCCCAGGACTTCAGCCAGGAGTCAGAGGATGAGCTGCCCCTGTGGGACCTCCAGGGGACTGACCCAGAGGCAGTCCCAGAGGCAGCCCCTGAGGCAGGCATGGCCCCTGAAACAGGGAGCCAGGATGGTCAGGAGGCAGCTGCAGCTGAGTCAGCAGAACAAGCCAGGGATGAGGGTTTGCCCCCGCCCTCCGCTCAGCAGCTACCCGTGACCCACACACCTGGCAGCTCTTCAGACTCTCCAAAGAGGCAGTGCCGAAGGAGTGCATGCTTCGCCTTAAAGGAGAAATGCCAGAGCGCAAGATTAGCTGCCAGAGACCTCCGGAGAGCAGAGCTGGAGTCTTTGCAGGATTCGGCTGGCAGCTCTTGAGCGGACCATAAATTAAGCAGCAGGCACACAGGACCCTCTGAGGGAGCAAACTAGTTTATGGCTACGCGAACCTCTGCTGGACCTTGTTACCTGTTTCCTTGAACCCCGGTTGGACTATTGGCATTCTACTCTCTGGACTCCTGACTCGGCTTGGATATATCGTGGACCTGCTTGTGCGTACCCTTGAACTTGGCTCTGGACTGGACTCTCTCTGGCGTTTGAATCTTCTGGTATGGACTTCTGACTCTCTCTCTTGCCTGCTCCTACACCTGTTGATTTATTGCCGGCAGCATTCCTCAGCCGGGGAAGTGTTCCTGGCTGCCGGCTTATCTCTGCCTGTGTGAAATACGATACCCTGGCTGTAGCCCGTGACACCGCCCCACTCGGTCATTCAGAGAGGGCCTGCTACGAACCCAATCAGTTAGAGAATGCCATCTGATGGGGTCTAGGAGGCGGGCCTTCTCCGTGGTAGCGCCCACTCTATGGAACACCTTGCCCCCAGAGTTAAGACAGATCTCCTCCCTCCCGAACTTTAGGAAAGAGCTGAAGACCTGGTTCTGCCGCCTAGCGTGGGAAGGAGGAAGAGATAGTTCCTCATGGTGGTGGTTAATCCCCTAATTTTATAATTGTCCTTCTTTTAATTTATTCCATCACCATCTGGATTTTAGAATATGTATTTTTTGTATAATTGTGATTTTAGATATTTTAGATTTTATTTTAACTTGTTTATTGTGAACCGCCCAGAGTTCCCCATGTGGGGAGATGGGCGGTCATACAAATCAAATCAAATCAAATCAAATCAAATCAAATCAAATCAAATCAAATCAAATCAAATCAAATCAAATCTCAAATCAAATCAAATCAAATCAAATCAAATCAAATCAAAAATATATATTAAAGGATCATTAATACAAATGCTTGCAGATTTGGTAGATTGGGAGGAGGAGAAAATAGATGAGGAAATTGAAATTTTCAATTGGAAATTGAAAAAATATATAGTCAATTCGAAATACGCAAAGATTAATAAAAAACCAAGAGATATATTGATAGAATTTTCCAAAAAAAAAATAGAGATTTGGTAATTCAAGCAGCATTTAATAAAAAAATAGATTGAAGGCAATGTAATCACTATCTTTAAAGAAATTCCAGGAAAAATATTAAAAAAAAGAATATAAATTCCTTACAGATACATTAAAGAAAAATGAAATAAACTTCAGATGGGAAAATATTGAAGGAATTAACTTAATGTACAAAGGACAAAGATATAGATTAAATTCTATATATAAAGCAAAGGAATTTCATAAAAGATTGGAAAAAGAATTGGAAAATAAGAAGGAACTAGGAAAAGAACAGGAGCAGAGTTAAAAGAATAAAAAGAGTGGAGGAAAGGTTTGTCTGAAAATATTATCTGGGGAAAAAATGAGTAAAACTAAAAAATCTAACATGGAATGTTAATGGACTTAACTCCCCAGTTAAAAGATATAGAACATTTCAACTCTTAAAAAAAATAGAATTAGATATTATCTGTCTTCAAGAGACCCACATAAAAAAGAAAGATATAAATTATTTGAATAATAGAAAATTGAGATCATCATTCATAACAGCAAATGAAAGGGAAAAAAATGGTATCGTATTATATGTTAAGCCAGGGCTTTCCAAAGTGCCGCCGCTGGTGACACACCCGGCGGCGGCGGCGACATGCGCGCGCACGGCGGCGGCGCAGGGGGCATGCGGCGGCGCGCGCGCACGGCGGCAGCGCGCGCATGGCGGCTGCTGTGCACGTGCGCGCCGCCGCTTCCGGGTGGTGTGGCGACACACCACGCTGTGTGTGGCGACACACTTTTGTGTCGCCACACACAGTTTGGAAAGCTCTGTGTTAAGCCCTCGCTTAAACCTAAATAATAAATGATCAGGAGGGAAGATTTATAATTGTTGAAATTGAAATTCAAAATATGAAAATATGGATAATTGGAGTTTATGCCCCAAATGGCAATCAAAGGAGCTTTTTCAAGGAACTGTCAGATGTCCTCTCAGAATATATGAATAACAACTGGATATTGATGGGAGATTTGAATGGGGTTGTGGAACCTAAAATAGATAGGAAATCAGAAAATCAAATTAGCAAAAACCAAGGAAAATTACCAAAAGAATTTTTTAATGTGGCAAAAGAATTAATGTTAGTTGACGCCTGGAGACACAACAAAGGGAATGAAAGAGAATATACTTTTTATTCTAATAGATTTAATTCGTTTTCTAGAATTGATATGATTTGGGTATCTAAAAGTTTAGAAAAGAAAATTAAAGATATATCAATTCTATCAAAAACACTTTCAGACCACAGCCCCGTTCAAATGATTCTAAATATAAATACAAAAACATATAGATGGTGAATGAATGAAAATATCCTTAAGGACAAAAAAAATCTAGAGGAATTAGAAAAAAAATTGCAAGAATTTTTTATTTGGAATATTGACAATGAAATCAAAATAGAAAGAGTATGGGACGCAAGCAAAGCATATATGAGAGGACAACTGATATCATTTAATAACCACCAATAAATAGATAGATAGATAGATAGATAGATAGATAGATAGATGATAGATAGATAGATAGATAGATAGATAGATAGATAGATAGAAACAATAATGGAGCAGATAAAAGAGAAAGAATTAGAATTACAAATGAATAGAAAGAAAAAAGGAGGAAATAATTAATCAAATAAATTTATTGCAACTCCAGGTCAAGATAGAATTAACAGAAGAATTAGACAGAAAGTTAAAATTTATTAAACAAAAAAATTTCGAACAAGCAAATAAACCAGGAAGATGGCTGGTATATAAATTAAGAAAAGAAAAAGAAAAAAAAATATTACTAAAATTAGAGATAAGGATAAGGAACTAATATATAACGAAGATATTAAAAAAGCTTTTTTATTATTATTAATTTGGAAGGGCATGATAATAGATACGGTTAGCACGGATACATGTGGTACAATAAAAGCAAGTATGTGGGAAGGTAACAGCGTTCCGCGCACGTCATGTGGCCACATGTCCGTGGAAGCATCTTTGGACAACGCTGGCTCTTGGTAGCGAACTACCTTTTTCCCCGGCAGCCTGAAGGCACGTGAAGTCCCGAGGGCTCTTTTGCTCTTCCTGTTTGGATCCTGGGCCATGGGTGTCCATGGGGGTGGGGGACAATAAATTCAAGATGGCAGTCAGAACTCTGGGATTGTGGCCGTTCTCTTGCCTTTTTCACACACACACACACACACGTACATCGCTGCTTGTACATTCAGTTGTGCTGAGTGAAGGTGTCCAGCTCACATCCAGGCAGTGAACTTCCATTGTTTTTTTGTTACGTAGTTCACTGAGCGGCACCAGCGATGCTAAAAGCAGCGGCAGCAAGAGCAGCGATGGGGAAAGGGAAGCCTGGTAGGAAACGCGGCCAATTCTGGGGCCCCGCTCCATTGAAAGCGCAGCTGGGAGGGGAAGGGAAGGGAAGGCGAGGCGAGGTGAGGTGCCCGTTGAGTGTTGTGGGCGACTTTGGAGCCCATTGTGGAGCCACTGCGTTTTGCCCCTTCCCTTCCCAAGGCTGCTCCGAGGGAACGGAGCTCGCTCCCCCCTCCCCGCGTTTCTCCGTGGAGCGACGGGACCCAATGCAGTACCCCGCCCCGCGCTCGTCCTCCTGCTCTTCCCTGGGGGCTGCGTTCCGACGAGTGGCTGCACTTGGCCAGGAGAGGTCTTATACAGCGAGTATATCCCAAACTCTATATTTTAACTTGAAAAGTTGGGGGTCGTCTTATACGCCCAGTCGTCTTATACGCCAGAAAATACGGTAAGCCATATTACATGACGATATTGCACTAAGGCATTTAGTAATTGGTCAATACTAATAAGAAACCATAGTAGTTTTCCACCATTTTCAATCAAAAATAGTGTGTGATGAATAAGCCTTACTATTGTGTTGAAACTATAACTCTAGTCCATCTTGGAGATCTAGGATGATCTTTCTCCCCACCCAACCTTCCCCTCAGCTGACATGGCAAAGCATGGGGTGGCTCATAGTAAAAAGGACATCCAAGGGCTTGCCACCTTCCCAAATCATACATATTCTTGTCCCTTGCCTTGAGATGAATTGAGTTCTTTCAGATCGCTGTTGTGGGTCTTCCGGGCTGTGTGGCTGTGTTCTGGAAGTTGTGGTTCCTAACGTTTCGCCAGCATCTGTGGCTGGCATCTTCAGAGGGCAGGAGCACAGACAGAAGCGAAATCTCTTCCATGGGGCGCGGTAGCTCAGCGGGTTAAACCACTGATGCTGTAAGACTGCCGATCAGCAGGTTGGCAGTTTGAACCTCCGCGTGGCGAGGTGAGCTCTCGTCACTTGCCCCAGCTCCTGTCAACCCAGCAGTTCGAAAACTAATTGCAAGTAGATAAATGGGTACCACCTTACATGGGAGAATTTGCTGGCGTCCTGTCGGGGGTCGCCTCCAGAGCGAAGACCTCGCGAATGGCGGCGGAGACGGAGAAACTGAGACGACGGATCCCGAACAGCAATATCCAGGACGTCAGCAGCCGACTCTGAAGCAAGGTATTCTGGAACATGTAGTCCAATACTACAAGAGTCGGTTCCCTTACCCCTTCCTTGAGTGCACGGTAATAAACGTTGTTAATATATATGAATTGTATGTATAAATATATATATGAATTTGCAATGTTGTAAGCTGCCTAGAGTCCTCCGATAGGGAGGGGATAGGTGGGGTATAAATACGAATAATAAATAAATAAATAAATAAATAAATAAACAAGCAAGCAAGCAGGGAAGGAATTACAAGAGAGTAAGCAGGCACACAATGTGGAATACACATCAAAAGCAATGTGCTGGCACCAGCAGGCCGGAGCGTGCTTGGGGCTGGGAGCTGCAAGCACACTAGGCTGTATTCCCCATTATTTGCCTGCTTATTCTCTTGTAAGAGATTGCTTGGTTTTTTTCTTTGTTGCCCTCCTTGCAGAGAGATTGCTTAAACAGACAAGGGGGAAGAAAAGGAAAAAAAGCAATCTCTGTAAGCAATCTCTCCTGTGCTTGACAGTTTTTTTTCTCCCTTCCCTCCCCTCCCCTCCCCTCCCCTGCAGAGCAGAGACATTGGACAGGAAGGGATTACAAGAAAGTAAGCAGGCACACAGTGTGGCTGTTTGCATAGTGCACAACCACATTCCTTTTGATGTGTATTCCCCATTGTTTGCCTTACTCTCTTGTAATCCCTTCCTCTCCAATCTCTTCACTCTGCAAGGAGAGAAAAAAAGAAAAACAGGTCAGGCACAGGACAACGTATAATGACTGTACTGGTGATCATGTGAGTGAGGAACGCTGCTAAGGTCCATTGGTCATAAAGTTATTTTTTCAGCCCCGTCGTAACTTCGAACGGTCACTGAACAAGGCAGTGGGTGAGATCTACCTGTAATAATAGAATCTTAGAAGTCTGATAGTGCTTCTCCTCCCCTCCTCCTTAATGAGCCAGGGAAGAGTCAGTCTGAGTCTCTTCTTAATGCTATCTCCCTTCCCAGGACTTAAGGAATGCTTCTCTCCTCTTTGTTTACTTAGTGGTTTCTGAGTATTTGCTTCAAGGCTGTCTCCCTGGCTCTCTACAGCAGCAGAACAACTAAATCCAACTCTAGGCTGCCTCAGCAACAGGCATCATGAGGACGTGTCCCTGAAAAATGGTTAGAATGGTTAGCAGGATGTGAGGATGAATCCATAATTTAATTAGGAAAAAAATCAGGGATATCTTACTAATTAAGGAGTGACGTTGCCTTAATACTATTTTATATTGATAGATACAAGCTTTCAAGATTTGGTAAAGGTAAAGGTTCCCCCCGCACATTTGTGCAGTCGTGTCCGACTCTAGGGGCCGGTGCTCATCTCCGTTTGTTAGCCAAAGAGCCAGCGTTGTCCGAAGACGCTTCCGCGGTCATGTGGCCGGCATGACGCACGTGGAACGCTGTTACCTACCCACCGAAGTGGTACCTATTAATCTACTTGCATTTGCATGCTTTCGAATTGCTAGGTTCGCAAGAGCTGGGGCGAGTGCGGGAGCTCACTCCGTCATGTGGGGCTAGAGATTCGAACCTCCGAACTTCCGATCTTCCGATCGACAAGCTAGGCATCTTACCCGCTGAGCCACCACGCCCCATTTGGTACTACCCATTTGGTAGTTCACATCAATTGGGTCATTAGGTTTAATATGCCACTGGTTAATGTCTTTGTCTTATCCATAATTGCCCCAATTCAAGGGATTTTTAAATTGGAGACTTCTAAATGGAGACTTCCTTTTTAAATAGAGGGTACCTTAGAAATATTATTAATGCTTTAAGACTTCTGAACTAGATTATTTTTTCAGAACACCCCAAAGGCTGTCCCAGATAAATTTGTGCGTTGTTTAACTTTTGAGCATGTTAGCAAATCTTTGCACCCAAACATTCATGAGTACAAATATAAGTGTCTGCAGGTAGGGGAAGGGGGGCAAATGTCCTTTCCATACATGCATTGCAATGTTGTATGCAAGTATGTGAGGAAAGGTGCTCGCATTGCGATATTATGACACACGTTTTGTCAGTTTGACAAATCTCCTGATCCAATGAGTGCCCCTGAATATTGGTATACGCCATGCAATATGCCAAACTGAAAAGAATCTACAGTAGCATTTAAAAGCACCAGAAATATAAAGAACTTGGTTAGTTCATGCCAATATCCTTAACCAATGAATTATGCAACAGTCCCCTTTGTTTAGTTCTAAATTCCATGGGAACATCATTAACGGTCATACTTTTAAAGTATACTGTAACATACTTTTCGTCCACAATCTTATCATCATAAGGGATATAGGTTATATGCTGCAACGCTTTTTGTGGCACAGATTAAGTGCACATGTGAAAAGTTATAGACTTTCAAAAGGACTCATAAAGAGTTGAATATTAATTCAAAACAATATGATGGAAGTTCCCTTGATGTTTCCTTTAGGAGCTACAATCTTGCTACAAAGGTTTCTGTTCTGTGCACTAGAAAAGATAAAACAAAATAGATGTCAGAACCCTGGCATGCCCAAGGGTCCTGCCATCCCCTATACCACAGCCAGCATTAGCAACTGCCAGCTACGCCGCATGGATGATGAACTTTTAACCTTGACACCAGGAGAACCAGAGGGAAGACTGAAAGCGGACCAGATGGAAGCCCGCAGCTGGGAGGGGTCAGTGCTCTGGCAGAAGGGTATATAAACCCGAGCAGGGAACCAGGGGACCATTCGTGCCTTTACTGTGCTTACTCATGTTAATCAATAAATCGTTTACTTACTGAAAGAGCTGAGTTAAAGTCATTTCTGTGGAGAAACGTCTGCAACTGAGAAGCGCCTGACAATAGAAGACCTCTGTTAAGGAGTCACACATTTTACTTTATAGTATTACATAGTTTATTCCCTAAGGATAAATGAAAATATGAATTTTCTTCCCTTATTATGAAACTACTTTGTTTAAAGCCAAATTTCTATATGCTCCCATTTCTTTTTCCATGCATGCAATTAAGGGCTTAACATTCTTTTCTCAAACTAAGAAATATCTATTAGTTACATCTGGTAGAAATCTGGGGCTATAGTATGTTTTGCTTGTAAACCTTGAAATAAGATGACCAGAAATTTGAAGGGTGCAAAATATTATACTGATTGCTTTGGGGAACAGTGGTTTCTTTTATAAAAAGCTATTTTCAAGGGAAAAAAAAGGGGGTATCTCCCTCCCGGCCTTCCAGAAAAATCTGAAAACCTGGTTCTGCCGCCTAGCGTGGGAAGGAAAAGGTAATAGCTCCTCCTGGGGGTGGTTAGTATCATAATACCCTCCCTATTGTTTGAGATTAATTTGCCAGATTGGATTTTATATTTATATTTATTTATGTCATATTGTATTTATATTGTATTTTAATCTTATTTTTATTGTAAGCCGCCCAGAGTCCCCTGTTGGGGGAGATGGGCGGTCATATAAATTAAAATAATAAATAAATAATAAATATGTGGTTGGTGATATTATTTATGACTGGTTTTCATAATTTTTAAGGTTTTCCATTTGAAGTTGATTTTTTTTTGTTGGTAAAAGTACATATACGTTTCTTTCTAAATTTATTCTTATTTCTGATTAGTTACAGTTATTTCAGATGAAGGGACCTGAGAAACCATGGGCCACCGACCTTGGCCTGGAAAACACCTTGCTTTAGTGTTTCCCATAGTGCAACGCTGCTAGAACTCTACTGAACCAAAGATTGTGCTTAAACCAAAGATTGTGCTTAAACCAAAGAGTGTTAACCCAGGGACGACCCCTGAGATAGGCCTGCCTCAGCAAGGCCCCAAAGAATTCTGCATAGCAATATTAGGTGCTACAAAGTAATCCTACCTCTTTAGAATGCATACCAGCTTGGGGCTCTCCTTGTCTGGTCAGCATATTCTTCCTGACAAGCTAACATGTTTACTTGACTTCCTTGTAAGAAATCCTTTGTTCTACTCTTCCCAAGATGTGAATATTTTATGCCTCTGACCTCTGTAATTTAGTATGCTTGTATAACCCAATGTCCCTGTAAGTGTTACTATTATCTCTGTAAGATGTAAGTGTTAATCTCTAGCCTCCGGACAAGAGGCCATAAGACAATTGGTGCAAATGTTCCCAATTCTATCCTTTGTAACTATGTTGATGACCCACGTCACCCCTTGACCTGGTGAATCCCAGAATCCTTCAGCTTTGGGAGGGACCCTGATCCCCAAGAACTAACCAATCCCAGGGAATGGTCAGAGGACACCTCACCCACATATGGGCATACCATCATCATCCTCACTTCCTGTTTGTATTTGCTGTATAAAAGTTTGTGCACTCTTGTACTCGGGATGGCTGTTCCATTCAGAGGTCACCTGCGTGTGATGTCTGTAGGACTGCCATCCGGCAACCTTTGCTTGGCCAATTAAAATTTGCTGTTATCCGTTCCCAAAGTCTCTGTTGTGTACTTGGCTTATTCTGGAAGGCGCATGGTAAGTTTTGGCGCCTAACACAGAGAGCTGAATTATTTTTCTACCAAGGTTTGAGCATTGGTTTAATGTAAGACAAAGAACTTGAATTATTTATTTTGGACTTCAAAGAAGGTAAAGAGAAGTTTAATTTTATATTTTTATGTAAAATGTATTCGTATACATTTATCCTGTTTCCTCTATTAATAATTATATTGCAAAGTCACTGAAGAAGAATCTTTTTGAAACATGCTGGGTCTTTTTTAAAGTACTTTCTATGCCAGTGGGGCCTTGTCTTTGATCTATTTCTTGGGTAACTTTTGAAGCTTTTGGTTTCAGAACTGAATGAATTCAAGAATTAGCTATAGCTTAAATTCAACCTCATCTATTTGGGAGATTTACTTTTTATTAGCCCTGCCAGCTAAGTCTAGTGTGGGATGTTAATCATTCTGTCTTCTTTCTAGGATTCTGATGATCACTATTTGACTAGCTATTGAAAGCTGAACACCTCATTAAATGTCTCCTATTCCTGGAGAGAGGAATTGATCTCTTCCCATAACTCTTTTCATTTGCCAACTTCTAAATTGCATTCTTTGCCAAATCCTCCAACTGATGCAGACAACAGGGTGAAATCAAATAGGAAAAAACTTCAAGAAATGTTAAGGGATTTGAATTTTACCTCTCAAATGGTTGCACCAGGATAGTCTTTCAATAAGTGATTTGTAATCTGTCCTACACTTAGTATCAGAGTTTCAAACTAGTATCTGCATGAGGAAATGAACACATGCTGGTGGAATTTAGTTGTGTTTTCTTATGACAAAAGTTATCACTGGCTTTGGAGTTTATCTTAGGGACAGATGGCACTTTGACAAGGGACTTTAGTGACATTTTCATGGTACCACTAAGGCTTTTATTTTCTGATTTTTTAGAATATTCACACCTTTGGACTTAGAACTCCAGAATTCAGCTTCTGGGTTCATAAGCAGTAACAGTTCAAGTGATGAATTCACATTGTCCAGAAATGTGATGTTATCTGAACACTTATTCTTCAGTGTTTAAATAGCCTCTCCTGTCCCCAGATTCTTAGTCTTTCAGGTTAATTTTAGACTTTGCTCCAGAAGCTCAGATGGCAGAAGGTTCTGTCTATATAATGGCATCTTTCAGTGGTCCATAAGGCCTTCGCTGCAGCTCTGGTTTCTAGGACATAGTCTGGCATCAGATACTGTATGTAACTGGCTACTAGCTACTTTGGAAATGGCTAGCTATCACAGAACATCCCTCCAATCCTGCTTTAGTGTATCAGCCTTACTGAAGCACTGATTTTAAAAGTTTTCCTGTGAGAAATGTTTCACAGCCATCAATTTAGAAATGTTGGAATAACATTAAATACCATAGGATCAGAAGTCCAAAATCTTTTTACATGGATGTGTGAAGTTGGCATTAAAAATCCTTTTTCTTGTATTCCTTCTGCTAGTTTAATAGTTCTCTTGCTAACTCTTAGCAAGCAGGTGGTTGGAACGACTGGCCGATTCCGGTTTGCTTTCCTGTGCCAATGTGTGATTGAATTGCCTATGGCAAAATTACCCACAAGAAGAACATGTGGATGTTTTCTACAGTCAACTGCAGAGCAGCCACTGTTTAATGAAAGAAGAAACTTGCTGAATATTTTGAACAAACTGCAACTTGGAAGACTGGTGGCACCTTAGTTTCTGAGGCCTACGGGCAAACTGTCAATTCTTATCTCTTGATGCTATTTCAAAGAATCATGCACCATGTGGATACCTCTGACTCTGACCATAATCTATTTTGTCTGGGATTCAACTGCAATGCTGCTTCTCAAAAGTAGCTGAAAAATCTTGCCTGCCTAGATGTTAAAGAAAGTAAAGGCGGAAAGCCTAAGAGAAATGCTAATGGAAGTTGAAAACAAGAGAATGGTTTGCATTCACTGGCAAAATTGGGGGGTTGTGCTAATGCAAGAATCCTGTTTCTAGCCAGGAGCTAAGATTCCCACAACATGTAGATGGGCAAATGTCAAATTTCAATTTCTATCAATTTATCATTTTTATGAATCTGTCAAGTTGTCATCATCAAACTCGCTATTATTAAAATTTTGCAAGAAGGTTTGTTTATATTTTGATGCATATTTCTCCAAACGTGAAATATTTTTTGTAATAAAATGTGTTTTTACATTTTCATGCATGCATGCACTTTTGTGCAGATGTTTTCCTTCTAATAGTTTTTGACAAACTACATTACATCATTTGAAAGAAGTATAACTTTTTATTATACTTTGGTTATACTCTTTGCATATGCTGAATTAGGATTGTTCATATTCAAATATGAATTTAAAAGATTTCTCCTCCAACCTTACTGACAAACAGTGGACAAAACCCTACAGTGTGCCCAATGCTTCCCATTCGGTTTAACAGCCCTGTATTTAGTGGTTGCAGGGATGCTTCAGCTTAAAGCTTAAAAATGAACTAGGAAAAAAATAGCAAGAAAATGCTTACAACAATAATCACCACTAACATGGCAACAATATCTTCTCAAAACTGAAGTAGGTAAAACATTTCTAAGGTAGGGGTCCCCAACCTGTGGGCCATGGCCTGTTAGTGAGCAGTGGTGGTCCGCGCGATTGGCTCCTGCCTGCAAACCCCGCCCACGTGATAGGCTCCTGCCTGCAAACCCCCCCCCCCCCCGGTCCATGGAAAAATTGTCTTCCACGACCGGTCCCTGGTGCCAAAAAGGTTGGGTACCCCTGTTCTAAGGAACAACATAATAGATGAGACTCAATTTCTGAAAAAAAAATCCTGAATTTGAATCACCACACTACTGAACTTACTTGACTGCCGACGGGTGTGTGGCTAGCTACAGACGAGGATGGCATGCCGAGTTCTCCGTTCTTCCCCCATCTAGCTATTTTCACTAATACAGCCAATTTGTCTTACTAGGTATCTTATCAAATAATAAAATAATTTAAGCAGGAAGTTAAGGAAGGAAACTCTGTGCAAAGAAAAGGGGATCAAAGCTTATTTGGAAGACCCGAAGGAGATTGAGGAGGTGCCTCTTTCCAGCACTGAAGAAGTGGCAGTGGAGGAAAACGCTGGTCGCTGCTCACCACTGTGGGGGAGGATTTTGGTCTCTGTGAGCCCCCCGTGTGCCCTTGACCGTCTTGGTGGCTGCGGTCTAGAGGAGAGAGATTCTGGTGGGCTCCCCTGACTTTTGAGATCTGTGCAGGGGGTTGAGAGATGTGTCCCCCCCAGTGGAGCGGCGCGAGCAAAAGACTTTTGCGGCGGCGGCGGACAAGCCCCGCATGGATTAAGCGGCCCCCTGTGGACTTTGGTTGGACCCTGGTGGACCCCCGTGGACACTGGCAGACCCCCGGTGGCCTTGGCGGACTGGGTGGCTTTGGCGAGGTGGTCGACCTCGCGGATGGAGCCTCCCAGTTTGAGTGACGAGTGGCAGAGCGCGGCGGCAGAGCGCAGTGGCCTTGCGGTAGCAGATCTCCTGCAGCCAGCGGCAGTGAGGACAACTCCCACAGCCCCCTGCAGCCCCCCGGGAGACACCCCTGACGGACCAGGCAGCTTCGCCGAGGCAGAGAACGGTGGGCCTTGCGGGTGGAGCCTCCTGGCTGGAACACTGTAGCGTGGCGGTCTTTGGTGGCGGCAGACGTGGTGGATTCCCATGGCCGTGGAGAACTTTGGCGGCTTCTGAGGGGCGAGTAAGCCCTTGAATAGCCCACTGGAACAGTGGCAGAGTGCACTGAGCTTGGGGGCGATGGTGGACTTTTGGGGAAACTCCTGCGGGCCTTGGTAGGTAGAATCCTTGGAGGTTGCCGAGCCTCTGGCTTGCTTGAGGATGGACAGAGGGCCCCGGGTGGAAGACCGGTGGAACAATTTTGGGGTAACATCCCCCTGGATTTTAAGACTGTAAGGGACCCAGGGGATGAAATGGCCTATTCCCATCCTATTAGGGTGGCAGAGGACTTGGGGGTCCCTTGGTGTTAGTGTGATACACCCGCCCCGTAGGTGAGACACAGGGAGGGGGGTTAGGATTGTTTGATTGTATGTAAGAGTACCCATCCCTGAGTGAGAGACAGGTAGTGGTTAGGAGTGGATGGGGTGCCCCTTGACTAGTGAGAGGTTGAGGGGGGCACACTGGGGGAGTGGGAAGTGGTTAGGACCCAACAGCACCAAGAGCGAGAGCTGGTGCGCTGGGGGAGGGGCTACAATCGCCCAAGGTGACTGAGTGTGAGAGGAGGGATACGTGTGGCAAGGGACCCTTATTTAAACCCAGGATTTCCGGAGGTCCGGGAGTGGAGGCTACTGGACTAGGAAACTTGGGGGGCTGCGGGGCGGGCTATCCAATCGAGGTGGTGACGGGTCGGGGATGTTATAACAGGTACCAGAGGGCAGGCTGTGAAGAACAAGCATGTTGCTAGACCCTATCTTGGGTCATTTGGAGACTCTGGCAGCAAGCCAGGTAGTCATTAGAAACAACTCGAAGAACAAGTGCTGAGTTGGGATCCTTTACTTCGGAGGAGGAAGTTTGGCCAGCTTCTCCTTTGAATTGCTGGATCCAGGGCAATAAAAGATATTCTAATGTCCTTTTCCAGCTGCATTCAGTTGGGAGGGAAAATTTGAGTAGCTCGTTGGGCAACGCCCTTGAAGCCTCGCTGGTCGAGCTTTGATTGGGAGGTTGCCTCATAAAAATAAGGAAAAGGAGAGCGGGAAAAAGAGGGAAAAAGGATAGAGAAATTCTCTCAAGGTCATCAGCAACAACAGGATGCTTTGTTACCATCGAAGGGTTAGTATCTTTTTGCAACCTGCTTAAATGCATTTTATCTTATTATGCCTGGAATTGGATAAATAGTAACCTATCCAGATTAGGGAACTACAGTAAATTTTAGAAAGATAGTTTTTATTATTTTTAACTGCTGTCTTGCATACTATGTTTTTTAAAACTACTATTTTGGTATGTGAGTTTTAATTATAATTGTTAATAAAATACATACATCTTACATATTGGTGGTGTGGTCATGCACATGGAAATGAGATTCTACCCAGCCTGCCTAACCACTTGGCTCTTCACTATCGGGAGTGTGTAGATGACTAAATTCCCAAGGTTGGGGCTGGAAGGGAGAAGTCCTCCTTGGAGGTTATGAAAGTTTGGTCCAGAGCTCCCACAGCTTTCCCTAGGGCTGTGGGAATTATAGAGATAGGGTGGTGGCAGCAAGGTTTTGTCAATTGGGTTGGTGCCCAAATTAGGACTATCTGGGTTGGTGCCCAGGTAGAGGCAGTAGGGGTTGGTGCCCCAAATTAAGATTACTTGGGCTAGCAAAAGAAAGGATAAGGGGGGAGGCATCCAGCCAGGAGGCTTTTGAGCTGGAAGGTAAAGAGGAAGTTAAAGGAAGCCCCCCCGGAAACCTATGACACAGGCCACCTTTGGGGAAGACGCCCCCCGTGTTTGTTACCGGTGGCGTGTTCCGGCCCTCCGAGTTCAAACCCAGGCCCTGGACAGGAGATCCTCGAGAGCCCTGGTCTCGGGCTGCTGCTTCTCAATGCCAGGTCAGTGAACAACAAGGCCCCCGATGTGTAACTTGCTCACAGAGGTAGGGGCAGATGTAGCATGTATCACCGAGACCTAGCTGGGCCCAGAAGGGGGGGTAGCCCTTTCGGAAATGTGCCCGGCTGGCTTTCAGGTGTGGCACCAGCTGAGACACTGGGGCAGGGGAGGAGGGGTGGAGGTTGTCATCCGAGAATCTATAGTGGCCTTCAGGGGTACTGCTCCACAAGTGGCCAGTTGTGACACCCCGTTTTTCAAGTTGGGTTCCTGAGAACAGTGGGGAGTGATGCTACTGTACCAGCCTCCATGCTCCGTAGCAGCCTCCCTGCCTGAGCTGCTGGAGGCCATCTCAGGGTTGGTGGTGGAGTTCCCCAGACTTATGGTTCTGGGGGACTTCAACTTGCCATCCCCGGGACATGCCTCGGAAGCAGCTCGGGAGTTCATGGCTACGATGGCAGCCATGGGCCTATCCCAGATGATCCAGGACCGGCTCGAGACAGTGGTCTCACCCCGGACTTGGTTTCCTTGTCTAAGCAGTGGCAATGTGATTGTGCTGCCCAACTCTGCAGGGAGGCAGGACTCATTCGACTGGTCTGCCCCTGGCAACTTATGGACCCGATGATGTTTCAGAGGGAGCTGGGGGTTATACCCGAGGACCTGCTGCACGGTCCAACGGAGGTACTGGCTGCACCCTGGAATAGGGAGGTGGCCGGGGCCATGGACAGGATCGCACCTGTACGACCTCTCTTGCCACTTTCAACCCGTCACTCCCCGTGGTTCACGGAAGAGTTGAGGGTTTTGAAGAGGGTTAAGAGATGTCTGGAGCACCACTGGAGAAAGACGAAGACTGAATCTGACCGAACACAAGCTAGAGCCGCTATTAAGGTCTACCTTGTGGTGGTAAGAGCGGGGAAACGTGAATATTTCTCCGCTCTTATTGTGTCTGCAGAATGCCACTCGACAGCCCTGTTTAAGATTACTAGATCTCTTTTGTGTCAGGTAGACTCAGTGACCCATTTACAGGGCCATTCGGAAGAATTTTCGGAGCATCTGGAGGATAAAATCACTCAGAGCTTTCCAAACTCTGTGTCGCCTGCAGTGTGTAGGTGTGTCGCATGGTCGAGGGAAGAAAAGCAGCTGATTGGTCAGGGGCGTGAGTTGCAGTCACCACCGCTATCAGAGGGGACTGACTCAGACTTGGAGGAATGGGAGCTCAGCAGCAATGACAGTAACGGCGGGAAAACTGCAACGGAACCCTTGCTAGTGGGAAACCTAGCGTGGGAAGATCAGGAACAGCTGATTGGTGGGAATCAGGAGGTGGATTCATTACCGCCTATCAGCGCTGTGGGAGGTAGGTTACAAAAGTGCGCCATTCAAAAGGTGGCCCGATTGGTTCCCACCCTGAAATAGTGGGAAGAAAACAGAATAAAAAGACGGCCAGCAGAGGAACGGGTTGTCAACCGTTCACCAGCCTCCTTCATCAAGCCTCCAGCCGAAGCAAAAACCAAAGACACCTTGGATCCTCCTTCCTCCTCCGCTGAATCCTGCCTCCCTCTGTCTTCTCTGCCTACCACCACCACCTCAGAGACCGCCTTGCCACTCCAGCCCACTGCTCAACCTTGTCCTGAAGAGGGTGAAGAGACGTCTGGAGCACCGCTGGAGAAAGACGAAGGCTGAATCGGACCGAACACAATCTAGAGCCGCTATTAAGGCCTACCTTGTGGCGGTAAGAGCGGCGAAACGTGAATATTTCTCCGCTCTTATTGCATCCGCAGAATGCCGTCTGACAGCCCTGTTCAAGATTACTTGATCTCTCTTGAGCAAGGTGGAGTCAGTGAACCACATGCAGGGCCATGCGGAAGAGTTTTCTGAGCATCTGCAGGATAAAATCGCTTGGATTCATTCTAAGTTGGACTCCAAGCATGAAGTGCACTCTGGGGAGATGCCAGGAGAGCGGTCTTGCCTTGTTATCTGGGAACGGTTTGATCCTGTTGGGCCTGAGGAAGTGGACAGGATCTTCTGGACTGTAAATGCCACCACATGCTATCTAGACCCATGCCCTTCCTGGCTGGTAAAATCTTGCAGGTGGGTCCAGGCAATGGTTAATACATCCTTGATGAAGGGGGTGTTCCCAACTACCTTTAAGAAGGCATTGGTGCACCCCCTCCTCAAAAAGCCATCCTTGTACCCTACCATCTTGGACAATTTTCGTCCTGTCTCCCACCTTCCCTTTTTGGGAAAGGTGGTTGAGAAAGTGGTGGCATTGCAACTTCAGAGGATTCTGGATGAAGCAGATTATCTAGGCCCCTTCCAGTCAGGTTTCAGGCTGGGATATGGGACGGAGACTGCATTGGTCGCACTTATGGATGATCTCTGGCGGGAGCGGGATAGAGGCAGTGCATCCATCCTGGCTCTCTTGGATCTCTCAGTGGCTTTCGATACCATCGACCATGGTATCCTTTTGTGGCAGCTAAGGGAGTTGGGGGTGGGCGGCGTAGTTTTGCGCTGGTTCACCACCTTCCTCCGGGGCTGCTCCCAGTTGGTGGTGATAGGAGAGGAGATATCCGACCCGCAACCTCTCTTATGTGGGGTGCCGCAGGGTTCGGTTCTCTTTCCTCTCCTATTTAACATCTACTTGAAACCGCTGGGCAAGATCATCCGTCACCATGGGATGATGTATCATCAATATGCTGATGATACTCAATTGTTTATCTCCATCCCAGGTGAAGTAAGTGATGCAGTCGCCGCCCTGTCTCAGTGCCTGGGGGCTGTGGGGGCCTGGATGGGGAACAACAGGCTTCAACTGAACCCTGGCAAAACTGAGTGGCTATGCATTGATGGCCCCACGCTATCTGGGAAGTTGTCATATTTGGTTCTGGATGGGGTGGCACTGCCCCATTCGGAGCCAGTGCAGAACTTGGGGGTCCTACTGGACTCACGACTCCTGCTCGAAGATCAGGTGGCAGTCGTGGCTAGGAGGGCCTTTGGGCAGCTTCAGCTTGTGCGCCAGTTACGCCCATTCCTAGGAGGGCCTTTGGGCAGCTTCAGCTTGTGCGCCAGTTACGCCCATTCCTGGACCGCGATGCCCCCTGAACGGTCACTCATGCCCTTGTCATCTCCCACATAGACTATTGCAATGTGCTCTACATGGGGCTACCCTTAAGGAATATCCGGAAGCTACAGGTGGTACAGATTGCGGCTGTGCGGGCAATTTTAGGTGCACCAAGATCAGCACATATAACACCTTTGCTCCGTGACCTGCATTGGGTGCCGGTTTGCTTCCGGGTCCAATTCAAGGTGTTGGTTATCACCTTTAAATCCCTACATGGCATGGGGCAGGATACCTGAGGGACCATCTTATCCCTGTATCATCTACCCGCCCCACCCGATCATTCAGAGAGGGCTTGCTACGGACCCCATCAATAAGGGAATTTCATCTAGTGGGATCCAGGAGGTGGGCCTTCTCTGTAGTGGCACCTGCCCTTTGGAATATCTTGCCCCCAGAGTTGAGGCAGGTTTCCTCCCGCCCGACCTTCAGGAAAGATCTGAAAACCTGGTTCTGCCGCCTAGTGTGGGAGGGCAAAAGTAATAGCTCCTCCTGGGGGTGGTTAGTACCATAATGTCCTCCTTTTAATTCGAGATCAATTCGCCAGATTGGATTTTATATTTATTTATATCATGTTAATATAATTTGTCATTTTATACTAGTATTTTAACCTTAATTTTATTGTTAACCACCCAGAGTCCCCCGTTGGGGGAGATGGGCAGTCATATAAATTTAAAGAATAAATAAATAAATAAATAATAGGAGGGGACTTCAATATTGATGCATTAGAACCTCAGATTGGAATGCACAAGAGATTTCAAAACTTCACACTATAGTGGTTTCCGGTGCGGGAAAATGGTGATGGGTCGAGCTCTACCGATGTTTCTTAGGTAGAACTCTCAGCACGGATTTAGAAAGACATCCTGGAAAATCTTCCCAGGGTTAAAAGCAACTTCTGAAATAGGAAGCAGCAATCAGGAAAGTGAAAGCGAAAAGTGTCTTCCGGACAGCTGATAAAGAGAGCTGCCTGCTCCGTTTTCAATGAAGCCGACAATCAGCTGGGAAGCGCTTTCTTTTCATACAGCAGAAGCCGTGGCTGAACGTCTTGTTAAAAGACAATACCTTCGACACCCCCCCCCTCCTTGATTAACTATGAAAACGGACAAAGAAGAAAGAAGAAGAGGCTAAACATAGCTATAGAGACTTAGAAGCTCTTGGTGAGTTACTTTATTTCGAAATAGATGGGTGATTTGCGAAGAGATTTAAAGGACAAGTATGATTGACAGGAAGTGGACTTAATTATTAATATAAAGAAGCCATTTTCTAGAGACTGAACTTCCTTCCCACAACGTGGTGGAATTAAACTATAAAATAATTATATTCCTTTCCTACAACGTGGTGGACATAATTTATAAAACTACTGTGTATGTTATATGAAAATAAGGACAATGAATACTAGGAAGCAAACTAGAAGAGAATCGGGGGCAGGAGAAAATGATGGAATACGAGCTATGTTCCAGGAGTTCTCCTCAAAGACTTCACAGACAATTCTGCAGAATGTGAATATAATGTTAGAACTAAGAGATAAGGAATATAGTTTAAGGTTTAGAGGCGTACCAGAAGGAAAGGAGGAAGAAATAGAAGAAATGATAATACAAACACTAGCAAATTTAATAAATTGGGAAGAGGAAAGAATGGCAGAAGAAATTGAAAGGGTGTTTCGCATTAACTCAAAATATGCACAAATTCATAAAAAGCCTAGAGATATTTTGATAGAATTTTCAAGGAGAAAAACTAAAGAAATGATTTTGCAAACTCATTTTGAAAATAGAATTAGAATTAAAGGTAGAGATATCATTGTTCTTAAAAAAATACCTATAAGAATTTTGAGAAAAAGAAAAGAATATGCAGGTTTAACAGAGATACTGAAAAGAAACAATATCTCATTTCGTTGGGAGAAATTAGAGTGGGTAAGCTTTACTTTTCAAGAAAGAAGGTACAAATTAAACTCAATACAAAAAGCAAAGGATTTTTTGGAAAGACATAAAAAGGAATTAGAACACAATAAGTTAAAGAATAAAGAATCAAAGAGAGGAGCTAGCTACAAATTCTAAAGAGTACGAGGACCTGCTGGCGTGATGGAAATTAACTATACCACCTGGAATATAAATGGGGCAAATAGCCCACAAAAAAGGGAAAAAAATCTTTCACTACCATAAATATTTAAACAATGATGTCACGTGCTTACAAGAAACACATATTTTTAAAAAAGAGGTTAAATACTTAGTGAATAAGAAATTGGGAAATGAATTTGTAGCAGTGAATGAAAATAAAATAAATGGGATTGTATTATACAATAAATTTATATGATAAATTTAAATATATCTCCAAACAATCAAAACATTCTTAACAGATAACGGGCTTCCAAAGCGTAAAGAAAATTAGATACTCAGGAATACAAATCACTCCAAAAATACTGATTTATTTCAAAACAACTATACAAAAACTTGGAAAGAAATTCATCAAGACTTACTGAGATGGTCAAACCTAAAATTATCATTATTGGGAAGAATTTCAACTATAAAAATGAATTATTTTGCCGAGAATGTTATTTCTATTCCAGACAATCCCGATAATAACAACTGAGAAAACTTTCCAAAATTGGCAGAGACACATCTCTAAATTTATATGGCAGGGAAAAAAACCTAGAATAAAATTTAAGTATTTACAAGACAATAAAGAAAATGGTGGCTTTGGACTACCCGACTTTAAATTATACTACGAGTCATGTGTATTAGTCTGGTTAAGAGATTGGATTACATTAGAGAACACCAAATTACTAAATTTAGAGGGTCACGACCTCAAATTCGGATGGCATGGCTTTCTTTGGTACAACAAAATTAGTTAATAAAACATTCAATAATCATGTGATTAGACAATCTATTTTAAAAACTTGGGGAAAATATAAATATACTCTACTGCCAAATTTACCCCTCTGGACTTCTCCCCAAGAGGCTTTTGCACGCCAAGAAAATTTGGGTCATCAAAAATGGTTAAAATATACAGACTTAATTAAATTTGAAGGAACAAACGACATAATGAAGACACGAGAAGAATTACAAAATGAAGGATTTATATGTAACTGGTTCACATTTTTGCAATTAAAAGAACAATTTAAAACAGATATGAAAAATTATAAATTTGTAAAACAATCATCTAAATGGGATAATATATTATGGACAGATAATGACCACCTGATAGCAAAAATTTACAAAGTACTATTACAAACTAAAATGTCCAATTTACAAACTAAAAAATGTGTAAGTCATCTACAACATACAGTGTAAGGACTGTAACAGCCACTATGTAGGACAGACTGGCAGAAGACTAGCAGAACACATCCACGAACACCAACTAGCAGTCAGAAGACACGATGAAAACTCACAACACATGGACAGACTTAACCATACTTTCAACTGGGAAACTGTGAGCATCTTAAACCAAGCCAAATCCAAAAATGCTAGAGAATTCCTGGAAGCTTGGCACTCAGACAAAGCAGCCATCAACTGTCGTGGCTAGGTGAAGAACAACGCTGAACCTCAGAGATAAGCCCTAGATCTTTATTCTCAACCCTACACAAAATCTTACCAAACTAATGTCAGAGTTCTCATGGGAAAGCAGGTGCAAATTGCGTTCCTTCACAGGCTGATATGATGTGTTTTGTCTAAAGTTTCTAACTGTGCAGATTAGAGATGCCTATGACATGCTAGTAGGGGGGTGAGAAGCATGCTTGCTAGATGCAACACTGCCACCTACTGGTAGGTCATACTCTGTGCTCAGAGTCTCCAGATCTGTAACCTGACTAATCAGAGTTGGTTCAGGGGGGTATATCTATGTGTACTGGTAATGAATGTCTTTGCTCTTGACTCTGCTTGTCTGGTAGCCATTACCAAGTGTTTTTCTTTTGCTGTCGACAAAAGACTTTGAAGTGTAACCAACTGGCATACTGTTGTCAGGTTTGTGTTCCTTGAGTCTTGTATTCGATAGAAGCAAGAAAACGGAGTTTATCTGTATTATTCTGCTTGTAAGCTGTTTCTGCTGTATTTCCTTTAAGAAACGCTTGTGCCGTATTGTATGTATATTTGCTTATCTACAGTAAAGATTTATAGCCGTAGAAAGCTCTGCTCTGCTGTTTGTTTACTCTTGCCTCCTCCCTTCCAAGCACCAAGCACGTATCAAAATGACAACTAAGCCACCTGAACAGTTCACTGGGAAAAAACCCCAAGCACGCTAAGGCGGGCCCGGCCTGATTCTCCTGGATGGCTGCCCAAGATCTTCTGTGCTATTAAAGCGCTTATCACCCTGGAAAGCACCCCCTCCTTCTTCTCCCACGATCTCCATAACACTACCTTCTCCCTGAGAGAGACATTCCATCACATCACCAGATACATAGAGGTAAACAACATTTACATACCATTCATAAGAGACAACAGAAAAGCCAAAAGACCAGAACACCTCGTTGCCAGCAATCAATACCCAGATATGCAAAGATGAACACCAAGATTAGCACTAGGGGAACAATCAGACAGCACAATATACCCTAATCAAGAAACTCAGTCAATCAACCAAGCAGCAAACAACAGCCCAATCAAGGAACTCCTAGGGGGAGAACAACACCTCCACCAACACAAGCAGGACAAGCCATGGTATATAAACAGAGAGCAAGTCCCACTCCCTTTTCGCACTGAAGATGTTGCCTACTCTGGCAATGAAACATCTGCAAGAAAACAACAAGGCTCAGAGAGCACCAAGGACTCCACAGTCTAAGATAATTTTGATTCTTAAATCACGTAAAAATTCATGATGATTTTAAAAGGTACTGAGCAGGTTGTTCTTTATCACCTTTACTATTCAACCTAACTATAGAAGCACTGGCAATAGCTTTTAGATCTAATAATCAGATTAACGGGACAAAAATGTGAGATAACTTTTAAATCTATTTGCAGATATGATCTTGACTCTCTCAAATACTTCTCATTCAGCTAGCTATATTAAGGAGGAGTAAGGGGAATTTGCAGAGGTATCAGGACTGTTAGTTTTTATACATCATACTTGATGTTTTTTCATACACCCCCAAAAATTCAAAAGGAAATTTCCAGTTTTAGGGATTCCAGTAGTACACAAATACTTAAAATGTTTAGGCATTATTATAACTAAAAATATTAATAAAATCTTTACAAATAATTATGTACCAACTTGGAAGAAAATAAACAAGAGTTGAAGAAGGTGGAGAAGGAGGAAGGCGAAAAAATAGGAAGGAGGTAGATGTGGAAGGAAGAATTGGAAGATTATGGCAAAGGAGAGAAAATAATTCCAGGTGGTCAGTTTGAGGGGAAAGAGCAGGAAGATGAAAGGCACAGACAGACAGGTAGAAAGATTGAAGAATGGACTGCAGAGCTGATAGAGGATTAGGAGCTGCCAAAGATGTATATTTATTTACGTATTTATTTAATTTTTTATCCCGCATTTATTATTTTTTCATAAATAACTCAAGGCAGCAAACATACCTAATACTCTTTCCTCCTATTTTCCCCACAACCACCACCCTGTGAGGTGAGTTGGGCTGAGACAGAGTGACTGGCCCAAGGTCACCCAGCCAGCTTTCATGCCTAAGGCGGGACTAGAACTCACAGACTCCTGGTTTCTAGCCCAGCACCTTAACCACTAGACCAAACTGGCTCTCCCTACTGGTGCTCAAAATAAAGCTTTGGTAGAATCACTGGACACTATGATTGATGTGCTGTTGCTTCTGGATAGAACACTATCATGGCTTTGTGGGGTGCTGCAGGGTTCTATTCTCTCAAAACTGCTGGGTGAGGTCATCCACTGGTTTCAGGTTTGGTATCATCACTATGAGATGCTTAAAGAGTGTGTGGACTGCTGGAATCAAGAGGGAATCAGTGCTTCTTTGAGGAAGGGTGCAGTTCTCTTGAAGAAGCCATCTCTTGATTCCAACATATTAGACAACTTTTGCTCACTCTCCAATCTTCCTTTTTTATTTATGGCTTTGGAGAAATTGCAGCAGTATTAGATGGAGCAGTTTATCTGGATTCATTCCGATCAGGACCTGGGTATGGTATGGAAATAGCACTGGCTGCTCTTGTGGGTGATCTCAGATGGGATCAGAAGGAACAAGTTTGGTCCTACTGGACTCATCTTCTGATGAAGAAGAAGAGGAAGTAGAGCCAGGGGCTTCTATGGATAATAGTCTTGCAGGGAGTGATTCCAGCAATGCTGAAGCCAATAAGCCAATGGGACGTGGTGGCTCAGCGGGTTAAACCGCTGTAGCTGTAGGGCTGCCGGTCGGAAGGTCGGCAGTTCGAATCCCCGCGCAACGAGGTGAGCTCTCGTTGCTAGTCCCAGCTCCTGTCGACCCAAACAGCTCGAAAGCTTGCGAGTAGATAAATTGGGTACCACCTTAAGTGGGAAAATATGTTGGCGTCCTGTCAGGGGTCGGTATCCACCAGACGGAAGACGGAAGATATCTTCGAATGGCGGCGGTTACAGCAGATCCCGGAAGCAACAACATCTACAAGACGTCTGCAGCCGGCTCCGACGCAAGGCACCCTGGGACATGTAGTCCGGAAGCCAGGAAGAGTTGGTTCCCTTACCCCCTTCCCCTTGCACGCGGATTAAGAAAAAACATTGTATAATTTGAAATGTATAATGATGTATGTAAGCCGCCCAGGGTCCTCCGTTAGGGAGGAAATGGGCGGCGTATAAATACAAGTATAAATAAATAAATAAATAAAAAAATAACTCCACTCTGGCTGAGGCAGATCCAGCACACCCCCAGGACTCCCTGCCTGCACTCACTGACAGTGTCTCAGACTCTGAGGTTCACTCACCCAGTCCGAAGCAGAGGAATGCTTTAAAACTACAACGGCTGAGCTCCGCAGGTCAGATAGACTGGCCAAGAAGCAGGCTGAGAAGAGAATGAGTAATGTATCTCAGTTGTGCATCTGGGTGGTGGCTCAGCATGGCTTATTTAGTGGCCTCCCTCCCTAAGAGAAAACACTGACAACTTTTCAAACTTAAGCTCTGTCATGTTTACCGTCTTGTGTCATGCTTTGAACTCTAGATTTCACCTCATCGTGTCTCTCATCTTTTCCTTTGGATTTGTTGTTTATTGGATTCCTGGTCTCGACCTGTGCCAAGCCTTGACTATGTTACATTTGCTCTCTTTAGCTTTAGGTAAAAAGGACTCTTTGCTTCTAAAAGTTTGGCCTGAGTGTACATATCGCTAGACTGCGGTAGGCATCCAGCTTGCTATCTTGTTTGCTGGCAGCCAGAAGTGCCGGCACAGAAAACTCCTGGAACTACTTGATCTGTCAGTGGCACTCAGTACCATAGGATTCTTCTACACTGCCTTTAAGAGTTGAGGTGGGTGGCATTGTTTTATGGTCTTCCACTCTTTCCACAATGGATGTTCTAGTTGGTGTTGGTTGAGAATCAGTGGTTGAGCTTTTGGTCACTCCAGTGCGGTGTACCACAGGATTCAGCTCTCTCCCACTGGGAGTGGTCATCCATTGGTTTGTTGTAAGTACCATTAGTGTGCTGATATACAGAATCTCTATCCTAGGCCAGGCAGAAGATGCTGTAGAGGTCTTCAACTGGTGTTTGGGGACACTGAGGGACAGGACAGGGCAAAACAGGCTGAAAATGAGTCCATCAGGATGGAGTTACCGTTTGTCTAGAAACCATCTGGCTCTGTATTGACTCCTACAGTCATTACAGAAGGGGTTGCACACCATGAGCAGATCCATGACTTGGAGTTTCTTCCTGCATGAGTAGCAGGTAAAAACCTTTTTCCAGATTCACCTGGTGCACCAGTTGTATGGAGGTCCAGAAGCAGGCCTTTTGGCTACCCTGTCCTTATGGAACAGTTTGCTCCCTGAGATTAGAATGGACCCTTCTTTAGTAACTTTTTAGGAGGGCAATAAAAGCAATGTTCTTCACTTAAGCTACTAAAGATTTAGTTACAAATCTATTGACGGCAGCAAGATTAATGATAGCTAGAAAATGGAAGGTACAAGGCAATTATCAAATAGAGGAATGGTATAAAGTAGTGTGGGATATTGCAATTAATGATAAGTTAACATCTGATATTAAAGTTAGAAAGGGGTTACAGAATCAAAACGATTTTGCAGATATGGAACATATTTGTAGAATTTGTTTTATTAAAAGGGAAAGGATGTACACCAGGGGTGTCCAACCCGCGGCCCACGGCCCGCATGTGGCCCAGAACACCTAGCAATGTGGCCCAGCCCGGTCCGAAATGAGCACGCCAAAGAGAGCTACCCCCGTGCCACATGTAGCCCTGGACCAGAGCCAAGGGACGCTGCCGCCGACTCCTCCTCCGCGCCTGTTAGAATGCATCCTGAGCCTTGCAGAAATGGCAGGAAAATCGCTGAGCTCTGCAGCAACAGCAGAATTTGCAACAGAGCTCAGTTTGACAGCTGAAAAAAGTGCCAGAAAGAGACTTCCGGTGGAGGAAAAATGGTGAGCAGACGAGTGGACTCTTAGCTCGTTACATTTTCCAAAAGCAACAGGGAAATTGAACCGGTTCCGCGAAGTCAAAAAGATGAGCGGTCTACGGCGGAGAAGCTGAAAAAAGAGCGGATCTGATCGAGAGATTCCAGTGGCTTCTGGACGGCGACAAGACAATTGGTTTCTGTACTTGCGTTTTCGACCTGTCGAGTCTCGCTGAAAAAGCAGCCGGGAAGCCTGGAAAACTTCAAACCGCGTTTTGCTGCCTAATTAATTAGGCTTTGCTGCCGTTTCCTCCACTCAAATTGGAATATAAAGAATCTAACTAGAAGAAAGAAACTAAAATCTTTCCAACCAAAGATAAACTAAAGGACTTTGGGTGAGATTCTCGTCACTAAATTGGGACAAGAGAAAAAGGACTCATTAATTAATTATTTACAAGCGCCATATTTAAGTCAAAGAAGTTGTGATAAGCTGTATTAACAAAATTTAATAGCTGATGTGTAAACCCTGGGAACTTTAGGAGGATTAATTACTGTATAAGAATATATATAGAAAGAATATATACTGTATAGAAAAGATATACAAACTTGTATAGTGAGATAATTTACAATTAGAGTCTTAACAAATAAAACACGATAGATATTAACTTAAGTACCAATTATTAGTAATACCTTTAATGTTTAAGTTAAGCTAGAAGTATAATATATATTGTAATTTGTTTAGTTCAAATATGAATACCAGAAAAATACAAAGAAGGGGATCAGATTCTGGAGATGAGAGAGGAGAGTGGTTAAAATCACTTTTTGAAGATTTTACTAAAAAAGCTGTACAAAGTATAACCACTAATGTTACAGCTCTCCTAGAGGAAAAAATTCAGGGCTTCGAAAGAAGTCTAGATAAAAAACTAGACAAACTGAAACAGAAATTTCAAACAGAAATTATGGAAGTGAGAGAAAGAGTTGAAAAAGTAAAAAAACAAAAGGAGGAGGCGGCAGATAAGCTAACTCTGTTAGAATACAAACAAAAAGAAAAATGTATAAGACTAAGAGGAGTAGTGGAAAGAAAAAAATTAGAAATAAAAGATACTGTAATTCAGATGCTAGCAAATCTGATAGACTGGGAGCCGGAACAATTGGAAGAAGAGATACAGGTTATATACAGAGTAAATTCAAAATTTGCCAGAGAAAACAATGTAGCAAGGGACATGGTAATTGAATTTAGTAGGAAAAAACTCAAAGATCTGATTATGCAAGCTGCATTTGATAAAAAAATTAATATTGAAGGAAAAGATATAAAAATTTTCAAAGAAATACCAATCAAAATTCTAAAAAAAAGAAAGGACTATACATTTCTAATTGAGGCTTTGAAAAGAAATAAAATCCCTTTCAGATGGGAGACTCTAGAGGGAGTAAATGTAACATACAAGGAACAAAGATACAAGTTAAACTCAAAAGAAAAAGCTAAAGATTTCCTCAGAAAGTTTGAAAAAGATAATATACAAACAAAAGGGAAAAATGACAAAAAAAGAATGTAAAAAAGATCTTTTCAGGATTGAACTTCAAAATTTAAATGGACAAGCTTCTAGTTCCAAAGATTTAGAAAGCCAATTAGTAGATGAGTGATTTAAACTGTATCTCATGGAACGTAAATGGAATAAATAACCGCCCAGAGTCCCTATTCCGGGAGATGGGCGGGGATAAATTTAAATAATAAATAAATAAATAAATAAATGCTCCAGCAAAAGGAAAAAAAATCTTTCACACCCTCTATAAATTAAAATTAGACATAATATGTCTACAGGAAACACATATTAGACATAGAGATATGAAATTATTGACAAATAATAAGCTAGGAATGGAATTTGTAGCCGCTAGCAAAAATAAAAAGAATGGTATAGTTTGTTACGTTACATCACATTTAAAATCTAAACTCATAACAGCAGACTCAAGAGGAAGATTTATCATTCTGGAAATAGAAGTACAAAACTTAAAAGTTATATTTGTAGGAATATATGCCCCAAATGAAAAACAGATTTTTTTTTATAAAAATCTCCTGAACTATTTATCAGATATCCCCAACAAAAATTGGCTAGTATTGGGAGATTGGAATGGAGTTACATCTCCAGTACTAGACAGAAAATCAGATACAAATTAGGTACAATCAAGGTAAATTGCCCCAAGAGTTTTTTGAGCTTACAAAAAATTTAGAATTGGTGGATGCTTGGAGATATAAAATTGGAAGCACAAAAGAATACACCAGAGCTTTCCCAACTTTTCATGTTGGTGACACACTTTTTAGACATGCATCGTTTTGTGACACACTCTTACAGCAGGGCACAAGGCAGGCACTAGAACCTGCGTGGAATCCTGGCAGGGCAGGTGTGGAGGCAGCAAGGCACAAGGCAGGCACCTGTGCGGAATCACAGCAGGTTTGGAGGCAGCAAGGCACAAGGCAGGCACCAGGACCTGCGTGGAATCCTGGCAGGGTTTGGAGGCAGCAGCAGCCGCGACACACCCAGACACTGCAGCCGACACACTAACGTGTCCCGACACACAGTTTGGAAAGCTCTGGAATACACCTTTTTCTCAGATAGATATAAATCTTACTCAAGGATTGATATGATCTGGTTATCTAAAAATTTAGCAAACAAAATAAAAGATATGGCAATACTACCAAAAACATTCTCTGATCATAATGCAGTCCAACTAAAATTAAAAATATTGCCAAAGTCATATAGATGGAGGCTAAATGAAACTTTACTGAGAAATAAGGTTTATTTAGAAGATACTAAAAACAAATTAAAGTAATTTTTCAAACTGAATATGAATGAAGAAGTAAACATTGCAACGATTTGGGATGCAAGTAAAGCTTTCATTAGGGGACATTTTTTATCTCTAAGCAAACATCAAAAAACAATAAAACAACAAAACTTTTCTACAATTTGTGACCAAATTATTTGGGGTTTAGTGGTTTCTAAATATGGGAGGGTAGTGAAAGGAATACTAACCCCAAGATCGAAGGAAAGACTCGAAAAATCCCTAGGGAACCACTGTAGACAACAAAGTAAAGTATAAAGTAATTTGGCTCCCTGTGATGGGAGGGTGACTGATCACACCCCGGGTCAAAGACCTGAAAAAATCCCTAGGGGCCATGGGTAACAGTAAGTGGGTAAACTGTGCACTCCCTTAGCATGTGTTTTGATACATTGGGAGGCACTGAAATTTCAAGTGACAGTAAAAAATCTCTTTTAAGAAATTAAAGACCCTCTGTAAGCACCATATAGCCTACCTATTTATTGGCTCAGAAATGGGATTTGGCTGCCAGAGGGCACCATTAATGATGTTTTTATTAACACCTTCACGAACTTCCTAGCTGCAGGTACCTCAGCTTCAGGATGTGGTGAAGGGGAAGAGAACAGTTTAGATGCTTTCCTAAAAAGCTTATGCATTGACAGGGAAACAGGATTTGATGAGGTTCTGGAAGTGGAGGTGATTCGTTCCTTTGGAGAAGTTCCAGGTGGTAAACAAGGTAAGATATTAAACAAGCTAGGTAAGGCAAGGCAGGCACTATTAGTAACACACATAAACAACAGAGCCTCTGCCTGCCTGTGGGGCCACTAACCCTAGATTGAGTGAGCTTTTAGAGCTGGGGCTAGAATGGGACCCCCCAAGAATTTAGGGCATGTACAGGTTTCATTATGCCTTTGAAACCATCAGGAAACAGGAGAAATATTAAAGTAACCATCCAAAATCCTCAACAGCTGGAGGGCTGAAGAACAAGTTTTTTGTGTTGTTTTTGTGTATGAAATACTGTCCCCTAAATCAAGCTGCCTAAGGCAGGAGGGGATACTTTGCCCCCCCCCCTCAATATAGTTCTTTTCAAAATCAGGGGATGGGGAGCTCCTAAAAAGAAGAGTTTCTGTGTTTTGTCAATGTTAAGGCACTTGTGTGTTTTTTTTTTGTTCTGTTTGTAAACATTTGCCTGTCTGGATTTGTGTGTGCATGTAAGTCTATGAAGGTTCTCGGTCATCCAGGTGGAATTGTCTGTAGCTTGAATCATGTCAACTGGATTTCTATTTTCTCAGTGGAAACGTTTCGCTCCTTATCCAAGGAGCTTCTTCAGTCTGAGCAAAGTTGGTAAGGGAATCCTAAATATGTTTCTAGGTAGCTGTGTGACCTTACACCTGGGGCTAGGTCATGGTTATATTGAGATGTTATTTTAAGTCCTTTTATCATCTAAAGGAGGATCGTTAAGATCACCATGCTGCTGTTGAGCTTGTGAAATGGTCTTAATCTTCCTAGGCACAGAAGACAAACCAGGGAGGAAGATGGGGGAGAGGTTGTGCCTGAGGCCCCCACCTCTATTCAAGGAAGGATTTTCCAAGTTGGCATAAATGGACTCCTTGACCCCTCTCTCAAACCACCTATCTTCTCTGTCTAAAATGTGAACATTAATGCCCTCAAATGAGTGTCCTTTTTCCTTTAGATGAAGATAAACTGCTGACTCTGGTCCTGTGGTGTTACTTCTCCTGTGTTGGGCCATCCTCCTGTACAAAAGTTGTTTGGTTTCTCCAATGTAGAGTTCAGAGCACTCAACACTTACACAACACTTACATGTGTGCATGTAAGGTTAAGAAACTGTTTTGAGTTGTGAAGAAAAAGTTTTAAAATTATGTGTTTTGTCTGTCTATGTTGAGAATGGATGCAGGTTCAGTTTTGTGCAGTGTGTTTTATGTATTGTGATTTTTAAATGAAACTTGAATGCAAGAAAAGTTGAGAGGTTTCTGTTAATTCTTTGCCATTTTGCCCAAGCCCTCCCTCCTTTGGTCTGCCTCTCACTTGCTTGCTTGCCTGAAGGTCACAGAGTGAGGAGGGAAGAAATTATCTTGCACTTTTTTTTCTGTCCTTTGTTCCACCAAAATTATTTGTGAGTTTAGAGAATCTGAGCAGTTAGAAAGGGGCGGTGGAAACAACTAAGGCTAAAGTTTACAGATAACATGCAGATTTAGTTTCGCTTCTCCGTGTGTTTGCTGTCTGCCCAGATCACAGAAACTGGAATAATCGTGATATTAAAATGGCTTGAGTACGTGATAGAAAGTAAGTGACAGGAGAAAGAATGTTGTTTATGTGTAAAGGCTAGATGGGAAGTTATGGGAAGTGTTTTGCAGAAGAGGTGGCGAGGAGAAAGTTTTCTAGGGGAAAAAATGGGTTTCAGAAATGAGTAGTGCAGGATTTGGTGGAACGAAGGGAAGGCAAGTGTTTACAGCCAGCTGGAAAAGAAAAAAAAATGCTTAAGTGTGAAAGCCCCGTTTAAAAACATTGGCTTGTGCGGGGTGGGGAGAGATCTGTTTTCTCCTTAATGTACAAGGGATTTATAATGAATGAGCTAAACTTTGAGCCCCTTCATTGGAATCTTATCTGAGTTTCAACTTTTTATAAAACATTTTTTGGCTGTTATTAGAGAACAGAGGTTGCATTTTTTCAGGCAGAAAAGGGGGGGCCACCCTCTTGCTGCCTTGCCTCAATTGTTTTCATGCTGATACTGATCTTTTCAACAAAGAAACAAGGGAATGTGAATGTGTGTTTGTGTGTGTGTCTTCAGTTTGTTAAACTGTGTAACATATGATTAGCAGGTAGAAAAGAAACAATTTTTTTTGATAAATTTTGGTTGTAATAGAGCCTCCATGGACTGGCATGATCTATCTGATGACTTTGTGTTGTTTCTTTTTGAATAAAATTTTTACTGCAAAAGCAGTCTATTCATTAAAATACATTATGCCAATGCTCATTTTTATTTTCTAGCCCTCTAGGCTTGGAAATTCATTGGGAATTTTATAGTGTTCTGTGCCAATGTTTTTTGCTCAACATGGCTGTGCTACTTGGCCACAGAGACAAATGTCACTGTTTAATTGACTTTCAATTTTTTATTTGGAATATTCAGCATGGTTTTTAAATTCCTTGCCTGTTAGTGGCAGTGCCAAGTCTCAATAGTGTTTTTTTTTCATGCATGTTCCAACTCACACATCAGAAGTCGCTGGTGTGGTGAGTGCATGCGTGGGGGAAAGGAAACATGTACTGGGAGATTTTGTGGTGTAGAAACTTGTCAGCCTAAGCACCTATTAGGATCCCTGGAGAGTGCTTCCAGGGGACACAATTTGTTTATACAATACCTCCTGCAACTCCAGGACGCCCCCCCCCCCAACCAGGTTGCTTCTAGAGATGAGCATAAACCCTGGGAGTTTTGTTTTTTTTGGAAGTGGCTTTCACAAAGCTCCTCTGTGATGTGTTCAGGCTCCCACCACTGAGATAGCAGTTATCTGCGCAAGCTTTGTTCTTATCATCCTTTCTGCAGGGATGCCAACCTTGGCAGGTGGACCAACCGGTGCCCCGTTCCAGGCTGAGGAGCTGGGGCTGGTGACGGCTTGGTGCCAGGACGGAGGAGAGTTGCAGCCTGAGTGCACGAGGCTGATCTGGGTCCTGCTGACCACAACTGCTGCTGCCAAGGTCACCTGCATACCTTATATGAGGCTGCCATAGATCTCAGTGCCTGAGGAACACCCCCCCCCCCCCCCCGATGCCTGGACTGTGCAATAACTTGATGCTTGAACTGTGCAGCAGCTGCCTGACTACTTTGGACTAAGACTTTTGTTTAAAAGAGAAAGAGAAATTTTGCCTAATAAAAACATGACTGCAAATAAAAACAACAGGGGGGACAGAGTGTGTAATCCCACATACATGAGACTTTGTTTTTTTTCTTTTGTTTTTTTCTTGCTCAGATAAGCAATGCAGACTAAACATCTCCTTCAGGACCAGTGAAGGATTTGGCCCTATCATCTGACCTGCGTTGTGTTTTATTTCACTGACATTGACTTTCTTCTAGGACTTGTTGATTTTCAAATGTAAGCTTATGCTTTGTGCCCTGGGAGCGGTGGATGGGCCCTGGAGCATATTGGTCCTGGACTGCAGTTTTCTGTTTTTTCCTTTTTTAGGCTGTTTTAAATCTTGCTGTGTGGGAGTGGGGTGTTGGTTGCTACCTGGTCTCCTTTGCAGAAAATGAATGGGTGCTGAGACCGACCCCTTGCTTCAGCATCTGATTATTATTGTTCTATAGAAATTACAAACCCCCATTGGGGAAAGGGCACCTTTTTATTTTAGTAGTGTTCCATGAACGTTTGGAATTACTTCCCCAGGTGTCTGGAAGCCCCAATTCTAACGTGGGTTCAGTAGACCTGGCAAGTGTTCTGCTTGCCTCTGGAAAAAGAATATATTGACTGTAGCCTCTTTATCAAGGGCTTGGGTATCTGGAGCCTTTTGGATAAATAAAAGGATTACAGGAAGATGTGGATAATACAATTGGGAATTTTGTGTATATTTGGGATGAGGGGAGGGATTGGAAGACCAGTCCTGAACCCCTTCCAATAGTAATCCATTGGGTTGACCTGTTAAAAGCCTCAGTGGCAGTGTTGGTCAACTGGTCTATGTAATTTGTTTCCTAACCCCTCCTTTCATGAATAAGGGACTTCCTTTTCTCCCCATTCTTTTCAGTATGACTTCCATGGTAACCCCTGACTTTAAGACTTTGGGTACCACCATCTATAATGGGACCTCTTGAGTCTGGATATATAGAGTGAAGAGGGTGCTTTGTCTACGCTAGCAGGGATTGGGTCCCCGCTTGGGAGAGTCTGAGTATGGACAAACGTGGACTCCCCTCACACCCTTAGCCTTTCTAATTTGGCCAGATGGATTTGTGATATTCTGACCAATGTTCCTCCAGAGGACTATTCTTGTCTCTTGGGGCAAGCCTGGAAGGAACTGTGGGGATTAAATTGTTCACATTAGAGGGTTGGAACGCCCAGGATACAGGTTCTTAATCTCTCTTCATTAGTTCTAGCAGAGTTTCAAGTTGGGTCATTGCTTCAGAAAGGTGAACAGATTTTGTCACCTGACCATCCCCATATTTGACAAACAGAATTATTAAGCTTCTGATAGTTTTGGAAGTAATTACCAATAAAATTGCAAATGCTTTAGATTTGGTAGCCACACAGATTATCCAAATGCCCACCTTACTGTTATGACATACATTGCTTTTGAATTATCTGTTGGCTGCAGAGAGGGAGGGTTTTGTAATTGACTGGGGAACACTTCCAACTGCTGCCTCATCGCTGATAATGGTAAAGCAATTGAAACTATTACCAAAGACATTTGTGTCCTTGCCCACAACCTAGTTTAGAAATGGAATGATGGCATGTTTGACTGGTTAACTAATTAGTTACCTAATTTTGTTTGTTTCTTTTTGCTGTTATTGCCGTTTATTGTTTTTTGTGTGTGTTTAGTCACTAAGCTGTAAAAGCCACATTTCATTGCCAGATGGTTTTATCCAGTTTTTCCCCCAAGTGTGCTATGTTAAAGGTTTTTCTTTAGGATCTGAGTTCAGATCTTCAAAACTCAAATGGAAGAATTGATGACAACAGGAGGGGAAAAACTGAATTTGATTGAAAAGTGCCAATGTCAGATCCTTCCGGGTGCTGAAGATGTCGGTGTGCTGAACCGAGTGCTCCTGTCTCGGCTCCGCGGTTTGCCTGGCTGCAGCAGTTTTTAAAGAGACAGAAACTGCTGAAATCTCCCCTTTGAAGAAAAGGGGATCAGAAGATAAACCACAAGGGTCGCTGAATCGCCGCTCTTTCCCAATTCCCGTCTTTCCACCACGGGAAAAAGGAAATTGAAGCGGTGAAGGCGACTGGAAGAATCATCGTTTTTGCTCTACAGGAAACCGCGAAATCTTTTCAGATAAGTAACACCTAAATTCAGCACTTTTAGTCACTGATTTATATTTGTGTTTATTTTAGCTTTACGTATTATCTGCTAAGATCCTTCTATGGACATGATTGATTGATATTGCTGGTGCTTGTGTAACTTTCTTGCCAAGACGACTTGAGAAAATGGTGGGAGTTTAAAGAATAATGACTTTACTCGGAGCTAAGTGATACTGAGTGACATTGACTATTGACAAATGGCTTATCTACTTATGTGGGACTAATCTATTTTCCTCTCTGGATTTTGAATTCAAATGGATTAATGGTCTGCCTTTTATTTTATTTTATTTCTGTTTTTCATCTTGATATGGCTTTTTTTCTCTTTTTTTCTCCTGCAATGTGTTTGGATATTATTTGGATTATTTGGATTATAAAGGGTATTTTTGGAGTTCCTTTGCCTTGAACAGTTTTTCGAATTTCCTTATTATATGGGATTTTAATAGACTTATTTGTTACATGTTATCTCTTTCAAACAATACCTATACTGACATCAGAGGAACCATTTAAACAGTGGCAGAAAGACATTTCTAAGTTCATTTGGCAAGGGAAAAAACCAAGAATAAAATATAAAGTCTTGCAAGATTCAAAAGAAAGAGGTGGTTTAGGACTCCCAAACTTGAGACTATACCATGCAGCTTGTGGTCTGGTATGGCTTAAGGAATGGATTGTTTTGAGAAATGAAAAATTATTAAATTTGGAAGGTCATGAATTGAGATTTGGATGGCATGGATATCTGTGGTATGATAAGGCTAAAATAAATGTGGACTTTAAAAATCATTATATTAGAAGATCCTTGTTGAGAATTTGGAATAAATATAAATCAACTTTATGTTATAAGAGACCTTTATGGATTTCCACGCAAGAAGCTTTTTATAGAACAGAAGTAAGAAATAAAGACAAGTGGCTGACATATAAGGACTTCTTAAAAAAAGAACAAGGACACTATGTGATAAAATCAAAAGAAGAACTTGCCCAAGAAGGTTATACCTTTCAATGGCTCTCCTATATGCAACTTATAGAGAAATTTAAAGTAGATAAAAAAAATTAGAATTTGAACAAACTAAATCAGAATTTGAAATACAATTATGTGAAAATGATGAACGCTTAATTGCTAGAATGTATAAATTATTGTTAAAAGGAGAAATGGTAGAGGAACAAGTTAAAGATTGTATGATTCAATGGGCGAAAAATATTGGCCACAATATACAACTTCACCAATAGGAAGATATGTGGACTAAAGGATTAAAATTCACCTTATGCTACAACTTAAAAGAAAATTTTTATAAGATGATGTATCGATGGTATATGACCCCACAAAAACTCTCAAAAATGTACGGGAACATATCCAACTTATGTTGGAAATGTATAAAACAAGAGGGGTCTTTTTACCATATGTGGTGGACTTGTAACATTGCAAAAGAATTTTGGACTGAGATACATTCACTGATGCAAAATATACTACAGATACGAATACCATTTAAACCAGAATTTTTTTTACTTGGAATTTGGGAGGTACAAATAGAAAAATATTTCTCTAGAATAATACAGTATATGATCACAGCAGCAAGACTCTTATATGCACAAAACTGGAAAAATCAAAGTGTTCCAACAATACAGGATTGGATGTTGAAACTATTAGAGATGGCAGAAAATGATAAATTGACTTGCTTATTAAAAGATAATTCAAATTGTTACTTTCTTAAAAGAGTGGAAACCATTGATGGACTATTTGCAAAAAGCAGGAGGAGTAAAGCTAATATGGGGATTTGATGATTAGATTATATATAAATAGTATATAATAGACAAGAAAAGTATATGAATGTCATATGAATAACCAGCATGTAAAAACAAACTATCTATTTTATTCTTATGACCATATAGTTGGATCGGAGGTTATCCAATTTCTTTGTTTGTGTTTTTCTTTCTTTTTTTTCCTTTACTGCACCTTTCTTTTCTTTTTCTTTTAATTTGTAGTTCTATTTCCGTTTCATTCTTAACTTTTAGCTCTGTATATTTAAAATCCAATAAAATTAAAAAAAAAAGTGCCAATGTGATAATTGTGTGTTGAATAGGCCTTTGGTTTAATGTGTAATTAAACAAGAGATAGTGGTGATAATGTCCTATTGTTATGTAGATGTCACTTTGAAATGTGTCAAGTTGAAAAAGTCACTGGAAAAGGTTGAACTCTCTGTGCCTACGCTTACAACTTATGCACAGAGAAGGAGATAAAGGGCTGAGCTATGGAATGTGTTTTTGAAAAGTTAGTGATACATGTTTAGAGCATATTATGGGTTATGTTTCATGCTAGGCTTTTGTGTGGATGCTAGAGAAATGACTGATTAGAAGCTTTTATAGCAAGATAATAATATTGTAATGTCTTTAGTGGCTATGTTATGTTGGAAACTCTATGTGGATTAATGATGTTAGAAAGAATATAGGTACCTACTGTTGTTTATGATCCCGACAGTTAGTGAATTGATGTAACAAGATATATTTTTGTGCAGTTACTGAGGACCTAAGGACCTAGTGCTTAAGGTAAAAGACAACAGAATATAACATAAAAAGTAACTTAGTAAGCTTAAGGATGATATATGCCCAGTCCCCCGATGGGCCTGAGATAGGCTGTGTTAGAAATTATTGTTAGCAATGCTGCAATACTTTAACCGTAGTGGCTTCTTCCTGTTCAACCATCCCCAGCACTCAAGGTGATGGTTTTAAGATATATTCCTATAGACTAGTCGAGTGAAAAGCATTTCGCTCCCCCTAAAGTAAAGGGAGGGGGTTGACGGGATTTAGCATACCCTGAGCTATTTTTTGCTTCTGTAACACGCTTAAATGCTTAAATTCTTAGATTGCAAGCTATTTGGACTGGTTCAGTAATATTTTCACTGATTGGGACTGCATTGTTTTTCTGGTTTTCCTTGCTCTGGGGAACCTTCTTTTTGTTTCATACCCCTTGTCAAAAGGTTTGTCTTCCAAATGTCTTCCATTGATGGGATTACTGTTATTGCCTCACCTTGCCTGTTAACACTGAAACCCGGCCTTCCAAAGTGATGGTACTCAGGTGTGTTCCTTATGAGTACACCCCTTTGGTGGGATGGCCCCTAGCGAAAAGCATTTCGCTGGTAAATGTAAAGGGAGGAAATGTAAGGGTTAGCTTAGCTTAACCACCGCCATTCTGCTTTTGGAAACTGCTTGCTGTTAGAAATTAGGTGAAAAGGCAAGAAGTTTAGATACTGCTAGCAATGCAATGTTTAACTTACCAGGAGACATGCAGACTGCCCCTGGAGGTCTCTAGGATGCTTACTGCTAGCAATGCAGATTCAGGAACCTTGCCCTGTTACTAGGAGGAGAGTTCACGATGCTTTCTTACTGAGCTTTGCAAACCCTATATAAGTACTGTGCTTGTGATGTGTGCATGTGGATCTTCCCAGACATTTTACTGTCATGATGTCTGTGGAGACCTCACCCAGCTTTGTTTTGGCCAAAATAAATACTGTTACTTTAAATCTCCAAGCCTTGACTCAAGGACTGTTATTGGTAACTTCAGGAACTTGGGTAAACAGTGTAAGCCAGGGGCCTTACAATAGAAAATAATAGAAATAATACAATAATAACAATAATACTAGGATTAAAGTAAATAATAGAAATAATAAAAGAATATGATAGATATAATGATTTGTCTATAACATGTAAAATATTTGTAAAATATTTGTAAAATATTTTTGGTTGGGAATGTAGGAAGTCACACTTTTTGTTTTTTGCTTGTTTTGTATAAGTATGTATGCATGCATGCATGCATGCATGCATGTATGTATGTATGTATCTAGCTCACCTACTGCTGCTGTCCCTGCCGCCCATTGCTGCCGACGCTCACCCATCTCTGCTGCCCCTGCCACCGTCGCCCACCCATCTCCGCTGTCCCTGCCACCTGCTGCTGCCGTCGCCTACTATACTATACCATATCTCAAGTCCAAGAATGGCACAGCCCCCAAGTTCATGGCATACAGCAAATCTTTATAAAGACAAAGAATTAGACTGGATATCATTCATATACTATTTGATCTGTCAATCTTGCTACCCTACGGAATATTGTGCAACAGCGTACTACTCTCTTTCCCAGCAGATATGGATTCTGCACAATAGGTACCTTTCATGCAAAAGACATGCTTTTTATGCAATTGAATTTAACTGAGAGACAATAGCAAAGAATGAAGAATTCTTATTTCTGAAGTTGTGTTAAAAATAAGGAATCCATGGAACTTCCAGTGGTAATGGAGGCTTTAGTAGCCACCTGCTGATACCTCTCTCCCCTTTAACTGTAGGAATTATCTTGGGTGAGCCTTTTTATCTATCTTCAATTAACTGAAGCAGATTTGTTAATATACCGTATTTTCCGGCGTCTAAGATGACTTTTTAACCCAGGAGAATCTTCTCAAAAGTCGGGGGTCGTCTTATACGCCGGGTGTTGTCTTATAGGGCGGGTGCTGAAACTTCCGAGCCATACTGGAGAATCTGCGGTCGCCGCATATGGTGGGGGGAGCTCAAAAACGGCCGCAATTACAGGGTGAGATGACATATCGGAATTTGAAAATTATTGGTTTGCCTAATAATATTGGGAATGCCAATAGTTCCTCTTGGGAGTGGCTGGTGCCATGAAACCCACCTTATTATTAACATCTTTTATTTGGATTTTATATGTATGTTATTGTTTTAATTTTTATATTTTTAACTTGTTGTTGTAAACCGCCCAGAGTTCCCTGGTATAGAGGAGATGGGCGGTGCTACAAATTTAAATAATAAATAAATAAATATTGAATCTGATTCTCAACAAGCCTTATCTGATTTCTTAGAACAATGTTTGTTTCAAATTCTCCAATTGCCTTCAGATGACGAACTGGAAATTTTGGATGCATATTGGTAGCTGGTCAAGTAAAACGTTTTACTGCTCCAGACAAATCCCTTGAATTTTTAACTGTGCAATAAATACTTCACCATTTATTATTATTTTTATTGTGTTTCTTTTCCGGCTACGAGACAAATTTTTTTTAAACATCCTGGTATGGAATTGGTTGATCTCTTTCTGCCACCTAGTGGTACAGATTTTATGTTTTCCCTCTCTTCTATTTTGCATCATGTACTGTATTTTATTTATTGGATTTATCACCGCCCAACTCCCCCAAGGGGGACTCTGGGCGGTTACGGTTATATAGGGATATATATTAAATTTTTTGAGGATCCTGGTCACTTAGTTAAAAATATATATTTTTTAAAAAAGTATTTAGTTCTTTTTCATTTTTCTCTTTTTCAAAGTTTTTTTTACCTTTATTTCCAAATATTCAGATGCTCAGATACCAATTTACTATTTTTATTATATAAGCTCACATTTACTTTTTTTTAATTTGATTTCCTCTTTTTTCTCTTCTTTATAACTTGTACTCTTTTCTAACAAGAATTTTAGATTAGTTATAATTTATTATTTTATTATTATTCAAATTTATCACCTCCCATCTCCATGACAGTAGACTCTAGGCGGTTTACAACATTAATATTAATATTAAAAACCTATACACTCAAAAATACAATATAATAATAAATAGATAAGAATCCAGAGGATGGGAAGATCTTAAAAAAGGAGGGTATTACGGGGCTAACCACCCCCAAGAGGAACTATTACCTCCTTTGTCCCAAGCAAGGCGGCAGAACCAGGTCTTTAAAGACTTCCTGAAGGCCAGGAGCGAGGGTGCCCGCCTCATCTCCAGGGGCAAGATATTCCACAGGGCGGGCACTATCACAGAGAAGGCACGCCTCCTGGACCCCGCTAGATGGAATTCTTTTAGTGATGGGGTCCGAAGCATGCCCTCTCTGCATGACCGGGTGGGGCAGGTAGATGTAATCGGGATGAGACAGTCCCTCAGGTACCCTGGCCCCATGCCATGTAGGGCTTTAAAGGTGATAACCAACACCTTGAATTGGACCCGGAAGCAAACTGGTACCCAATGCAGCTCGCACAGCAGTGGTGTTACATGAGCTGATCCTATTGCACCCGTAACTGCCCGCGCGGCCGCATTCTGGACCAGCTGAAGCTTCTGGATACTCTTCAAGGGTAGCCCCATATAGAGCGCATTGCAATAATCTATATGGGAGCTGTATAATCAATCACTAATATAATTAATCCAATTCTAAAATACCACGATCAATCTTATCTTTACATCTGCAATGGGGGTGGTGAAATAAGACTGTGGAAGTCCTTAAGTGTTAGTGTTTGTTTTTTGTATGTTATTTAAAAAAATTTCCAACACAATCACCTGAGTTTGTATACTAATATATTCAAATGTAACTATTTTTTCCTCCAAAGGTTTAATCTGTTTTAGATGAAATAAATGTAATATATTTTTTTACTAACCCGTATGTCAATATGTTAAAAGTAATTGGTTGGAATATAAAAGGGATGTGCAACTTAATAAAACATAGAAAACTATTTTAAAAGTTGCTAATAGATACGTTTGATTTAATATTACTCTAAGAAACACATGCAATGCCAGATGAACCATTGCTAATAGGCTGGACTGGCTCTGTTTTCATATCTGGCTTAAGTACCACTGCAGCTGATGTAATAGTTTTAATTAAGACATCTTTTTCAGTAATTGTGGATTTGCATATTATAAATCCAAAAGGTCACTATATTATTTTGGGTCTAAAGGTAATGAGTATGTACATTGTGGTGGTTAATTTTTATGGTCCTACAGCAAATGCTCCAGAGGATTTTCACAATTGTACATCAAAATTATTTAATGTTGTATATGATTACTTAATAACTGGTGGAGATTTAAATTTAGCTTTGAACCTCAGGATGGAGAGAAATACAGTATATTGCCAAAAAAATCATATAAAATAAAAATTGGAAGGTTCTACATATTATATTAAAGAATTTCAATTAATAGATATATGGAGGTGTCAACATCCAACTGATAAGGGAATATACCTTTTTTCCACAGGTTCATAAAGTTTGTTCCAGAATAAATTATTTTTTTGGTCTCTTCTTCTCTGTGTTATAGACGCTAATATATAATCCATAGTTATTTTTGATCATGTTCCAGTGACATTAATGCTTAATATTCAGGATGTTCTTTTGAAGTATTTATGGTGGTATATGAATTACTTCTGCAAGATTTTATAAATTACATTAAAAAAATAACACAATCTGAATTCAACTAATGTGTTACTGGCTTGGGACTCATATAATGTTTATATAAAGGGATGTATTATTTCTTATGCTTCTGCTTACAAGAAAGTATTAATGGATCAGAACAAGTTGAAACATGAGGTGAAACATCCTTTTCTTACCAAGTTTTGGTAAATTATATGGAGATCAAGTTGAATTTAGTCTGAAGAGACTTAAACTGAAATACTGGGAATCTGGTGAAAAAGGTAAATTACTAGCACATTGACTAAAACCAAAGAGGTAGCAAAATAATATAATAGGAATTTTATTGGAATTAATTGGTCAGAAAACAATGGATAGTTTACAGATCAAGAACTTTATCAGAAATTATATACCTTTGTAAATACTATAGACAATAGAGAAATTTTTATTGGAATTGGAAATTAAGCCACTATCTCAAACCAATCTGAACCAATTGAAGCTACTATAAGTCTATGAGTTCTATGAGATACTACCACTGATGCAAAATGGGAAAGCCCCTGGCCCAGATTGATTTCCTGCAGAATGGTATAAGGAGATATTTTGGGACCCTTTTTAATGGAACTTTATAAGATGGTGTTTAGAATGAGAAGACTACTGTATATGGTAACTGCAGCAAGATTATTGTATGCAAAACGATGAAAGAATAATGAAATTCCCACAGTGGAGGAATGGATTGTGAAAATGTCAGAATTTGCAGAAATGGTGAAACTGGTCAGAGAACAAACAATGAACACTTTTTTGAAAGACTGGAAGCCTTATATGGACTTTTTGCTTACAAAGAAGAAAATGAATTGATGATTTATGGATTTCAAGACTAAGAAAGATGAGGACTAAATGAAGGGGTGAAGGAACTTAAGAGGGAGGAGAGACAATAAGAATGTAATTATCTGTTGAAAAGAAAGTCGGAAGTCATGTACAGTGGATATAAAAAGTCTACACATCCCTGTTAAAATGCCAGGTTTTTGAGATGTAAAAAAGTCAGACCAAGATAAATCACTTCAGAAAGTTTCCACCTTTAATATAACGTATAAGCAGTACAATTCAATAGAAAAACAAACTGAAATCTTTTAGGGCGAAAAAATAAAAATAAAAAACTAGAATAATGTGGTTGCATAAGTGTGCATGCCCTTAAACTAATACTTTGTTGAAGCACCTTTTGATTTTATGACAGCAGGTAGCCAACGCCAGTTACTGTGTTTGGTGCCTCAGCCCTGTGTGTCTAGTCCAGGGCTTTCCAAAGTGCCGCCGCTGGCGACACACCCGGCGGCGGCGGCGACACATGCGCGCATGGCGGCGGCGCGGGGGTGTGTGCGGCGGCGCGCGCGCACGGCAGCAGCGCGGGGGGGCGTGCGGTGGCGCGCGTGCGCACACGGCGGCAGCGCGGGGGCCGTACGGGAGGGGCGTGCGGCAGCGCGGGGGGCGTGCGGCGGCGCGCGCGTGCATGGCAGCCGCCGTGCACGTGCGCGCCGCCGCTTCCGGGTGGTGTGGCGACACACCACGCTGTGTGTGGCGACACACTTTTGTGTCGCGACACACAGTTTGGAAAGCTCTGGTCTAGTCTGCCCAGCAGAGCGGAGTTCAGGGGAAGCTGGTGGAGGCAGAGTCCCCTGGATGTTGTGAGCGATGTGGTGGGTGGCCCATGGAGAGTGGCCCGTGAAAAGGCCTAGGCGGTGGCCAGTGCAACAAGTTCTGGGCTGCAGTACGGCCTGGGCTGCAGTGGGCGGAGAGGCCCGAGTGAGGTGAGATGGGTAGGGCCCAAACAAGGCGAGGAGAGGCCTGGGCTGCGGCAAGTGGCACGTCGAGTGGCGTGAGGGGAGGCCTGGGCAAGTGAGGGACCCGAGTAAGGTAAGCGGCCCGAGGAGAGGCCAGGGCACGGCAAGGCCTGGGCTGTGGCAAGTGGCGCAGTCTGTCGGGTCCGAGCAAGGCAAGGAGAGGCCTTGGCTGTCACCAGCGACGCGACGAGTGGCTCAAGTGAGGCGAGCGCCCCAGGGAGGGGCCTGGAAGATGGTTGACTTGGCGCCAGGACATCAATTCTGATCAGATTGGCACCGAAAGATCTGGCAGCGATAGCCAGAGGCCTGGAACTGGCCTGGGAATTGGTCCAGAACTGGTGCCTGGAACATCTGGAACCAGCCGGTGTGCTGCCTAGGCAGTGGCCATTAACGACTGGAGCTGAATGGTCCGAGAAGAGGCCTGGGCAGTGGTGATCTGACCGACCCCTCTAGCCTGGCTAGAGAAGGCAGAGGTGTGCTGGGGTCCCTCCAGTGTGAGTGAACTGGACATTCCCTCCCTAGTCTGAGACAGTGAGGGGAGTCTGCAAGTGGATGTGTGAAGTGTATGGAGTGTGGTAACACACTAGCTCCCTGAGAGTTGGGGAGGGAGAAGTGGGTCGGGTGCCACCTGCCGCCTAGTGAGAGAGGCCAGTGAAGGGGGCACAGTGGATAAGGGGGGTCATGGTGTTACCTGGAATTTTTAGGCTTCATTATTAGCTTTTAAGGAAATGTGATATTGGCATTTCTAACATGGCAGTCTAGGCCTCTTTTCTAACTTTAGGAAAACATGCTTTTCTTCTGGGCTAAGGCCATTTCTTCTGGTATGAGGTAACTTGCCTTTTCAGCAACTAAACAATAGGGAGCGTATTCTGAAAGTCCTTGAATACACTTGCAAGTTTTAAAAGATACAAACCCCGCTGGGAAAAGGGATTGATGTTAACTCGTAAATTTATCTAGATTCAATGTTTTCTATTTTCAATTCTCACATGGAATCAGTGTCTTTTATTGTTTGATTACTTGCTTTATGATGTATCACATATACTGAATGTATGTATCATTTGTTTCTGTACGCTATAAAATGATTTGACCCTCCTTAATAAACGCTTTTTGCTTTTGCCTGAAATACTTTGTGATTCATGTTTTTGGGTAGGCAGAAAGCCACCTTTGCAAAGGTTAAGTTGTTTCTCAGCCAAATTCAGGGAATAGGTCTTCAGCTCCACACCAAACTCGTGGTGCCTTAGTTTCTAGACAACAATGGTTAGGGTTCCAATGGTGCTGAGAGCGGGAGCTGCAGTGCCGGGAAGCCCGCCACCGCCCCGTGGTTGATTGGGTCTGTTTCTTGATGCATAATTGGATGGAGGTGTGGGAAAATATAGCAGTCATACCAACAATTCATGTCTTGCTCTATAAGGACCTGAAGAGGGCGGAGACTCGCAGTAACTTCCTGCAGAGAGAACTCTGTGAGATCACTTCCTTCTTCCTGTTCTTCCCTCTCTTTTCCACCATGCTCTTGAGTTGAAAGGACACGTTGTCAAAGCTCTCCAAGCCCAGACAGAATGCTTAAGTCTATATATTCTATTTTTGTAACTTAATATGTTTTAAACCTGCCTTGACTCTACTACTGCAACTGCTGTTTTTGAGACCTAAATAATGTGAGTAAACATTACTTTTATTTCTTCACAAAACTGTGTGATTGTTGTTTTAAGAGGGACAAAAAGGGGTAATGCCAGGATAATCCAGTCTGCCTCACAGCATCCTGGATTATTGTTTTCTAGAAGGTTAAACCAACCTTGTCTCAGTTTCCAACTTTTTATGCTGCCGGGGATGATGCTCTGCTAATCTCACTTACGTGAGAAAGGAAGGATAATATCCAAACAATATATCCTCCTCCAGTATTTAATCTCATCCCCAACAGGAGGGATCCCTAACCAGGGAAAACAGGGGTCTGGGATTGGGGGAAAATGGAAGATCTGGGGAATTTACGGTGGGTCATACTATTCAGGTGGTGATGGGGAGGGGATATTATGATGGGAGTGAGACCGGTGGGCCGCTTTGGGGGAAGACGTCCCTGGTATTTGTTACTGGTGGCGTGTTCCGGCCCTCTGCACTCAGACCCAGGTCCTGGACAGGAGACCCACGGAGACCCTAGCTTTCTGCTGCTGCTGCTTAACACCAGGTCAGTTAACAAGGCCCCCTCTTATATTTGATTTGATCACTGAGCAGACCTGGTGTGTATTACCGAGACCTGGCTGGGACCTGAAGGGGGGTTGCCTCTTTCAGAAATGTGCCTAGCTGGGTTAACGGTATGGCACCAGCTGAGACCCCAAGACAGGGGAGGAGGGGTAGCTGTTGTCATCTGGGAATCTCTGTTGGCCTTCAGGGGCACTGCTCCACAAGTGGCCAGTTGGGAGACCCTATTCCTGAAGTTGGGCTCTCAAGAACAGTTGGGAGTGTTGCTACTGTACCAGCCTCCATGCTGCATAGCAACCTCCCTGCCTGAACTGCTGGAGGCCATCTCGGGGTTGGTGGTGGAGTTCCGTGAAAAGGCCTCGGAGGCGGCTTGGGAGTTCATGGCCACCGTGGCGGCCAAGACCCTGTCCTAGATTATTCATGACCCAACTCGGGACAATGGCCTCACCCCAGACTTGGTTTTCTTGTCGGAGCAGTGGCAATGTGATCTGAAGGGGGAGTTAAATCTGTCCCCTTGGTCATGGTCAGATCATGCTCTGGTGGCCTTGAGATTCTCCTATGCTACCCCTCTCTGCAGGGAGGCAGAACCCATTCAATTGGTCCACCCCCAGCAACTGATGGACCCATCAGGGTTCCAAAGGGAGCTGGGGGTTATACCCGAGGATCTGCTGCACGGTCCAGTGGAGGCCCTGGCCGCCACCTGGGATAGGGAGGTGGCCGGGGCCTTGGACAAGATTGCCCCTGTGCAACCACTGTTGACCCATCGAGCCCGACACTCACCGTGGTTTATGGAGGAGTTGAGGGGTCTGAAGAGGATTAGGAGACGCCTAGAGCACCGCTGGAGGAAGACAAAGTCTGAACCCAACTGAACACAAGCTAGAGCCACTATTAAGGCCTATCTTGTGGCAGTAAGAGTGGCGAAACATCAATATTCTCTGCAGCGGCACCTGCCCTATGGAACATTCTTCCCCCAGAGATAAGACAGATCCCTTCACTACTGGACTTCAGAAAAAAATTGAAAACTTGGCTCTGTGATCTCGCCTGGGGCAAGAGAGAAAGAGGTCAGGCTTGGGGATGGCTGATCGCTTAGAGCCACCCCAAATATTTTAAATAGTCTTCAGCAGCACTGCAAACCATCTACCTCTTGGTTTTAATTTAAATTATATTTATTATATTTAGTACATTGTATTTTACCGTGTTTTTATTGTATTGTACTATTGTTATAGCTGTGAACCGCCCAGAGTCCCTCCTTGAGAGGGACATGGGCGGTCATAGAAATTTAATAAATAAATAAATAAATAAATAAATAAATAAATATTTCTCCGCTCTTATTGCATCCACAGAATTCCTCCTAGCAGCCCTGTTTAAGATCACTCAATCCCTTTTGGAAAAGGTGAGCCAAGTGACCCACCTGCAAGGCTGCAGAGAGTTGTTTTCTGGGCACCCGGAGGATAAAATCACTCGGACCCATTCCCAGTTGGATTCCAAGCATGGCGGAGGTGCTTTGGAAATGTTTGGGGAGCAGACGTACCCAGTTATATGGGAACAGTTTGATCCTGTTGGACCCAAGGAAGTGAACAGGATCCTTGAGACCATAAGCGCAGCTTATGTGGCATGTGGGTGGGTGCTAGCAATGGTTAATTCATCCTTGGGGGAGAGCGTGCACCCGGAACCATTTAAAGAGGTGCTGGTCCGCCCTCTCCTCAAGAAGCCATTGTTGGACCCCACCATCCTGGACAATTTTCGCCCAGTCTCTCACCTTCCCTTTTTAGGGAAGGTAGTAGAGAAGGTAACCCAGCCATGCATTTGCATGCCAGTCCAAAGCCTGGATAAATGGGGGGAAGGGGGGGTTGAGGTAAGACCTGGTGACCTATCTTGTAAAAACCTCACCAAGAAAATTTTATGGAGAAGGACTTCCGGTGGAGGAAAATGGTGAGCGGATGGAGTGGAATTCTAGCTCGTTATATTTTTCTATCAGCAACGGGGAAAGTGAACTGGTCCCGCGAAGTCAAACAACGAGCGGTCTACGGCAGGGAAGCTGAGTGAAGAGCGGACCTGATAGAGAGAATCCAGCGGCTTCTGGACGGCGGCGAGACAATTGTTTTTCGCACTTTCGTTTTCTGTCGTCTTTATGTCTCGTAGTGAAAGCAGCCGGGAAGCCTGGTAAACTTCAAACTGCGTTTGCTGCCCAAGTAATTAGGTTTTGCTGCCGTTTCCCTTTCACTCAATTTGAAGTAAAGAACTTAACTAGAAGAAAGAATCAAGAACTTTTCATCCAAAGATAATTTAAAGACGTCGGGTGAGACTACTGGCATAAAGTTGACATAAGAGAAAAAGGACTCTTTAATTAATTAATTATAAGCGCCATATTTAAATTAAAAGACACTGTGTTAAACTGTTAACAAAATTTAAATTGTTGGTGATGTATAAGACTGTATAGAGAGATAAGATAAATATATATTGTAATTTGTTTACTGTAAATAGAGTAAATTCAAAATTTGCCAGAGAAAACAAGGTACCAAGGGGACATGGTAATTGAATTTAGCAGGAAAAAACTTAAAGATTTGATTATGCAAGCTGCATTTGACAAAAAAAAGTAAATATTGAAGGGAAAGATATAATTTTTTTAAAGAGATACCAAGTAAAATTCTAAAAAAAAGAAAGGATTATACATTTCTAACTAAGGTTTTAAAAAGAAATAAAATCCCTTTTAGATGGGAAACTTTAGAGGGAGTAAATGTAACTTACAAGGAACAAAGATATAAGCTAAACTCAATAGATAAAGCTAAAGATTTCCTTAGAAAGTATGAAAAAAATAATATACAAACAAAAGGGAATGACAAAAAGGAAGGTAAAAAAGATCATTTCAGGAATGAACCGCAAGCTTCTTGTTCCAAAGACATAGAAAGCCAATTAGAAGATGAGTAATTTGAAATGTATCTCATGGAACATAAATGGTATAAACGCTCCAGCAAAAAGAAATAAAAACTTTCATACTCTTCATAAATTAAAATCAGACATAATATGTCTACAGGAAACACATTATTAGACATAGAGATATTAGATTACTGGGAAAAAAAATTAGGAATGGATTTTGTAGCTGCTAGCGAAAATAAAAAAAATGGTATAGTTTGTTATGTTAAATCATATTTAAAACCTAAACTCATAACAGCAGACCCAAAAGGAAGATTTATCATTTTGGAAATAGAAATACAAAATCTAAAAGTTATACTTGTTGGAATATATGCCCCAAATGAAAAACAATTTTTTTTATAAAATTCTCCTGAACTACTTATCAGATATATCCAACAAAAATTGGCTAATACTGGGAGATTGGAATTACATCTCCAACACTTGACAGAAAATCAGATAAACAAATTAAGCATAATCAAGGTAAATTACCACAAGAATTTTTTGAGCTTACAAATAATTTAGAATTGGTGGATGCTTGGAGACATAAAATGGGAAATACAAAAGAATACACCTTTTTCTCAGATAGGTATAAATCTTACTCAAGGATTGATATGATTTGGCTATCCAAAAATTTAGCAAACAAAATAAAAGATATGGAAATTTTACCAAAAACATTCTCAGATCATAATGCAGTTCAACTAGTATTAAAAATATTGCCAAAGTCATATAGATGGAGGCTAAATGAAACTGTACTGAGAAATAAGATCTATTTAGAAGATATTAAAAATAAATTAAAGGAATTTTTTGAACTGAATATGAATGAAGTAAATATTGCAACAATATGGGATGCAAGTAAAGCCTTTATTAGGGGACATTTGATGTCTCTAAGCAAACACCAAAGAACAGTAAAACAACAAAAGTTTTCTAGAATTTGTGACCAAATTAAAGCGAAAAGAAATTGAACTTCAAAGTAGGCCTTCTGATGAAAATATCAGAAATCAAATTATTATATTACAAAAACAATTAGAGGTTTTTATGTCATAAAACCCACTTTAATGAGTACAAATTACTCCATATAAAGTCCAATAATAGTTCTTTTATTCTTGTGTTATTCGGACAGAAAGCAAAGCAAGCATTTAATTACAATTAGTTAATAATAAATAAATAAAATTACAAGATCTTCTAAAGCTTATTACAATAATATATTAGGTTAACCATCAACTTAATATCACTAAACAACTAGGTTACTATGGCTCACTAGGCTACCCAAGTTGCTCTTCACATTCACCTTATCCAAATTTTCCTAACCGTATCTCATCGATACCAGCAACAGTTACAGGACTAAAGTTTTCTTAAACGTATCTCATTGATACCAGCATCAGTTACAGGACTAGTATCTTATTGATACTTACATCCACTCCTAACAGTTGGCCAGACATGTTAGAATGGGCTGGGAGTCAGACATTCAGGGCATCCCCTGCTCCCTGTGGAGAGTCTCGCACCTCAAGAGTCTCAATTGCAGGTTATCCTTCTTTTATAGCTGAATATGTTAAATCCAAATTCACGTCACAGTCAGTGTCAAAACTGTATACGTCACAGCCAGTTGAGCGTTTGTTCTGACCTTGCATCTCTTGTTCAGTACCTTCTCCCTTGTTCCTCCTGTCACTATCTGTTCCAACTGTTACCTGTTGTTGATAACACACATTCCTAATTTCATGCATACCAGCAACGTGAATACCCTAGTGAGTTCATAAACAGGACAAGTATGGCTACTACCTGGTTCTATTAAAACTATGATTTTATATATATTTATATTCAAATAAACTTAATATATAATTTCATTACATTTACAACTGATGAAATTGAGAGGAATTTGAGATATGCAAAACAAAGATATTTTCAAAATGCAAATAAAGCAGGGAGATGGCTTGCTTTCAAATTAAGAAAAAAGAATAAGAAAAAAATCATTAATAAAATAAAGGAAAATGGGGATGAGTTTAACAGATAATTAAAGTATTAAAAAAGCGTTTTTTATGATTTTTATACCGAACTATATCAAAAACGACAGACAACATCTGACAAAAGTGAAAAATATTTACTAGACAGTAACTTGAAAAAAATATCTAAAAGAGATAGTATTAATGCGCCTATTACAAAACAAGAAATAATAGATGCCATCCAAAACCAAAAATCAGCTAAACCCCAGGACCAGATGGCTTTACGGCAATAAATTATAAATATTTACAAGAACAACTCATAAATCCATTTAATATGCTTCTAAATTCTATACTAGCGGGAAATATCATACCAAAATCAAGGTCAGAAGCAAATATTATTCTGATTCCCAAAGAAGATCAAAATTTAATGTTACGTAAAAATTATAGGCCAATCTCTCTGTTAAACGATGATTATAAAATTTTTACCACTATTTTGGCTGACAGACTTAAAGGAATATTACAAGAAACGATAAAGTTAGATCAAAGCAGCTTTTTACCAAAAGACATATAAAGGATAACATTAGAACTATTCTAAATATAATTGAATATGCACGAAATCATAATGAAAAACAAATTTTGTTACTATTTCTAGACGCCGAAAAAGCATTTGATAATTTGAATTGGGAGTTTATGATTAAAACGTTAAAAATTATGGATTATGGGGAAAATTTTATTAATGCAATTCAAGCAATTTATACAAACCAGACAGCCAAGATAGTGATAAATGATGAAATAACTCAAAATTGTCCTATAGAAAAAGGTACTAGACAGGGTTGACCAATATCTCCACTTTTGTCCATCTTGGTGTTGGAAGTACTACTCGAAAATATTAGAAATGATAACCAAATTAACCAAAGGGGTAAGAATAAAACAAGAAAGGTATAAATTAAGGGCTTTTGCGGATGATATCGTTATTACAATGCAAAATCCACACAACTCAATTGAATATTTGCAAAAAAAAAGTACAGGATTATGGAGAATTGGCCGGATTTAAAATAAACAAATGAAAAACAAAGATGATTAATTTAAATATTTTATTTATTTATTGTTCAATTTATATCACCGCCCATCTCCCCCCACAAGGGGACTCTGGGCGGTTTACAACAAAATTGATTAATTAAAAGCATATAAAATACAATAAAAAGGTAAAGGTACCCCCCGCACATTTGTGCAGTCGTGTCCGACTCTAGGGGCCGGTGCTCATCTCCGTTTGTTAGCCAAAGAGCCAGCGTTGTCCGAAGATGCTTCCACAGTCATGTGGCCACATGACACGCACGGAACGCTGTTACCTACCCACCGAAGTGGTACCTATTAATCTACTTGCATTTGCATGCTTTCGAATTGCTAGGTTGGCAAGAGCTGGAGCTAGTGCGGGAGCTCACTCCGCACGCAGGGCTAGGGATTCGAACCTCCAAACTTGCAATCTTCCGATCAACAAGCCTGGCGTCTTACCCACTGAGCCACCACGCCCCCATAAAATAAAATACATCATTCCAATTTAATTAGATATAAATATATAAATATATAAAATCCAAGAGGTTATGTTATTGTTTAAAGGAACTCTATGGTGCCAGCCACCTCCAAGAGGAGCTATTACCCCCCCCCATCCCAGGCGAGGTGGCAGAGCCAGGTCTTCAATTGCTTTCGGAAGGTCAGGAGTGTGGGGGCCTGCCTCACCTCCAGGGGGAGAATGTTCCAAAGGGCAGGTGCCACTGCAGAGAAGGCTCGCCTCCTGGACCCCGTCAGATGGAACTCTTTTATAGATGGGATCCGTAGCAAGCCCTCTCTGGATAACCGGGTGGGGCGGGTCGACGTTCTGGGGATGAGGCGTTTCCTTAGGTAACCTGGTCCCATGCCATATGTCTCAAAACAATATAGATTCTATGGAACAAATTACGGGTTTTAAGAATGTTAATAAAATAAGATACTTAGGGATAGAAATTACTTCAAAAAATTCAGAATTATTTCAAAAAAATTATACAAAAATTTGGAATGAAATAAAACAAGAAACTGGCAGTTCCAGCAGCTTGACTGGCAGGGAATCGCACGCTGCAGCAAAGGCCTGCGGGAAAGGTCCTCCCCCTCCAGCCAGCTCCTAGATCTCATTGGTGTAACCATTGCAATGTTCAACTCACCGGCTGATAGCAGAAACTGCTGGCAGGAGTTAAAATGGCGTTTTTAGCCTCAAAATAGCCTGCACACCTGGCATAGATTTACAGTTCTGAATGTGGAAAATAAGCCTTTAACTGCACACTGTGTTGTCCTTAAGCAGAAACTGTGACTAGGCTGGGGAAAAGAAGCCTGTAAGGGCCCAAACTAATTGGGCCTGGGAGAAAGCTGGTTATTAAAAGCACAACAGGTTTCTAAACAGGAAAAAGAGAAAAAAATGGGTATGAGCATGTTCAGGCATGTCCCCAGGCGTGGGCAGGAGAGCACTGTATCAGGCGGTGACATGTGGGTGACATGTGACAGGGGACACGGCTATGCCCAGGCATGCCTCCGCAGCATTTCAGACAAGCCTCTGCAGATACAGCGTTAAGTAGCTGTGCACATTTGAAAAATACAGCCACGTGCTTTGAAGATGGCAAACCCCGAGGAGCAGCTGTTTGAAGAGAGCTTAATGCCAAAGCCACCAAAACGAAAATTTAGGGCAAGGAAAATGCCCAAAGTTCCTGGCCCAAGCACCCTATTTGAGGAAAACGCTCAAGATGCCTTTACACATCCCTTTTACTGTAGATTCTGTGCCTCAGATGGTGAGTTAAACAGTGAAAATTAAGAAAACACTATTTTAACTAGATGAAATTGTGAGTCTAATCCTGCCTTATATCCTTTTTAAGAAACAACATATCCGTGTGAATCGACCGCTGTACAGATTCTGAGAGCGTGCGTGATAAAAGTATTGCATCATTGTTTCATGGGGTGCCTGCAAGCAGATGGAGATCAGATGGATTCCCAGCCACCCAGCGAGGAAGAGCTTATTAAGGCCTTATGCCCGAGAATATCGAGGGGCGAGACCCTATGGATCATCATGACCATCGCATGCAAGCTAGAGAAATCACATGTGACATGTGACACGCTTGGGGAGCTTGTGGAATTCATGGAATATATTGAGAGCAACCCTAAACCACAGGCTATAATGGCAAAAATTGGCTCTGTGTTACCTGTGGCTTTGAAGAGGTTTATTTGTCAGAATGTAACAATTAATTACAAGAAACTGTTAACATCTACCCAATGAATGCAATAATAAAATATTTTTACAAATAACACGAAGCCTGTTTTTCTTTTGTTAACAGCAGTTTATCCAGGCATCCGGGGGGGGGGGGGCTCAAAAGATGACGTAAATATGGTGGGCAAGGTGTCTTTCAGCGTCCAGTTGGTACCTTATCTAGACCCACAGACGGAGCAGCTTGCCAACAAAGAATGACCTGGTCGGCATGGCTGACCCAAATGTAAGTAATTTCACAAGCAGTTTTGAAAGGCAGATGGGGGGTTTCTAGACACTGCTAAGGGTTTAACTTTTTGCTGTTGTTTTCTTTCAACTAGGATGATGTAACAGATACCCAGTGTCTGAAGGTGCTATTAACTACATTTCTAGTTCACACAAATTAAATAACTGTATGATTTAGATGCTTTTAAATATTTCTGCAGCAGATGTAATGTTTGTCACATGTCTAATACAGATTTAGAAGATGATGAAGCCTATGCAGCCTTTACAATGCCAACAGAAACCCAGCAAGGCACATAGCCCAACTTAGAAGGTAATAAGGGGCAGTCTGCATTGTTTTCTCCCTTAGAAACAAAAAGCTCTAATTGTAGAGGTAGTTAAATATTTCTGCAGCAGGTGTAATGTTTGTCAAATGTGTGTTTTGTCAGACTGGTGGGACGATGAAGGCTATGCAGACTTTACAATGCCAACAGAACCCCGGCAAGGCACACAGATCGTCTTAGAAGGTAATAAGGGGCAGGCTGTGTTTTCTCCCTCAGAAACAAAAAGCTCTAGTTGTAGAGGTAGTTAAATATTTCTGCAGATGTAATGGTTCTAAAAGGGGCGCGGTGGCTCAGCGGGTTAAACCGCTGAGCCATTAGTCTGCCGACCATAAGGTCGGCAGTTCGAATCCGCGTGGCGAGGTGAGCTCCCGTCACTAGCCCCAGCTTCTGCCTACTCAGCAGATCGAAAGCTAATGGCAAGTAGATGAATGGGGCCCACTCACGTGGGCCAATTTGCTGGCATCCTTTTGGAGGGTCGCCCTCAGACCAAGAAGAGCTGGTGATTCCCGTAGATGGCGGCGGAGGACGGCAGAGGACGGCGGATCCCGAAATAACTTCCTGGACGTCAGCAGCTGGCTCAGAAGCAAAGGTTTCTGGGACATGTAGTCCGACCTGCGGATGAAGAGCCGGTTCCCTCACCCCCTCCCTAACGCGCGGGTAAAATAATTGTTAATATATATATATATATGCTGTATAATATAATATGTATGTCAATGAATGTAAGCTGCCTAGAGCCCTCCGCTTAGGGAGGGGATAGGCGGGGTATAAATACAATAATAAATAAATAAATGTCTGTTTCTCAGACTGGGAAGATGAGCAAGTCTTTACAATCTCCCCAGAGCCGCTGGGGGCTGACAGCGTGAATTCTATACCACAGCCATGTACAAGCCATGCAACACAAATGCTGTTAGGAGGTAAAATAATCGAGTGTATGGAGAGTTGTTTTAGAATGTAAGGACGGCATTACATTAAAAAGAATGTTACTGAAGCATTGTTTCCCCTTGTTTTTAATCCAGAACCGCCCGGAAAAAAATCAAAAAATATGTCTGGCGGCGCCCTTCCCACAGCTCTTACAGACACCGATAGCTGTACAGATGAGGCTGTGTCAGAACCTCAACCAGAAGAGGAGATATGGCCTTCTATGTCACAGCTACAGACCCCTAACTCTGCAAACTCTCAGAATATGAATGATGTGTATCTAGAAATGATACAGGAGTGGGAGAGGCCTATCCAATATTACAGAGCTGTGGAATTCTACCAACGGTATAGATTTGTTAATCTTGAATGCATCAGATCGATTGTAGAGGCTATAGATATTATCCATAATGTGGTACAGACCTTTTTGAATAATGTTTCTAGGGAGATAGGGCCGAATGATTTTGTTCAACTCCGACTGGATGCAGATGGGCTAAATCGTCTCTTTTCCCTTAGGAGACATATGCATGATTTAAATGCTGATGACTTTCTGACCCACGTTGAAAACCTTCTACAGAGCAAAGAAGAGTTGATTTTGGGGGGGGCTATTTACAATTAGTGGTCACCATCGTGAAGCACAAATAGGGTGGCAGGCGTAGGAAGTTAAGCACAGTGATATTCACCAGAGTCCTGGAGACAAAAAGACAACACCTAGTTGATTTCAATGTGGAGGGTGAATTTCTGTTTCACAGGTAGTATGCTGTATTTGCTCAACAGCGGGGAAGTTATTAATCAATAAATCGTTACTAGAGCCAGGGACCTTCACACCAGCCTGGGCATTTCCACAGAAAACAGGATTGGCTTTTCACAGATACATCTCTTTGAAGAGCTTTTAGGTATAACCATAAAAATTTTGTTTTACAACGAAGGCAGGTGGCGCTTTTTTGTCATGGGCAGACCACAGCAAGAAAAACTGGTGTTTATATTGCTACATGACAAGCATTACTACGGAATCAAAAACATCAAGGGCTTCCTGGGTGAGCACTATTTCTGCTAATTCTGCCACACAGCCTACCATCACAAATTTAGTCATGATTGTCAATACTTCTGTTGAGCGTGCCTGAAGCAAGACTGTCAGGAGGTGGTGGTGGTGAAGGTAAGATGCTGCAAGTGCATATTGTTTTGCCGGGCTAAGGCCTGCCTCGAAAGCGATACACAGATGGCGCTGGAAGGGAAAGTTGACTGTAAGAATAAGGTATATTGTGAAAAGTGTGGCCTTTATGTCTTCACCCCCCACCCAAAATGCAAGAAAACGTGTGGTCAGTGCTCTGAGAAGGTTGACAGCTTGGAAGGGCATTTATGCTTTCTGAAGCCTTTGGAACGCCCGCAAATGAGAAAGATACATCATTTATGATTTTGAATGTTCTCAAGAGACGGGAGTACATATACCAAATTACGTGTATGCCACGGATCTGCTGGAGGAAGGTGATGGCAAAGATGCGGTGAGTTGGTATTGTCATGGTGTTAGCTGCCTGGAGCAATTTGTGAAGAAGTTTATAAATCACAAGCTTAAAGGGTGTACCTTTATCGCTCACAACTCCAAAGGGTATGACGGGTACCTAGTGCTGAGACAGCTGATCTGTGAAAAGGTGCGTGTTGAAATTATCAGTCAAGGGGGTAAGCTGCTGTGTATTCTCCTTCCGGATTGTAAGATTCGGTTTATTGACAGCCTCTTTTTGCCCCTTGAATTAAGCAAGCTACCCAAAGCTATGGGTTTTTGGGGCAACAAGGGGTATTTCCCCATTTGTTCAACACAATGGACAATCAAGACTACGTGGGGCCGCTCCCTGAAGCCAAGTATTACAGCCCTGAATCCATGATGCCCAGTGAGAGAGAATAATTCCTGAAATGGCATGCTGATAATGCAGGCACTGTGTTTAAGCTAAAGAAGGCCCTGACTTACTATTGCAGACAAGATGTGGAGATTCTGAGGGAGGCCTGTATCCAATTCAGGGACCAAGTAATGAAAATGACAGAACGCGAGTGCCTCAGAGGTGGAGGGGGGTAGATTGTTGAGGAGATAAGAGACCCGTTGCATTGATTCCTTCCAGTATATTACATTGGCCTCTGTCTGCATGGCCCAGTACCTGTTCATATATTTGAAGAGGGATACCACTGTGTTAGCCCCTTTGGACAGTTATCACAAGACACAGAAAAGGTACTCGGCACCAGCGATTCAATGGTTGCTGCATATACACATTGAGAATCTCGATATCCAGCATGCTCTGAAGGGTGGCGAAAAGCAAGTAGGCAAATATTTTTTGGACGGCTTTGCTGTCATAAATGGAATTCCCACTGCTTTTGAATTTCATGGGTGTTTTTTTCATGGGTGCCCTGTCTCCTACTCTGAAAAAGACTTCAACCAATTACTTGATTCAACATATGGAGGTCTGCACAATCGTACCAGGATTAAAGAAGAGTACCTCAGGGACCAGGGGTATGCCGTACATAGCATCTGGGAACACGAATGGAGGGACATGCTGGAGACCGACCCCGCTTTGAAGTAGTTTCTAGCGCAGAACAAGCTCCCAACCCCTTTGAATCCGCGAGATGCTTTTTTGGGGGGTAGAACAAACACCACATGCCTGTACTACAAACCAAAAGCTGGTGAACAAATCTTATATTACAATTTTACCAGTTTGTACCCCTTTGTGAACAAGAACAAGAAGTACCTGATTGGACATCCCCAAATCATCTATCAAAACTTTGGGGACATAAAGCAGTATTTTGGGATTGCCAAAGTCAAAGTGTACCCACCAAGGAACCTCTATTTCCCAGTCCTACCCCACAAATCAGGGGGCAAATTAATGTTTAGCTTGTGTGCAACCTGCACAGAAAATCTGCAAACCACCCCGTCAACACAGTGATGAAGAAAGAGCTCTGACCGGAACATGGTGTACCGTTGAATTGAACGTTGCTATAGAAAAGGGTTACAGAATTGCTGAAATCTATGAGATCTGGCATTTTGAAAGAAAATCAGTCACATTATTTTCAGGTTATATGAACACACATCTCAGACAAAAGCAGGCGGCCTTCTTCCTTCCTTGGCTCTAAAATTGATCAACAGGGTGACTGCATCCCAGAGATCAGAAGACATATAGCGCTTGGAAGAACAGCAATGACCAGCATAAATAACATCTGGAAGAATAAAGATCAGCTTCCCAACCAAATGAAGCCTAGTTAATACAATCATATTTCCAATAGCTACGTATGGTTGTGAAACCTGGACTTAGAGGAAGGCAGATAGGAGAAAGATAGATGCATTTGAATTGTGGGTGCTGGAGACGACTACTAAGCATCTCATGGACAGCAAAGATTACCAACAAGGAAGTCCTAGACAGAGTCAAACCAAAAATATCCCTGGAAGCCAAAATCAACAAAAAAAAAACCCGTCATACTTCGGTCATGTTATGCCAGCCGACTCACTCGAAAAGAGAGTTATGCTGGGTTTCCAGTGAAGAGAAAATGGCGACAGGTTGAGTTCTGAGGCAGCTCCGTGAACAGAACTCTCAGCCCGGTATTGCTAAAAGTCCTGTAGAACTTACATGGATGAACGGCAGCTCCAGGAAAGGAGAAGCTGCCGATGAATTACTCCATAAGCTTCTGGACAGCTGGCAGAACGGATTAACAACGCGGTTTCCTTTTTTGGCTTAAAACGTTGCTACGATACCAGCTGAGAAGCGGGAGAAGCACTGCTGTAGGAGCTGCAGCTGCAGCCTGAATAAAAGGCACAACTGTTGCCCTCTTCATTTCAAAAGTTTGCTACTGAACTTTAAAAACAAGAAAGGAAAGAAAGAGACTATCCAAGCTTGTAAACGGACTTTATCTCTTGGTGAGCAATAACTATTTCGAGTTGTACTCAAGCATTGGACTTATTTAATTATTTTGAACGGCCATATTTCTTTAACTGTTTGAAATCTGTTTTGTCTTGACTCTATCAAATTGTAAGATAACATAAGATAACTTAAATAATTTAAGACAATTAATATAAATATGAATACAAGAAAACAAATAAGGGGGTCTGGGTCAGGTGAGGGGGAATGGCTAAAAGCCATGTTTGAAGAATTCACAGTGAAAACAAAATATTACTCAGAATATAAATCAATTGCTGGAAAAAAAATTAGATGGACTGGAAAAAAGACTAGATCAAAAATTATAAAGAATGGATAAGAGATTAGAAGGAAAAATCAAAAAAGTAAATGATAGAGTAGATAGACTCGAAACTGAAAAAGACAATGAATTAGATAGATTAGCACTATTAGAATTGAAAGTAAAAGAATACTGTTTAAGACTCAGAGGAGTGCCAGAAAAGAAGATGAAATGGTGGAAACGATAATGCAGATTGTTGGGGTTTGATAAACCCAGGAATTTACTTCTAGATATAAAGTATACAGAGAGGCTTGATTTCTAGGTAAAAGGTGAAATATTCTGCACAGTCACCCAATTAGCAGCCATTGTTGTAGGAATGATGTGTCATGTGTGACTCATTCAACAGGTGCTTAGAGTTAGGTTGTTTGTGGTGAATAACGAGAGTGACCTATAATGTGATTGGTCAGTTTGACTATAAAAGCAGAGATATTCTGTATTCCATTTTATTCCCATTTTACCTCGTGAAAGCTGTATCGTTGATGGTGTATCATTTGTTACTTGTGGAAGTGATCTGTAAATACGTATGTATATAAAGTAAATAGGCTATTTGATATAACTTCTGTTTGGAGTCTATTTACTGCATAGTACGTGGATCACTGGTGCCTAGGAGAGAGGCAGGCCACTCCATCTCCGCGCGCTCCCTCTGACACAGATGTTAGCAAATTTGACTGGATGGGAAGAGAAGATAGAAGAAGATATTGAAAAAATGTTTCGTGTTAACTCTAAATATGCTACCATCCACCACAAACCAAGGGACGTTCTAATAGAATTCTCAAGGAAAAAAACTAGGGACCAGATTTTGCAATCCCATTATGACAAAAAAATTAATATTGAAGATGATATTATGGTGTTAAAAGAAATACCTTTAAGAATTCTAAGAAAAAGAAAAGAATACACCTTTCTAACAGATATACTAAAAAGAAACAAAATTCCCTTTAGGTGGGAAAGGCTAGGCGGAGTCAGTTTTACTTTCCAACAGGAGAAATATAAACTTACCTCAATTATGAAAGCTAAAGTATTCCTGAGGAAAAATAGAAAAGATTTAGAACAAAATAAAGGGACAAAGGAAAGAAAAGAACAGGAAACATCTAGAGAGGAAATAACATCAAACTCTAAAGAATTTGAGGAACTGTTGGCAAATGCATGATTTAAAATGTCTGACTTAGAACATTAATGGAGCAAATGCTCCAGCCAAAAGGAAAAAATATTTCATATTTCTGTATAAATTAAAACAAGATATAATATGTTTACAAGAAACTCATATCAGGAAAAAAGTTATTAAATACTTGATGAATAAATATATGGGAGATGAATTTATCTCGGCAAATGAGAAAAAAATAAATGGAGTGGTAATTTATGTACAGCCTTATCTAAAACCTAAGTTATTAGTAACTGATGTAAATGGCAGATACATTATGGTTGAAATAGAAATACAAGGAGCTAAAATGATAATTGTGGGCATATATGCACCGAATGACAATCAAAATAAATTTTATAAAGAACTATTAAATGAATTATCGGCCTTCCCATATAAAAGTTGGTGCATGATGGGAGACTGTAATGGGGTCACCGCACAAATGATAGACAGAAAAACTGAACAACTAATTAAAAGAAATCAAGAGAAGTTACCCCAATCCTTCTTTGATTTAATGGAAAATCTGACTCTAGTTGATTCATGGAGACATAACAATGGTCGTGCAAAAGATTATACTTTCTAATCAGATTTAAATCATTCTCCAGGATAGATATGATTTGGATATCTTTAAATTTGGCTAACAAAATTTCTAAAGTAAATATTTTTCCAAAATCTTTTTCAGACCATAACCCAGTCAACATTATATTAAAATTAAGCCATAAAAGCTATAGATGGAGAATAAATTAAAACATTTAGAAAAAAGAACTAGTTGAGGTTTGTATTTTTCGAGATTAATTTAAATAATGAAGTAGATGTTGGAACGGTGTGGGACACAAGTAAAGCTTATATGAGAGGTTATTTCATGTACTTAAACTCAATAATTAAAAAAACAGCCCAACAGAAATTACAGACAGTACTGGACCAAATTAAAATAAAGGAAAAAGAATTACAAGAAAAACCATCAGATGATAAAATAATTTATCAAATTAAATGACTACTACTACAAGTAAAAATGCTCACACTAAAAGAAATAGAGATAAAACTAAGTGACTTCCGACCTGTAAAAAAACCACTCCAAGCCTGGCTGGCAGCTCGACAAGTCAGAGTTTCTCAGAGCTCTGAGCTCTGAGACTTGGCTAAATTTCTATCTTGTTTGCAGGGGTCTACAGACCACTGAAGTTTCCCCCTGGAGAAGGGGGAACCAGAAGATTGCTCACAGAGCCATTGTAATTGCCCACTCCTGTTTTTCTTTGTTGTTTCCACCGCGGAGAAGAACGGGGGTGAATGCAGTGGAATGGCCGAAAGAGGATCCTAGCTCTGCAGAGAACGTAAGTCTCTCGGGAGACACAAGAGTGACAGCCAGCTTTTAGATCACTTTACATTAGTTTTCTTTTTTAGATTAGTACATTTTTATTATCTAAAATTTATCTTTGGACTTCGTTCAAAATGTTGGCTAATTTTGTGTTTTCTTTGCTATAATTAATTTTGGTGGAAGTTTGATAGATTTTATTTTGGCAACATAGTGAACAAGTTTGTATTTTTCTGCCTTTCTTTTGTATCAGAGAAATTGGGACTTAAGAGACTTTGTTGGTATTTCTCACTCGACAAACTAACTGACTTTTGAGAAATTGTGTGTTTGGGTTAAGCAGCTTGCAGCTTGAAGAATAAAGAAGAATAAAGAATAAAGTATAGAGAATGTGTGCCTCTTTACCTTTTTATTTTTCTACTTTTTTTTAGAAAGGACTATCTCTCATTTGGAATATATTTTCATCTTTCCTTTTACAAACTGTTTGAAATACTGCTCTGTGGAATTTTTCATCTTTTACTTTAAAAGCTTTTCTCACTTAAAGAAATAGACATTATTGATAAATAATAGAACAGCTGTTCCCTGCTCCCTGAGAAAATTCTTTGTTTTGGCTACGGCAGCTGATTACGGTTTGAACAACAAATACAATCAGGCTGGGGTGTGGGTGGAATGGCATTTCTCACAGTACTTCAGGATTTTAAGGAAGAAACCAGCAAAAAAATTTTGCAAATTAAGAAATCCATAGAACGTATATTAATAGTTTTGGTGGCTCAGGAACAGAAGATACAAGGGACAGATTTAGAAACAGAGGAAAGACCTTTCGAACCAGTAGAGAAACAGGGAAAGAGGACTTTGAATGTATTGGTACAGAAGAAGATTATGATATTTTACAGGAAGTGGTCTATTAAACGTAAGGGCATAAATACATTGTGGCAGCTGAGACAGGAAGATTTTAATATGCAAATTGATAGATATGGCAAAATAAAAATTTTGACATCCCACATGAGTTATAGAAATAAACAAGTTGCATATTGTGATATTGGCATAACCTAAACAGGAGATATATTGATATTGATTTGGAATGCAAGGTTAATGAAAATGTGGATCTGGTATTGTACACAGAGTAAGCGCAGATATGAGAAACTGTATAGATGCATAAAAACATGATATTTTAAGTGTAAGATACAAGATTATAAATATAAATATGTTGATATTATATATTACTCTTTCTGGAGATACATTTATGAGAAGACAATGAGATGAGATGGAATTAGAATGTAGGTTATTACAAGAATATGTTGTATGTATTAGGTTATATGTTATGTTAGGTTTTGCATTTTTGCTATATTATGTATTATGTTATGTAATATGTTAGATTATGTATTAATGGAATATATAGTCATAATATGAACAGAATATACTGTATTTTATTAGACGTAGATAAGGCCTTTATTTGTTATACTAATTGGACTTTATTGAAGATATAAATATAGATGTAAAAATGGAAAGAGCAAATGGAAAACATTTAATTGATGCAACAATGAACATTTGATTACTATTCCAAGGAGTAGAAACCAGAGATGGATTGTTGGAAGATATCAAGAAAGGCGAAACCTATATGAAGAACAGAAGATTGGATTATAGAAATCATAGGGTATATGACAAAGAAAAGTTCCTGTGTATTGTATGAAGGACTAACATTTAAAGTTAATTGTTGTACTTAAAGTTCAAGGATAAATTGGAGGACATCTATTTTCTATATTTTCTTTGTTTGTTATTTTTTGACTTCACTTTTTCTTTTCTTTTTTCTTACTTTGTATTTCTATTTCTTTTTTTGTATTAGCTCTTAATATGTACTTTAAAATTCAATAAAACTTATGGAAAAAAAAAGAGATAAAACTAAGGTATGCCAAGCAAAGAAATTTTGAATTTGCAAATAAAACAGGAAGATGGTTGGCTTATAAATTAAGGAAAGATAAGGAAAAAAAATGATTACCAAAATTCGGGAAAATAATGTAGATCTAGTTGATAATAAGAAAATTAAGAGAGCATTTTTAAATTTCTTTTCAAATTTATATGAAAAACAAGAAATATCATTAGGAAAAATCAATGAATATTTGATGGATGATAGGTTACCAAAATTAACACAATCCCAAAAATTAATAGTTAATAGTCCTTTTACAACTCAAGAAATAATAGATGTAATAAAAAAACTTAAATCAGGGAAAGCACCAGTGCCAGATGGCTTTACAGCAGGTTACTACAAATGTTTTATAGAACAAATCATTTCTCCGCTCAAAGAATTAATAAACTCGATTATGATGGGAAGTTTACTCCCTAAGTCATGGACAGAAGCAAATATTATACAGTATTAATTCCTAAAGGAGGACAAGATCTGACACTATGTAAAAATTATAGGCCTATATCTTTATTAAACAATGACTACAAAATATTTACACTAATTTTAACTGAAAGACTGAAAAAAGTGCTTCAAGAAATTATTAATTATGACCAGAGTGGATTTTTACCTAAAAGGCAAATAAAAGATAATATAAGGATTGTGTTAGATGTAATAGAATATGTTCAATTCCATAATGAAAAACAAGCTTTGATATTTCTAGATGACGAAAAGCATTCGATAATTTAAATTGGAGTTTCATGTTTAAAGTATTGGAAAGTATGGATTTTGGTGACTTATTTATAAAACAGAAATCAATTTATACAATCTAAAAAGCAAAAATTATAGTAAATGATGAAATTACGCAAGAATGCAACATTGAAAAAGGAACAAGACAAGGTTGCCCATTGTCACCACTGCTATTAATTTTGGTTTTAGAAGTCCTTAATGAAGCTATTAGAAAGGATAGAAAAATATAAGGAATAAAGATTAAACAGGAAAGCTTTAAATTAAGGGCCTTTGCAGACGACCTAGTTATAATGCTACAAAACCCTCTAGACTCAGTTGATTATGTGATGAAAGGCTACAATAATTTGGAAGATTAGCAGGTTTTAAAATAATTAAACAAAAAACAAAAATGATAAACATAAACGTGACACAAAAAAATCAAGAAATATTAGAAAATAAAACAGGTTTTAAAAACGTAGAGGACTAAATACTTAGTAGTAGTAACAACGAAAAATAATGACTTGTTTCAAAATAATTATATGAAAATATGGACTGATATAAAACAAGACTTGACAAGATGGGAAAAATTACAACTATCTGATGGGAAGAATTTTCACAATAAAAATTCTTTATTGCGCCCGGAGTCTACTGTCGTGGAGATGGGCGGTGATAAATTCGAATAAATAAATAAATAAATAAATAAATAAATAAATAAATAAGAACGTACTACCTAGAATGCTATTCCTATTTCAAACTATACCAATACTTATTACAGAAAAAACTTTAAAGCGTGGCAAAAAGATTTATCAAAATTTATTTGGCAAGGAAAAAAGCCAAGAATAAAATATAAATTATTACAAGATGCGAAAAAAAGAGGAGGGTTTGGGTTACCGGACTTAAAACTATACTATGAGGCATGCTGCCTTACGTGGCTAAAAGAATGGATTACATTAGAAAATCACAAATTGTTACATCTTGAAGGCCATGAACTAAAATTTGGTTGGCATGCTTTTTTATGGTATAACAAAATCAGAGCTAGCAAAACATTTAACAATCATTGTATTAGAAGAGCAGTAATAAAAATATGGGATAAATATAAAGCCATATTAATGCCAAATATCCCACTTTGGCTATCTCCCCAAGAAGCTTTCGCCAGAAGGGAAAGTCAAGAGAGACTTAGATGGTTAAGATATAAAGACTTATTAAAATATGAAGGTGGTAAATTTGCAATGAAGACAAGAGAACTAGAAATAGAAGGATATAGCTGTAACTGATTTATTTACCTACAATTAATGGAACAGTATAAATCTGATAAAAAGAACTACAAATTTATAAAGGAATCAACTTGGTTGGAAAACCAGTTATGTTTGAACAATTATCATATGATTACAAAACTATACAAAATGTTATTACAATTAAAATTGGAAGATGAACAAATTAAAGAGTGTATGATTAAATGGGCTAGAAATTTGGGGTATAATATTAAGTATGATCAGTGGGAAAAATGTGGTCTAGAGGTTTAAAATTTACACTGAATTATAATTTGAAAGAAAACTTCTATAAAATGATGTATCGCTGGTACATAACCCCAGAAAAATTGGCAAGAATGTATAAAAATACATCAAACATTTGTTGGAAATGCAGAAGTAAAACAGGAACATTTTACCATCTATGATGGACCTGTACAAAGACAAAAAAATTCTGGGAACTAATACACAAAGCTATCCAAAAAATCTTGAAAATGGACATAACCAGTAAACCAGAATTATACCTACTAGGATTAATGGACGAAGAACTAGAAAAAAACCATGGAAAGCTTTTATTGCATTTGATTACAGCTGCAAGGATTATCTACGCCTAGTGATGGAAAGAAGAACACATTCCGACAATAGAATAGTGGGTAATTAAGATAATGGACCTAGCCCAAATGGCAAAATTAACAGACCTGTTAAAAGAAAAAAATATGGAAAATTTCCAAAAAGAATGGCAACCTTTTCTAGACTTTATTGTGATAACACACAAAAAAAATAATATTACAAATATAGGATTTATTGAATGAATATATAAATATATATATAAAGAGAAATAGAGGTATATAATGACACTATACAATCAAATAGAAATAGGGATAAGACAGACTTTGGACAAGTAGTTAAGATATCTTATTTACAAATCTATAGTCACAGCTAAGATAGTAGGAAACCATATTTTAATGTTATGATGTTAAAAAATTTTTTGATTTTTTAAATGTTTGTTTAGTGTTAAATGTTATATATGTGTAAGTTTGTGGATGTTGTTTGATTTGATATGTCGAATATGTTATATGTTCAATTTGTTTTAAATATAAGTCAAAATAAAGATTTAAAAAAAAAAAAAAACAATTATGCTGGGACTGATTAAGTGGTAAAAGAAGAAGGGGCTGCCCTAGGACTCACTGGCTTGACACCATCAGAAGGGACACTGGAATGACTTTGCTGGAACTAAAGTAAGAGATAGAAAGGCATGGAAAGCAACGATCCACAAAGGGACCGAGAGTTGGACACAACTGAACGGATAGACAGACTTATTTTACTATACTATTTTACGCAGAACTTCCTGGGGGACTTTGGGTTGGAGGGGGAGTGTGAGTTTTTTGTGAAGGCTGTGTTTCAGTGGGGATGATCCACCCTTCTTGTAAGGAGTTGGGGGAGAGCTGGTGGGGGCTGGTGGTAAGTTGCTGGATCACCCTTGTGGTAGATGGGAGGTGGGTACCCTCCCAGCTTGGCGAGAATGACTGGTTAGGGTGTCTATGTTGTATATATTTTATGATTCAGAAAAGAATATGGAAAGCTATTTTTTAAAAGTCAAGCTAAAAAGTTTTTTCCTGTGGGAGTCAGAAATGCTCTTGCAAACTCCCCCCTCAGGAATGTTGATTGCTGGTGCCTGCAGGTCTAGTTTGCTTGACCAATCAGAAAGTTACCTGTTGGTTCTTTCCCAAATTAAGAATAGGTTGCCTGGGTGAGTGGTCACATGCCAAGCTTTGTCCACTCAGGTACTGCCAAGTTGTAATTGTAAAAGCTTTAAAAATGTTAATCTTGTGTGTTTCTCTCCTATACTACTATGTTATTGGTGAGTGCAGAGAGGCAATTGCCTCTAGCTATGTTAATTAAGCCATGTGCTTTCTTCGGCTGAAGAAAGCAAGCTAAGTTCCTGTTCTTTGTTTTAAAATAAAAGCAGCATTTTTTTTCTACTGCAAGCTTTTTCAGTTCATTTATCTCTCAATATTTCTATAACTCTGATCTCACAAATTATTAAAAACTACAAAAGGTTCTGTGCCCAGCAAAGCTCGGGGAATCAGAGATAGAAATATGGAAAGAGGAGAGCTGAACAATTTCGTTTGCATTTAAAAGGCAAGTGAGGAAACTTGCTGGAAGGAGGCTTTTGGGGTTTTTTTGAAACCTGCTGGAAGCTACAAGCAGTTTTTGCTTGAGGAGGAGGCAAGCCTCGTGTTTTTTGCAAGCCTCATGGATCATCCCAACAGGGGAGGAAGAAGAAAATGGCTGCTGCTTCAAATTATATCAAGGTATGCCCCTGGAAAAGCTTTCTAATACAAATTATTTGAACTGGTCTTTGAAAATGGAGTTTTTTGAGGAGAGATGATTTGTGGTCTGCTATAGCAGAAGCAATTCCTCAAAATCCAGACCAAGCCTGGCTGAGACGGGATGAGAAATGTAAAGCTTCCATTATTTTAGTTGTGCAGGATGATCAGCTTATACATGTGAGAGGTATAGAAAGATCCAAGGACTTATGGGACTCTACGTGATTTATATGTGAAAACCTCCCCTGGAAGCAAGGTTATTTTAACCAAAAGGCTGTACAAAGCCTCCTTGCCAGAGCATGGAAATTTGCCAGAGCATCTTCATAAACTTCAGCAATACTTTGTGGAGCTTCAAGAGCGTGGTTTGGAGTTTACTCCTCTTATGAAAGCTTACATTATGCTGTCTTCGCTGAATGATTCCTGGGACACTTTTAATTTGCACCATGGAGGGCATCCCTGAAGCTGATTTAACTCCATCGTTTGTGTCTGCTCGTCTTCTTGCTGAGTGGGAGAAATGGCAGGAAAAGGTTGCGTCTACTTCTTCATTAAAGTCTTCTCGTGAAAAGCCAAGAGAACAGAAAAGCTGTAAATTTCAGGCTGCTGCATTTTCAAGCAGGCGTTGCTTTCAATGTGGTTCTCCTGGGCATCTTCGCAAGGACTGTGACGAGTTGCCTAAAGGCAAGAAGATTTTTCAGAAGAAAGAAGCAACATCCAGGAAGAAGGTTCTACAATCTTCTCATATTGCACAAGTTGTTGAAAGCTGTGATAATAAAGAATCTTGGGTCTTAGATAGCGGAGCAAATTGGCATGTCTGTAATAATAAAGTTTCTTTTGTGTCTCTGTCTAAAACTAACAAAGTTTCCTTAGCTGATGATCTATGTCTAAAATTATGGCTCAAGGTGAGATTTATCTTCCATGTTTGGGGGAAACTGTTCAAAATGTTTTATTTGTGCCTAATTTTCAAAGTAATCTTTTGTCTGTGGGTCAGTTAGTAGTATCTGGGTATGTTGTAACTTTTAAGAAAGAGGGTTGTGTACCGTATTTTCCGGCGTATAAGACGACTTTTTAACCCAGGAAAATCTTCTCAAAAGTCGGGGGTCGTCTTATACGCCGGAAAATATGGTACTTGCCGCTCGCTCGCCGGAACGCAGCCCCCAGGGAAGAGCAGGAGGACGAGCGCGGGGCGGCGTACTGCATTGGGTCCCGTCGCTCCACACAGAAACGCGGGGAGGGGGGAGCGAGCTCCGTTCCCTCGGAGCAGCCTTGGGAAGGGAGGGGGCAAAATGCAGTGGCTCCACGACAGGCAGCAAGAGCAGCGGTCAAAATTCCCTTTTGAAGAAGTGTTGTCTTGCTTCCTCACTAATAACAGTCTGGAAGATGGTGATGACCTTCCTTTTAAATGCCACTGATTAAAGTCTAATCATCATTAATTTTTTATCAGTTGCCATTTTAAACAATGACATTTTTATCACTGCACTTATATTTCTCTGGTGCTGTTTTGGATATGTTTGTGTGTTGCATTTTAAAATACAAAATAATATTTTTACTTGTATTTATTCTGAGCCTGCTAGAAATCTCAATGTTTCAATCAATCAATCAATCAATCAATCAATTGTTGGGTCATAATACCTTTATTAGGGCTAACCAAAAAGGCACCTAAGAACGTTGCTTGATTGGCCCTTATAAAATATTACCCAGCTCTAGGTTTGGGGCAGGGAGTATTACAGAATGACTCCTCATTTGTTATCTCAAGTCAAAAAATATTTCACTTTCTTTTATGGAGCAGACAAAGGTACAGCAAAAGTGTTAACGGTTTTAATTTTTTTTCCTTATCCAACTCCCATATCTTTTTTATTTTAATGGAAGTTTGTTATATGCCATGAGATCACCTTCCTGTCAAGATGACCTTTTTTCCTGCACCAGTAATTGTCCAAGTGTGTGTGTGTGTGTGTTTGTGTGTGTGTATGCGTGTATGCATATGTGCAATTGGTGAATAGTATGAAGCCTAAAACATAGGTCAGAGGAATGACAGGGCCCACTTGTCTGTTTTATAATTGTAACGTCTGTTTGCTCAGTGCATTAAGGAGATTAATAAATGAAAGGGATAAGAGCCAGCAAGACACTGGAGAGGACTTTCCAAGGCTGGAGCATTAATGTAATTTCATGATCAGAACAATGCAGCAATACCACTACTTTCCTCTCTTTCCTTTCACTGTACTGTTTCGTATTCACACTGCAGTCCTAGCATTGGGACGGGACCCAATGCAGTACGCCGCCCCACGCTCAGCGAGCGGCTGCACTTGGCCAGGAGAGGTCTTATACGGCGAGTATATCCCAAACTCTATATTTTAACTGGAAAAGTTGGGGGTCGTCTTATACGCCGAGTCGTCTTATACGCCGGAAAATACGGTAATTAGGAGGGATGGTAAAGTGGTTGCAAAATGTTTGCAGAAAGATTCTCTTTACATTGTACAGAAAGCTGAAAAGCAAATAGCAAAAGCTGTGTTTGAGAATAAGCCCATACACGATCAATGCATCCATTTATTACATAGGAGGTTTGCTCATGCTAATTTTAAGTACATATCTCAAATGCCTAGTTTTTCTGCTGAATTAAAATTGAAACCTTGTGATAAGTATCTGGATTGTGCAGTTTGCAAGGAGAATAAAACCACAAGGGCTCCTGTGAAGAAGTTTTCTGATAGGTCCACCTCTAGGCCTCTAGATATTCATTCTGATGTAATAGGCCCCTTTTCTCCTAGTCTTGGGGGAGCAAGGTACATTTTGACCTTCAAAGATGATTTTTCAAGGTACACGTTCATTCATTTGTTGAAACACAAAGATGAGGTCTTTGACAAGTTTAAAAGTTTTGTAACTTGGGTAAATGGAAAATTCCCAAGGCCTGTGTCTGCTTTGCAATCAGACAGAGCTGGAGAGTATCTATCCACAAAGTTTAAAAGCTTTTTGTCAGAAAATGGGATAGAACACATTTTAGCTAATCCTTACACGCCAGAACAGAATTCTGTGGCAGAGAGAAAAGGAAGAACACTGCAGGAAGCAATGATGTGCTTGCTGAATGATGCCAGTTTACCTTTTAGGTTTTGGGAAGAAGCTGTTTCTACAGTGTGTTATGTTCAGAACAGGCTGTTTAGCAGTGCAATTCAGGATGCGCCATTTCATTTGTTCTATGGTGTGAAGCCTAAAGTAAACCATCTCAGAGTTTTTGGTAGCACAACTTGGGTGCACATTCCAAAACAACTGAGGCGCAAGGGGGCTTCCAGAACAAAGAAAGCAATCTTTGTAGGGTATGAACAAAGTCAGAGGAGCTACAGGTTCATACTGGATAATCAATTGATAATTAGTAAAAGTGCTTCTTTTGCTGAGCAGAATTGGGATAAAATAAACTCTAGTTCTTCAGTTGATTTATCCTTGAGGGAACAGCAAACTTTTGCTGATGGTGATTTGCAGGAATCACCTAGTGAAGTCAATAAGCAAGAAGCTGAACTGTCTGAGAAGGTTTCTGAGGACAATGGTGGAAATCGGAATGTAAGTCCTGTCCTACCTTGCAGGTCTGAAAGGATAAATAAGGGGGTTCCACCTGATCGTTATCAAGTAGATGTGGTGAAAGCGTTTCACATTCACACAGAGCCTGAATCTCTTGAGCAGCTCAATGAGATGCCACCTGAAATAGCTAAGTGCTGGCATGAAGCCATGCAGCAGGAATTAGATTCCTTAAAGGAAAATAAAACTTGGAAATTGGTGAGTCTGCCTCCCAATCAGAAGTGTTTGGATTGTAGGTGGGTGTTTAAATTGAAAAAAGATTCAGATGGTAAAATTCAAAAGTATAAAGAAAGGTTAGTAGCAAAAGGTTTTACTCAAAGAAAAAATGTAGACTATGACAAAACTTTTGCTCCAGTGACAAAAGCTGAATCTATCAGGTTGCTTTTAAAGGTTGCTGCCATGAAGAAAATGTCTGTTTATCACTATGATATTCAAACTGCTTTTCTGTATGGTGATTTGGAGGAAAAATTGCTTATGCAACAACCTCCTGGTTATGAAAAAGAAAAACATCTTGTGTGTGAGTTGCAAAAATCCATCTATGGATTGAAACAGTCGGCCCGTTGCTGGAATATTAAGTTGGACAAAACTTTACAAAATTTTGGGTTTCAGAAAGGAATTGCTGATCCATATGTGTATGTAAAAAATGATAAGCAAGGTGTAATGTACTTATGCTTGTATGTGGATGATTTGTTGCTGCTCACATCATCAGACAAACAAAAGCATGATTTTGAGGTTTGTATGAAAAGCAATTTCACATTGAAATGTCTTGGAGCAGTTAATAATTACTTGGGATTAGAAATTCATAGAGAGAAAAATGGCAGTTTTCTCATAAGTCAGAGTAGTAAAATTAAGAAACTGCTGGAAGATTTTAAAATGCAAGACTGTAAGTCTGTCACTTCCCCCATGCTTCCCGAGTTTCTAAAAGAGGAGGGGGGAAAGGGGGGTGATGAGTTATCTGAAGGAGATAATTTCACATCAGCCATTGTTAGTTTGCTTTATATTGCGAATCACAGCAGACCCGATATTTCAAACAGTGTGTCCATTTTGAGCAGATATGTGGAGCATCCCGAATCTGTTGCAAAGTCTGGATTAAAAAGGCTTTTTCGTTATTTACAGGGCACCAAAGATTATTGTTTAAGATTTGTCTGCTACAGACACAGAGGAAAAATTAGAGTGCTGGTGTGATTCAGATTGGGCTGGGGATCTCAGTGATAGGAAGTCTACTTCTGGGACTGTAATTAAATTTGCTAAGTCAACAATTGCATGATATTCCAGAAAACAAACAGTAGTAGCTATCAGCACAGCTGAAGCTGAATTTTATGCATTGGCACAACTGTGCAATGAGGTAATCTGCTTTACACAATTGTTGCAAGACATTGGAGTCATTTTAAGCCAGCCTGTAACGATTTATGAAGACAACCAGGCCTGTATACACTTAGCTTTATCGGAAGGTTCCAGAAATCGGACAAAGTACATTGATGTTCGTTTTCATCTCGTTAAAAAGATTTTATAGCCAAGAAAAAGGTTATTTTAAAATACTGTGAAACTAAATTAATGTTGGCTGACATTTTTACAAGGCCTCTACCTGGGATTAGGCACAAGGAGTTGGTAACAAAATTGGGCTTGTTTCCAAATTCTTTCTGGACATAAAAAGGGGAGTGTTGTATATATTTTATGATTCAGAAAAGAATATGGAAAGCTAATCTTTAAAAGTCAAGCTAAAAAGTTTTTTCCTGTGGGAGTCAGAAATGCTCTTGCAAACTCCCCCCTCAGGAATGTTGATTGCTGGTGCCTGCAGGTCTAGTTTGCTTGACCAATCAGAAGGTTACCTGTTGGTTCTTTCCCAAATTAAGAATAGGTTGCCTGGGTGAGTGGTCACATGCCAAGCTTTGTCCACTCAGGTACTGCCAAGTTGTAATTGTAAAAGCTTTAAAAATGTTAATCTTGTGTGTTTCTCTCCTATACTACTATGTTATTGGTGAGTGCAGAGAGGCAATTGCCTCTAGCTATGTTAATTAAGCCATGTGCTTTCTTCAGCTGAAGAAAGCAAGCTAAGTTCCTGTTCTTTGTTTTAAAATAAAAGCAGCATTTTTTTTCTACTGCAAGTTTTTTCAGTTCATTTATCTCTCAATATTTCTATAACTCTGATCTCACAAATTATTAAAACTACAAAAGTCTAGTGGAGGGTAGTTTGTGTGTTGGTGGGTGGGTGTTATTTTAGGGACTAGAGTACTGACATTAGAAGCTGAAGTACCCTAGAAATCCAGTATCCTCCCCACCAGCAATCATGGTTGCCATGATTGCTATGTGGTGGGGGGGGCCCTGACCTAGGGGCTGATCAGTATGAGTTGGGGGCTGAAAGGAACTCTGGGGAGTGTAGGGGGCCACAACATCTCTGTGGTGATGGGTATGGGCAGATATGGTGGGAGATGGGGATGGGCCTCTCTCAGGGACCCCAGTGCCTTGTTCTGTTGCTGGGTTCTAGCCCCTAGTGCTGGACCCCATGTCTTGGTCAGCAGGCTTTTAGTGGCCTGGTACAGCCTTGATACAGGTCCTTTGGAGGTGCCTAGGGTACAGTCTTGCTCTGTTACCTGGGATGAATTTGAACCTGTTGGGCCTGATGAAGTGGACAGCTCAGCCGCCTGTTTATTAGATCTATGTCCCACCTGGTTGGCAAAGACCTCCCAGGTGGTGATGTGTGATTGAGTCCTTGAGAAAGGGGGTTGTCCCACTGCCTCTTAAGGAGGCATTAGTTTGCTCCCTCAAGAAGTCATTGCTAGACCCAACCATACTGGACAATTTTTGTCCATTATTCAATCTTGCCTTTTTAGGGATGTTTGTTGAGAAGGTAGTCACTTAACAGCTTCTATTCAGATTATCTAGATCCCTAGTTCTAGATCCTGTTCAGACTTGTAGGTAGAATTTGTCTCACATGTTGTACTGGGCCAGCCTCTGCCTCAGGACTCCAGCGAGGAGTCAGCAGACGAGCTGCCCGTTGAACCCCCAGGAGACCGAAGAAGTGGTAGCTCCAGATCCAAACCTGGCTCCAGAAACAGACCCAGTACCAGAGAGGAGTGGAGATGTGGCAGCATCTCAGCCTCCAGAGGCTGAGCAGGAGCAAACCCTGGATCATGGTTTGTCCCCGCCCTCCAGCCAGCAGCCAGCTGCTCCCACTCAGACCCCTAGCTCACCTGAGTTGCCCAAGCAGCAAAGGCGGCAGAGAATAAGGGCTGCCTTAAAGGAAAGGCGCAGGAGCGCCCGTTTGGTGGCTAGAGAACAACAGAGGAGAGACAGTCAGTGTAGCCAGGAGCCAGCCGACAGCCTCAAGATAAATTAGCAGAAGGGCCGTGAGCAAAGCTGTGGAAGCAACTTGCATTATTGCCGTGACCCCTTCCTGCATCTCGTCTTGATTTCCTGGACTCCTGATCTTGCTTTGGACTATCGCTAACCTGCTGGCTACAACCCTTGACCTTGACTCCGGACTCTCGTTTACCTGCTTGCTCCAATCCTGACCTCTGCTATTGGCTTCTCAACTATCCACTGGACTATCCCTGAAACTTGGTTTACTGGCTTTGCTGGCTTGCAACTCACGGTTGGTGAACGGACGTTTGTCTCCTGCTTGATATCTCGCTGTCAGCCTCTGTGAAACCTGACACCCGAGACTAGCCAGCACACATGTGCTATCAAAATGTCCATTGTACACCCAATGGCGATTGAGTTTAATAGTTCTAATTGTTAATAATTCTAATTGCTATTTTGACCAGGAGGCCTTTACCTTTCTCCTGGGTGACCACTCTTCTGAAACCTCTAAGAAGGTTGCCAAATATTTATCAATAGCTATAGCTGTTAGAAACCGTCTGGTTTCTCCTCAATGTTATTAACTCTTAGCTGCTAAATATTTTAGGATTTCCTTGCTATTTTAAAATTGTTCTTTTGTAGATATTGTACTGTATGCTGGTGTTTTATTGTGTTTGGTCTTGGTTCGTAAATAAATTTTGATCTTGATCTTGCCACACACAAATATATAGCTTTGGATCGTTTTACCAATAAATGAATGAACAAGTATGTTTTTGCCTCACTTGTTTAACTGAGTTCTTTTTATCTAGTTTTGGGACCTGTGTGGAGAACAGGTCACATTTTAGGTCATATTTATGCTGAAATAATGAAAATTCAAAAGGGTTCACAAGCTTTTAAGTATGTACCACTATAGCATATGCTGAGAACTTGAATATTCAGAATATTCACCTCTGCAAGGAGGTGAAAAGCAAGTAGGTAATTATTTTGGGGATGGTTTTGCTATCATTAATTGTACCATCCGTAAGGACTTGTACAAAAGACTTCAACATCTTGCTTGATTCAACCTATCAGGTACTGTACAAGGGTTAAAGAGGACTACCTTAAGGGCCGGGGTTATGCTGTACGCAGCATCTGGGAACATGAATGGTATGACTTGCTGGCAACCCACACATCTTTGAAGTAGTTTCTAGTTAAGAAAAAGCTCCCAACTCCCTTGACCCCTTGAGATCCTCTTAAGCTGAAACCTGATAACTTTCATATGATTTCACCTGTTTCTATCCCTTTGTCAACAAGAACCGAGTACCCAATTAGTCACTTGCAAATCCTGTATCAAAATTCTGGGAATATAAAACAGTATTTTGGACTCACTAAAGTTAAAGTGTACCCACCAAGAAATCTATTTCCTAGTCCTACCTACAAATTGGGTGGTAAATTAATCAATAGTTAGTCTGTGTGCAGCCTGCACAGAAAAACAGGATCATATTGTATAAACATCGCGATGAAGAAAGAATCCTGACTGGAACACGATGTACCATATAACTGAATGCAGGTTTGGAAAAAGGTTACAGAATTGCTGAAATCTACAAAATCTGACATTTTTAAAGAAAGACAAGCACACTATTTTCAGGCTGTATTGACATGCATCTCAGACAAAAGCAGCAGGCTAGCAGGTACCCTGATTGGCACAAAACAGAACTGGATAAAGAATATATTCAGAATTACAAAAAGATAGGAGGTGGTAAAAGACATACTGCTATACTCTTTTTAAACTCACACCTTCTTATACATAGGGATGTGGCTGTGTTCAGAATTAACCAATCACATTCAAACTATGTTAAAAAATAGTCACTACACACCTGCCATCAATTAAAGTGACTCTGATCAAGCCCATATAAAGTTCAGCTCTTCTAGTAGGATTTTTCTGACATTTACTCAGTTGCCTCTTACAGCAAAAGCCATGGTCTGCAAAGAGTTTACAAGGCATCCAAGGATCTCATTGTTGGAAGGTATCAGTCAGGGAAAGGGTACAAAACAATTTCCAAGGCATTGGATATACTGTACCATGGAACACAGTGAAGACAGTCATCAACAAGTGGAGAAAATATGGCACAACAGTGACATTACCAAGAACTGGATGTCCCTCCAAAATTGATGAAAAAACAAGAAGAAAAGTGGTCCAAGAGGCCTACAGCAACATTAAAGGAGCTGCAGGGATTTCTGGCAAGTACTGGTTGTGTACTACATGTGAGAACAATCTCCCATATTCTTCATACGACTGGGCTGTGGGGAAGGGTGGCAAGACGGAAGCCTTTTCTTACAAAGGAAAACATCCAAGCCTGGCTACATTTTGCAAAAACCTACATCAAGTCTGACAAAAGCATGTGGGAAAATGTGTTATGGTCTGATGAGAACAAGGTTGAACTTTTTGGCCAGAATTCCAGAAAGTATGTTTGGAGCAAGAACAACACTGCACATCACCAAAAGTACACCATACCCACAGTGAAGCATGGTGGTGGTGGCACCAATTCTTTGGGGCTGCTTTTCTTCAACTGGAACTGGGGTTTAGTCAAGGTGGAAGGAATTATGAACAGTTCCAAATATCAGTCAATTTTGGCACAAACCCTTCAGGCCTCTGCTAAAATGCTGAAGATGAAGAGGAATTTCACCTTTCAACACAACAACGACCCAAAGCATACCTCCAAATCAACAAAAGAATGTCTTCACCAAAAGAAGATCAAAGTTTTGGAATGGCGTGAAGGGGTGAAGACTTCCGGTAAAGATGGACAGCGGCTGGAGTGAAAGTGAAGAAGCTCCGTGAAAAAGAATCAAAGATCGCGCAGAACCGAGCCGCGTTTTAAAAAGTAACAGCGAGAAGCGGCTGTAGAAAGTGCAGGAGAGTTGGCACTTTCAGAGAAAGAAACTTTTGGTGGCTTCGGAACACTTGGGAAAAGAGAAGCGAATCAATTGTTATTCTGTCTTGTCGGAGTGTTTGAGGATTCGCGGAAAAAGAACAAGCGGGGAAGCCGAAAACGAAGGTTGGTTCTGCGGAGGGAAAGTCTTGAAATAGACAAACGTCGCTGTCCACTTTGCCAAACCGATTGAAAGAAGTATATGAAAAGAAAGAAAATTGTTTCTGAAAGAAGCAGCAAAGCTAAGAGGACGGTGAGCATACACATAATCTCTAGAGTGTGAATATACAATGAATGGACATCCGGACTGATATAATTAATTAATTAATAAGCAAAAGAAGCCATTTTGTATTAATAGAACTCTAACTCTATAACCTTTTTGTTTAAACTGATTGTATAAAAATTTGTTAAGTATTAGAATTATTAATAACTATAGAATTACTTGAAAGGGTAAAAAATATATATATAGTAGTATATCAATTTCACTTTTCTTAGAAAAATATAAGATATATACTTATAGACACAGATAAGCATATTATAAGTTTAAGACACGTATACATTTATATATTTGTAAACACATAAAGCTAAGAACTTGATCAATTGGTAAAGAGTTGATAAAGAAAATATTTGATTTATTTCTTTGAAAATGAGTGTGACTAGGAGACAAGCATTACAGGGTAGAAGAAGCTCAGATCCTGGGGAGGGAGAATGGCTGAAAGCTATAATGGAAGACTTTACAGTTAAAACTACGCAAACAATCACTCAAACTGTAACAAAAGTATTGGAAGAGAAATTAGTAGGATTAGAAAAAAGAATAGAACTGAAACTAGGTCAAATAGAAGAAAAATTAAAAGAAGATATATATGAAGTGAAAAAACAAATAGAAAGCTGTGAAGAAACTTTAGATAAAGAGGAAGAACGCATTACACTATTGGAACTAAAAGAGAAAGAACATTGTATAAGATTGAGAGGGATCCCGGAAGAAAAAGAATATAAGAGATACTGTTATTCCAATGCTGGCTAATTTAATAGAATGGGAGGAAGAAAATTTTGAAGAGGAAAATAGAATGTTTAGAATTAATTCAAAATTTGCAAGCCTAGGGATATCCTGATAGAATTTTCAAAGAAAAAGATTAGGAATATTATAGTACAGGCTTCATACAATAAAAAAAATTGAAATAAGAGGAAAAGATATCACTATCTTTAAAGAAATTCCAGCGAAAATTCTAAAAAAGAGAAAAGAATATAGGTTTTTGACAGATCTTCTGGGGAAAAATAATATTAATTTTAGGTGGGAGATTCCAGAGGGATTGAGCTTAACATTTAAAGGACAAAGATATAAGTTAAATTCAATATTAAAAGCTAAAGATTTTATAAAGAAATTTGAAAAAGATATAGCTCAATCAAAAGATCAGAGACAAGAGGGAAAAAGTAAAATTCAACACCAAAAAGAAAGAGACGCTTCCAATACTAAGGAGTTTACCTCACTTTTGACAAATGAGTGAATTAAGAATTATTACTTGGAATATAAATGGAGCCAACTCACCAGTTAAGAGAAAACGTATATTTCAAATATTAAAAAAATTAAAATTAGATAGTTTTTCTTCAAGAAACACACATTAAAAAAAACAGATGTAAAATATTTAATAAATAAAAAATTAGGATTAGAATTCATAGCAGCAAATGAAAAAAAAATGTAGTAGTAATATATATAAAACCGTATTTAAAACCTAAACTACTTCAAAAAGATGAAAATGGAAGATATATTATTATTGAAATTGAAATATATAATTCTAAAACGTTATTAATTGGTATATATGCACCTAATAAAAATAAAAAAAACTTTTATAAAGAATTATTAAATATTTGTACAGAATACGCACAAAATAACTGGATATTGATGGGTGACTTAAATGGAGTTGTGCATTCAAAAATGGACAAGAAAGTACAAAGTCAAATATCACGGTAAATTACAAAAAGAATTTTTTGACATGGTGAAAAATTTATCATTAGTTGATGTATGGAGAACTGTAAATGATAATGAAAGAGATTATACATTTTAATCAAATAGGCATAAATCATTTTCGAGATTAGATATGATATTGATATCAAAAAAGTTACAAAATGAAATTAAAGAATCCACAATTCTGGCCAAAACACTTTCAGATCATAACCCAGTACAAATTATTATGAAAACAGAACCCAGAAATTTTAGATGGAGGCTTAATGAAAACATTTTGAAAAATGAACAAAATTTGACGGAACTTAAAAAAAAATGCAAGAATTTTTCCTTTGGAATATGGACACAGAAGTGAAAATAGAAACAGTATGGGACGCAAGTAAGGCATATATGAGAGGTCACTTTATATTAGTGAATAGTTATAAAAAAAAATATTAAAAAATTACAGACAATTATGGACCAAATTAAAGAAAAAGAAAAAGAACTACAAAATAACAACAAGGAAGAACTATTGAATCAGATCAAATTATTGCAACTTCAGGTACAAATATTAACGACAGAAAATATTGAAAAAAAATTGAAATATAGTAAACAGAAAAAATTTGAAAATGCAGACAAGGCAGGTAGATGGCTGGCATATAAATTAAGAAAAGAAAGGGAGAAAAAAATTATTTCTAAAATCAAGAGAAAACGACGTAGACTTAATTCAAAATGATAAAATTAAAAATGCCTTTCATGTTTATTACTCAGATTTATATAAAAAACAGGAAATATCATTAGAAAAAATAGAACAGTATATACAAACTTGTAACTTAAGAAAATTAACTAATGAACAGAAAGATTTAATGAATAATACTATTACAACTCAAGAAATATTAGATGCAATCGATAAACTAAAAACAGGTAAAACACCGGGACCGGATGGACTATCGGCAGGTTACTATAAATACTTTAAAAAACAACTGGTTGAACCGTTAAAAATATTGCTTAATTCAATTCTGGAGGGAAATAAAATACCAAAATCTTGGACAGAGGCCAAAATAGTCTTGATTCCAAAGGAAAACCAAGATCCAACAAAATGTCAAAATTATAGGCCAATTTCATTATTAAATAACGATTATAAATTGTTCACTATTATACTGGCGGAAAGATTAAATTTTTTTTACAAAATTTGATAAACGGCGATCAAAATGGATTTTTGACAAACAGAAATTAAAGATAATTTAAGAACGGTAATAAATTTAATAGAATATGCTAATATAGATAATGAGAAACAGATAATGCTTTTATTTTTGGATGCGGAAAAAGCTTTTGATAACGTAAATTGGGACTTTATATTTAAAATTTTAGAACACAGGAATTTTGGAAATAACTTTATAAAAGCAATTAAAAGAGATTTATAATGTACAAAAAGCCAACATAATAGTGAATGAAGAAGAAACAAAAGAAATAAAAATAGAAAAAGGAACACGCCAGGGATGTCCAATGTCCCCATTGATATTTATACTGGTGTTGGAAAGTACTGTATATTGGAAAAAATCAGAAAGGATGATAATATTGAAGGAATTAAAATCAAAGGAGAAATATATAAACTAAAAGCATTTGCGGATGATTTAGTGATAATAATACAAAACCCATTGGAATCAATAGAAAACTTAAATGAAAAGCTAAAGGAATTTGGAGAATTGGCAGGCTTTAAAATAAATAAACAAAAGACCAAAATGTTAAATTTAAATATGAGGAAAGAAGAAAAGATGAAATTGGAAGATAAAACAGGATTTCAAAATGTAAAACAAATTAAATATCTGGGGGTGCAAATAACTGCTAAAAACATAGATCTATTTAAAATAATTATAGTAAAGTATGGAAAGATATTAAAAAAGACTTAGAAAAGTGGGAAAATCTACAATTATCATTATTAGGGAAGATCTCCACTATAAAAATGAATGTATTGCCCAGAATTTTATATCTGTTCCAGATGATACCCATAGAAATTACAGACCAAACATTTTCAAAATGGCAAAAAGATATAACAAAATTTATATGGAATGGAAAAAAAACCAGAATAAAATTAAGATATTTACAAGATTTAAAGGAAAGAGGAGGATTGGGAGTACCAAATTTAAAATTATATTATGAATCATGTGCTTTAGTCTGGTTAAAAGATTGGATAAAACTAGATAATTTGAACATATTAAATTTAGAAGGTCACGACAATATTCAGATGGCATGGGTATTTGTGTTATAATAAAAGTAAAAATAAGGCATTTAATAATCATAGAATTAGGAAATCAATTTTAAAAATATGGAACAGATATAAAAAACATTTATTACCTGTACTTTCATTGTGGATATCTCCTCAGGAGGCAAATGCCAAAATAGAAGTTCCAAAAGACAAAAAATGGGTAAGATATAAGAATTTACTTAAATTTAACGGGAGTAATTATGAATTTAAAACGAGAGAGGAATTAGAAAGAGAAGGGTTTGAATGCAATTGGTTTAAATATCTACAACTAAAAGAACAATTTAAATTAGACCAAAAGATGTTTAAATTTATGGAATCAACAGAAAATTGGGACAGTATATTATGGAAAGAAAACGATCATTTAATATCAAAATTATATAAAAAACTATTGGATTTAAAAAGCAAAGACATAAAAATTAAAAAATATATGATAAAATGGGAAGAAAATTTGAATAGAGAAATTAGTTATGACGATTGGCAAAGGATTTGGGTAAAAAATATTAAATTCTCTTTAAGTAATAGTTTAAGAGAAAACAACTATAAAATGATGTTCAGATGGTACTTGCCTCCTGAGAGATTGTATAAAATGAAATGTCTAAGATCAAATACATGTTGGAAATGTAAAACAAACGTGGGAACTTTCTATCAAATATGGTGGACTTGTCAAAAAACAAAAAAATATTGGGGAAAAATACATAGCAATATATGTAAAATAATCAAAATTGATATGGAAAAAAAACCAGAACTGTATTTAATGGGATTAAAGGACATGAAGATGAACAAAGAACATAAAAAACTACTATATCATCTGTCTACAGCCGCAAGGATTATATTTGCAAAACATTGGAAAGATGTCATCCCTTCAATAGAAGAATGGACAATTAAAATAATGGAAATAGCACAGATGGACAGACTGACAACTTTAATAAAACAAAAAGAGCTGGGAGATTATGAACTTATATGGAACCCATTTATAGAATTTTTGCAAAAGGAATATAATATAAAATTATTTTAGAAGGAAAAAATATAAAAAGGGTTAATAGGATAATATACTAGATTATTAGAATATTAGAAAGGTTTAAGATAAGTTAAGAACTAAGTAATCTGTAAAGAGATAAGATATGAATATATTAAAGGAATATAAATGGGAAGAGAAAAATAATAGAAATATAGTAATTATCAAAGAAAGGTAAGAAGCTTTCTTTAAAGAAACAGGAAGTCTTTTTAAATTAGTTGTTCTATGTGGAATGGATGATTGTAATATGTAAATGAAGATGTTTTGTCTTGTATGTTTATTTATGTATGTTATTATTTTCATATATTTTTTTCTTATTTTTTTCTTTTCTTGTTTGGTATGTATTTTAAACAATAAATTTTTTTCTAAAAAAAAAAAATCTGTGGGGTGACCTGAAGAGGGCTGTGCACAGGAGATGTCCTCACAATCTGACAGATTTGGAATGCTTCTGCAAGGAAGAGTGGGCAAAGATTCCCAAGGCAAGATGTGCCATACTGATAAGACTCCTACCCCAAAAGACTGAATGCTGTCGTAAAATCAAAAGGTACTTCAACGAAGTATTAGTTTAAGGGTGTGCACACTTATGCAACCATGTTATTCTAGTTTTTTATTTTTATTTCCCCCCCTAAAAGATTTCAGTTTGTTCTTCAATTGAATTGTACAGCTTGTATGTTATATTAAAGGTGGAAAAAATTCTGAAGTGATTTATCTTGGTGTGGAAGGACAGGCTTGCAACAGAGTACAGGCACCTGTGTTTGTCTTCCTCTCCCTCTACTTCAAACATTCCTCAGCGTAAGGACGGCAATGAGTTTGTTAAAAAGGGCTTCGTTAAGAACAGCTGGGAGGAGGAGAGAGTGAGGAGGTGGCGACGGAGAGAACAGAACATGCGAAAAGAGCTGGTGAATTGTGGGAGTTTGCAGCTGGCAGCCAGAGCAGAGACAAGCAGCAACCAAGAGAAGTTTGTTTTTCCAAAGAGATTGATAGAATGCAGCCTGCGCCGGAAAAGTTCGATGGCAACCTGAGTCAATTTCCGGCCTTGTCTACATGAGGGGGATTTCCCTACTGACCGGCACAAGGTAGGGTTTATAATCAACCTCCTTACAGGTATCGCCGCCCAGTGGGCATCACCACACATCACCCAACAAAGCCCACTCCTAGACGATTTTGACAAATTCATCCAGCAACTGAAAGAGATGTACAAGGACCTGGTAAAGGTTCAATCCGTTAGTCAAAGACTGCAAGGGTTGAGACAAGGCTGTCTGCCTGTGGCCAAATACATTAGCACATTCTGAGTAATCGCCCAAAATTTAAACTGGAGGGAAGAGGCCCTGATAGATCAATTTCAAGAGGGGCTATCAGCAGAAATGCTGGACAAATTGGCCCGTGTTGAATGCCCTTCTTCCCTACAAGAATTATCGCACCTGTCTCAAGATAGATGGAAGGCTACAGCAGCACCAAGCTAGACGCCCTTAGAACCCAGGATTCAGTCCAACACCACGACCGTAGAGGCAGTGGTCGGCCAAGGAAACTTAATGCAGCAGATGAAAGACACATCATGCTTACTTCCCTTCAACATCGGAAGATGTCCAGCAGTGCCATCAGCACAGAACTGGCTGAAACCAGTGGGACCCAGGTACACCCATCTACTGTCAGAAGAAGTCTGGCCAGAAGTGGTCTGCATGGAAGAATTGCGGCCAAAAAGCCATACCTCCAATGTGGAAACAAGGCTAAGTGACTCAACTATACACGAAAACATAGGAACTGGGGTGTAGAAAAATGGCAGCAGGTGCTCTGGACTGATGAGTCAGTCCTTTGGAATATCTTACCCCCGGAGCTGAGGCTGGTTTCCTCGCTCCCGACCTTCCGGAAAGGCTTAAAGACCTGGTTTTGCCGTCTTGCCTGGGAGGGAAACGCCAACAGTTCCTCTTTGGGATGGCTGGTCCCTTGAAGCCTCCCAGTATTCCATTTTTAACATTTTACTCTTGGAAGTTATATTATGTACAGTATTATTGTAATTTTATACTTATTTTAATTCTGTTTTGTTGTGCACTGCCCAGGGTCCCCGCTAGGGGAGATGGGCGGTAATATAAATTTAATAAAATAAAATAAATAAATGAGTCAAAAGTTGAAATATTTGGCTGTAGAAGGAGGCAGTTTGCTCGCTGAAGGGCTGGAGAGTGGTACAATAATGAGTGTCTGCAGGCAACAGTGAAGCATGGTGGAAGTTCCTTGCAAGTTTGGGGCTGCATTTCTGCAAATGGAGTTGGAGATTTTGTCAGGATCAATTGTGTCCTCAATGCTGAGAAATACAGGCAGATACTTATCCATCATACCATGCCATCATGGAGGCATGTGATTGGCCCCAAATTTATTCTGCAGCAGGACAATGACCCCAAACATACAGCCAACGTCATTAAGAACTATCTTCAACGTAAAGAAGAACAAGGAGTCCTGGAAGTGATGGTTTGGCCCCCACAGAGCCCTGATCTCAACATCATCGAGTCTGTCTGGGATTACATGAAGAGACAGGAGGATTTGAGGCAGCCTACATCCACAGATCATCTGTGGCTAGTTCTCCAAGATGTTTGGAACAACCTACCTGCCGAGTTCCTTCAAAAACTGTGTGCAAGTGTACCTAGAAGAATTGATGCTGTTTTGAAGGCAGTTCCGGGTCTTCTTGCCGCCCCACAAGCAGGGTGCAGGGCTTCCAAAAGGGCAGAGATGGAGGGGAGATAGGTGGGGGGGGAGTTGGAGGCAGTGTTCGGGGCTGGGAGGGACCAAGCCTGGAATGGCTTGGATTGGAGTGGGTGCTCAGGCCAACGACCAATGAATCACAAGTGCGGACTGAGTCGAAGAATTTGCTAATGCAATCTGTTGATGGCCAGGAGCTGAGTATTCCTGCCATTGATCCAGATAGCCATGAGTGGCAGTTGCATCTTTCTCGGTTGTTTTTTCAATAAATTTAATAAATAAAGAAGTTTTCAATAAATTCTTAAGGACTTCATTTGTTTTCATACTTTGTATCAATAAATATTTTCCAGAACAGATTCCATTTTTTTCCTGGTACTTTGGTTACGATTGGCTTATCTGCGGATGGGCTTAACCACAAGTATATACAGCAGAATAGCTTCATCAAAAAGGAAAAATTTTATTTGAGAATTCTACTGAACACAGTAGAGCTTGCTTCTGAGTAAATATGAATAGGACTGCACTGAGCAACACTCTGGTTAATACTCTACAGCTCTCAGTTAACCAGTAATTGGTTACTCAGGTACTGCTGAGCAGGCCAATTTAAACTACAACCAACAGCCAAAATTTGTATGCGATTCCACAGGAATATGTCCCAAGAGGATCTGCTATCAACACAGTCACACTATTTTTCAGGACATAATTGCTGTTGAATTCCCAAAAATTTCCAGGAAAACAGGCAAATCTGTTAGACAAATACCCAAACAGTTCAACAAACATTGTGGAATCCAGTGGGGCTCGGTATAGGGCCTGGCGTTTGGAACTAGGGTGCCCCTAGGACAGGATGGACTCTTACATCTGGACTCTAATATTGGAATTAATTAAGATCATTTCAATATTGTTATAGCTTGTTGGCTACGCGAAGGACAAACCACCCCCGGTGTTAGGGCGGCAGAGACTTGCAGGGTCTCTTGTATGAGTGTGGTCCTCCCCCCTGTGAGAGAGAGTCGAGGGAGGGGGTCCAGGATTGCATGTGTTACGTGAGAGTACCTAACCCTGAGTGGGAGACAGGGTAGGTAGGAGTGACTGTGCTGCCCCTCTGTGGCTAGTGAGAGAGGCCATAGGGGCATAGTGAGTGGGTGGTGAGTGTAAGGGGCGGTTGGGGCTTACCAGTGCTGAGAGCACTAGCTAGTTGCGCTGGAGGCCCTACGACTGCCCAGGAAGATTGAGGGTGAAAGGATGGATGTATGGAAAAAGAGACCCCCGCTTAGACCCAGGTTTTCTAGGGATCTGGGAGTGGAGGCGACTGGGTCAGGAAACTCTGGGGACTATAGTACGGGCAATTTGATCGAGGTGGTGACGGGCAAGAGATATTGTGACGGGAACCGAAGGACAGGCCATCTTCGGGGAAGGCGCCCCCGGTGTTTAGTACCGGTGGCGCATTCCGGTCCTCCGAGTTCAAACCCAGGTTCTGGACAGCAGATTGATCCTTGAGGGCCATTTCCGACTGTTGCTGTTTAACGCCAGGTCAGTAAACAACAAAGCCCCTCTCAGAAGTGAATTAATCATGGAGAGAGGGGCTGACCTGGCGTGTATTACTGAGACCTGGCTGGGCCCAGAGGGAGGGGTAGCCCTCTCAGAAATGTGCCCTGCCGGGTTTCAGGTGTGGCACCAGCCAAGACACCAGGGTAGGGGAGGAGAGGTGGCAGTTATCATCCGAGAATCTTTAGTGGCTTTCAGGGGCCTTGCTCCACCAGTATTCGGATGTGAGACCCTGTTTTTCAAGTTGGGTGCCCGAGAACAGTTGGGAGTGTTGCTCTGTACCAGCTTCCCTGCTGCGTGGCAGCCTCCCCGCCTGAGCTGCTGGAGGCCGTCTCGGGGTTGGCGGTGGAGTTCCCTAGGCTTATGGTCCTGGGGGATTTTAACTTGCCGTCCCTGGGGCGTGCCTCGGAAGCAGCTTGGGAGTTCATGGCTACCATGGGCCTATCCCAGATTATTCCGGACCCAACTCGAGACAGTGGATTCACCCCGGATTTGGTTTTCTTGTCAGAGCAATGGCAAAGTGACCTGAGGGGAAAGTTAGAACTATCCCCGTTGTCATGGTCAGATCACGTCCCGATATCCCTGAGGTTCTCTTATGCCGCGCCACTCCACAGGGAGGCAGGACCTATTTGATTGGTCCGCCCCCGGCGACTTATGGACCCAATGAGGTTTCAGAGGGAGCTGGGGGTAATATCCGATGATCTGCTGCACGGTCCAGCGGAGGCACTGGCCGCAGCCTGGAATAGGGAGGCGGCCGGGGCCTTGGACAGGACCGTGCCGATGCGACCTCTCCAGCCCCATTCGACCCGTCACTCCCCGTGGTTTACGGAGGAGTTGAGGGTCTTGAAGAGGGTGAAGAGACGTCTAGAGCGCCGCTGGATAAAGACGAAGGCGGAATCGGACTGAAGTTTTGTTTTGGGTGGTGGGCACCTGGCCAGCCTGATGACAGCGACTGGCGGGGATGCCTTTTGAATGGCTGCGATTGAGTTAGAGTGATTCCCAGAGATTTCCCATGGGACTGAGAGCTAGAGCCAAAATGCCCAAGGAACCCAGTTATCCCTCCTTGGGTGAGAGGGTGTCCTGTGCCTGACCTTGACCTCTTTTTTCTCCCCTCGCAGAGATAGCTTAAACAAGCTATGTCTTTCTGAGCAGCTTTTCTCCACAGCACAGCTCTTCCCTAATGTGCTAACCATAAGTTAACAAGCTTGACTGTGACTTTAATCTGTTGATTAGTATCCTCTGGCCTGCTTGTACTGCTGCCTGAAACTGACAAGGCCTTAATCAGTTTCACATGGAAGGCTTTTTTGCCTAAGCAGTTTGCAGCTCACCCCCACGAGCGCACTAAGCAAACAATCAGTCCTAGTGCACTCCTCTCAATGTGTGCCTTTTTACTTACTAGTTGCCTCTTACAGCAAAAGTCATGGTCTGCAAAGAGCTTACAAAGCATCCAAGGGATCTCATTGTTGGAAGGTATCAGTCAAAAGAAAGGTACAAAAAAAATTCCAAGGCATTGGATATACTGTACCATGGAACACAGTGAAGACAGTCATCAACAAGTGGAGAAAATATGGCACAACAGTGACATTACCAAGAACTGGATGTCCCTCCAAAATTGATGAAAAAACAAGAAGAAAAGTGGTCCAAGAGGCCTACAGCAACATTAAAGGAGCTGCAGGGATTTCTGGCAAGTACTGGTTGTGTAGTACATGTGAGAACAATCTCCCATATTCTTCTTATGTCTGGACTGTGGGGAAGGGTGGCAAGACGGAAGCCTTTTCTTACAAACAAACAAAAAATCCAAGCCCAGCTACATTTTTCAAAAAACAACATCAAGTCTGACAAAAGCATATGGGAAAATGTGTTATGGTCTGATGAGACCAAGGTTGAACTTTTTGGCCAGAATTCAAAAAAATATGTTTGGAGCAAGAACAACACTGTGCATCACCAAAAGTACACCATACCCACAGTGAAACATGGTGGTGGTGGCAGCATTATGCTTTGGGGCTGCTTTTCTTCAGCTGGAACTGGGGCTTTATTCAAGGTGGAGGGAATTATGAACAGTTCCAAATATACTGTAAGTCAATGTTGGCACAAACCCTTCAGGCCTCTGCTAAAATGCTGAAGAGATGAAGAATTTCACCTTTCAACACAACGACCCAAAGCATACCTCCAAATCAACAAAAGAATGGCTTCACCAAAAGAAGATCAAAGTTTTGGAATGGCCCAGCCAGAGCCCGGACCTGAATCCAATTGGAAATCTGTGGGGTGACCTGAAGAGGGCTCTGCACAGGAGATGCCCTCACAATCTGACAGATTTGGAGCGCTTCTGCAAGGAAGAGTAGGCAAAGATTCCCCAGGTAAGATGTGCCATGCTGATCGACTCCCACCCCAAAAGACTGAATGCTGTCGTAAAATCAAAAGGTGCAACAAAGTATTAGTTTAAGGGTGTGCACACTTATGCAACGTTATTCTAGTTTTTTATTTTTATTTTTCTCCCTAAAAGATTTCAGTTTGTTTTTCAATTGAATTGTACAGCTTGTACTGTATGCTATACTAAACGTGGAAAAAATTCTGAAGTGGTTTATCTTGGTCTGGTTTCTTTACATCTCAAAAAACTGGCATTTTAACAGGGGTGTGTAGATGTTCTATATCCACTGTAAGTACAAATATTAACTTACTGCTATTTATCCCAGTGCCAGGGTCAGCATTTCAAAGGGAAAAAGGGCTGTTAAGATTTTCCCACAAACCCAGCTTCCTCATGTCAGAAGTGAAATTGAGTACAGTTATTCTTTTACATAATTGTCGTAAGTGACTCTATTTTGACTTCATTCTAACCCTCTGTATGGGTCAAGTCAGAGGGTATCATAAGTTCAACAGTCATGACTCAGAATATTGCAAGGAGCTGTAATTAACCACAAGTCATCCTAGAGAGAGATAGGTAAACAACTCTACTTGTGTAGACAGCTAAATCTCATCAAGAGAGAAATCCCATTGTAAAGAAGAAATAAGGAATGTTTTCTTTTGGAGCACAGAGAAGGAAGTGAGACATAAACTCCAGGGTCATCACGTCCCCAATCAACAGGGAAGGGAACTGGGACTTATCTAAGAAGGGAGGTGTGAAGGGGGAATGCAGGGGAGGGAATTTGGGAGAAGTTACAGGCGGTCCGAGGTATTGTAAAACGTTGGGGTGAGGTATAAAAAGAACCTGTGTCCTTGTGTTCACGTGTGTGCTTCCTGTCAGCCAACCTTGTGGCATCAGGAGTGACATCCTTTTGCAAAAGATAAAATAAACCTTGATACTGTTAATTACTGCGTGGTTTATTTCGTGAGCTCTGGTTTGCATCTCACAATTTGGGGGCTCGTCCAGGATCCAGGGGTCCAAGGGGGCCGGCAGGACTCTGTCCTTGTTAGGGGTGCGCCAGCTGATTTCAGCTGCCTACAGGTTCGGCAGTCTGAGCTGACCCCTTTGCGACTCCGTCCCGAGACATCCACGCAGTAATTACCAGCTCTCAAGGAAACCCCACCTCTAGCCCTTTGGAAAGCGGTTCAGGGAACCGGCGGAGAACCCAAAAAGACCAACCAGGCAACCTTGTGCGCACAAGCCCAGGTAAGACGCTCTTGTCCGGGACAGAGTAACCTGGGTGGTCAGAGGGGATTGTTTGCGGTGTGAGACCTCGTGTGAATGTTGAGATACCGTAGGGAAGAGTAGAAGCCTTCCTGGACGGCTAACCTGAGACCCATACCTGCAGTTCCGTGGCTCAAGTGTTGGAACGTCTACTGAGTCCGGTCAGGCTTGGGTCGGTTGATTGTGTGTGTGTGTGTGGAGGTCAAAAGAACCGTAGTTCATCACTCACGGTCGACGGTCAGGGACCAAATGGGTTCAAAGAATTCTAAGCTAGCGCAACGGAGAAAAGGGCAGGGGAATGTAGGGGAGACGGGAGAAACCAAAAATACCAACCATTTCCCCTTTAAGATTTTTGTTAGATCAGTGGGCGGAAGACCACCTCCGCCCTTGGACAAAAGAACTTAATAGAGAGACTATGGTTAACCTATGTGTAAAGAAATGGCCAGAATACATAATTTTGGAACCAACCTACCGGTGGAATAAATTTGGTGAGTCAGACCCTTTCTGGATTAAACGCTTAAGCGATTATATAACTAATAGAAAGGAATTAGCTACTGAATTGCCCTATGTAGCTCCTTGGTTTCATGTTGCTTGGCCAGATTGGCCACCAACTCCACCCGCCAGGGTATTGGTGATGGAGATGGAGACATCAAAGGAGGCATCAGGAAACCCAGAAAAGGAGCCACAGGTAGAGCCAACAAGCCCGCCTTGGGATCCTTGGGATCTTCCTCCTCCTCATCCCGCTCCTCCACCCATTCCCCCACCACCTTCCCCCTCTGGAACATCCTCGAACCCACCATCGGTTCAAGGAAACTCAGGGAATAAAAGCAGTCGAAGGGGGGAAGCCGAATTGCTACGACAGGACCTCATTGACTTCCCTTTCCCTGAGTTTCCCAAGTCACAGTCTATGTTTCCCCTCCGTGAGGTACCAGGAGGGATAAATGCGACTGGGAATCCACAAATAAGTTTTGTGAATGTCCCCTTGACTGCATCGGAGGTCAGGAGTTTTAAGCAGACTATGAAGTCACTCCAAGAGGAGCCTAACTAAGTTGCAGACCAGCTCACGGCTTTCTTGGGACCAAATACTTATACGTGGGAAGAGCTTAACTATATTTTAGGTGTTCTCTTCACCCCTGAAGAACGGGACTTAATTAGGCAAGCAGCTATCCAAGACTGGGAGACCCGTTACCCACAGGGAGTTAGAGGGGATGTAAAATATCCCCAGGCTAACCCCCATTGGAATAACCAGAACATAGCCCATAGACAGAACATGGACGATCTGAAGGCTTTAGTCCTGACGGGTGTTAGAGCTGCTGTGCCCCGGAGCAAAAACATCACAAAAGCCTTTGATGTAGAACAACAGAAAGATGAGTCACCAGGGAAATTCTTGGAAAGGTTAAGAGCTAGCATGAAGAAGTATTCTGGGTTTCCGGACGGGAGCCCAGCCTTTAACTCCCTAATGCAAGTACAGTTCGTAACTAAATCTTGGCCAGATATTCAAAAGAAGATACAGAAGATGGATAATTGGGCGGGGACCCCTATAACCACCTTGTTAATAGAAGTGCAGAAAGTGTATGTGAATAGGGACGCGGAAAAGGCTAGAAACGAAGGAAAGATACTGCTTTCAGCAGTGAATCAGTTTATGGATAAAAAGTTAGAACAAACCAAACCTAGTCCAACCGCAGGGACCCGAGAGGGCGGTAGATATGGAGAAAGGGGAAGAGTAACTAGAGGCAGGGGTATGGATGTAAGGAAGGATAGAAGGGAAATCGGTGGGAAGCAGGGAAGGATCCAAAGGAAGTGTTTTGCTTGTGAGCAGGAAGGGCATTTTGCCCGGGATTGCCCCCAGAGATTGAGGGGACAGGAGAGGGAACAGAAGCCCTTGGTAAATCTAAAGGTGGGACGGGATGAAGAGGACGTGGTCTTCTTGGTAGACACTGGCGCTACCCGGACTTCCATGGCAGTCCTCCCGAAAGGGGTCAAATTGACTAAAAATTCTTTGAAAATCTCCGGAGTAACGGGGAAAGCTTTCATGGCACCTCTAACCGAGCCTATGGAAGTAATACTAGGAAAAACCCGAGGGACTATTGAGGCTGTATATGTTCCTTCAGCAGGCGTGAATTTGTTGGGGTGAGATGCATTGGGCCAATTAGAGTTGAGAATAGAATTCAAATCCGAGGAAGCCAGAATTCTGAAATTAACTGAGGTACATGAGGAGAAAATAAATCCCGAAGTGTGGGCTGGGCCAGATAATAGGGGGGGTGGGCTACAGATACCTCCACTCCACATCACCCTTAAAAATACCCAAGAAACAATACAGCAAAGGCAGTATAATATCAGCCTCGAAGGAAGAAGGGGATTGAAACCAGTTATTGAGGGACTCATAAAGGATGGGCTAATCGAACCTGCCATGTCCCCTTTTAACACCCCGATCTTGGCAGTTTTGAAACCAGATGGGAATTACAGATTAGTCCAGGACATGAGGAGGTTAAATGAGATTGTAAGGGCTCGATTCCCAGTAGTCCAATCCTTATACCCTCCTTAGTAGAATTCCCCCTGAGCATTTACTGTTTAGTGTGATAGACTTGAAGGATGCATTCTGGAGTTGCCCCCTGGCCAAGGGATCGAGGGACATTTTTGCATTTGAATGGGAAGACCCTGATACCGGGCGGAAAAGCCAGTTTCGTTGGACCATCCTCCCACAGGGATTTACTGAGAGCCCCAATTTATTTGGTCAAGTGTTAGAGCAAGTGCTGGAAAAGTTTGAAAAGCCACTGGGAATCTCAATCATTCAATATGTGGATGATTTATTGATTTCGGGGAAGAAACGGCAGGAGGTGACTGAAGCCACTATTAAATTGCTGAACTTTTTAGCAGAAAAAGGGCTGTGGGTCTCCAAGAATAAATTACAATTTGTGGAGACCGAGGTTAAGTACTTAGGGCACTTAATCAGTAAAGGACAAAGGAAGTTAACCCCCCAAAGGATAGAAGGAATCATCAGGCAGCCATTACCCTGTAATAAGAAGGAGTTACGAAAACTCCTCGGGCTAACGGGGTATTGCAGGCTCTGGATTGACAGATACGCGCAATTAACAAAGCCTCTATATGCTAAATTGATTGAAACTGAACCCAATGATCTTATCTGGTCTGAAGAAGAAAGGAGTTGTTTTACCCAGTTAAAGCAAGCTTTAAGCACTCCCCCCGTCCTTTCATTACCATCATTGGAAAAACCCTTTCATCTCTTCGTGGCAGTAGAAGACGGGGTAGGGAAGGGAATCCTAGTTCAGGAATGGGGAGGGAAAAGGAAGCCGGTGGCGTTCCTTTCGAAACTGATGGACCCAGTAGTCAGGGGTTGGCCTCTCTGTGTCCAAGCTGTTGCTGCTACTGCCGTATTAATAATGGAAAGTAGGAAAATTATTTTTGGGGGAGCCTTGATAGTTTCAAGCCCTCATCAAGTTAAGGCAATACTGCAGCAACAAGCACATAAGTGGCTTAGTAACTCCAGACTGATTAAGTATGAGGCAATTCTGATTGAAGATCCAAGCCTGATAATTACCACGGACCATAATTTGAATCCTGCTCAGTTTTTAAGTGGGAACAGAGGGCAATGGGAGGAATTGGAACATCATTGTCTGGATGTCATAGACCTCCAAACCAAAATCAGGGACGATTTAGAAGACAAACCCCTAGAGGAAGGAGAAGCCCCTTTCATTGACGGCACCTCCAGAGTAATCGAGGGGAAACGCCACAATGGATATGCCATAGTAAGAGGGCATGGGTGGGACTTAGTGGAGGCGGGCCGACTCCCCAATGCATGGTCAGCACAAACATGCGAGCTTTATGCCATGAGACAAGCTTTGCGATTACTAGAACATAGGGAAGGGACCATATACACCGACTCCATATATGTTTATGGTATACTACACACTTTTGGAAAAATATGGAAAGGGGGTTGATTAATAGTAAAGGCAAGGAAGTAACAAAGGGACACTTGGTGGCAGATGTACTAGAAGCATCTAAATACCCCAACAAGTTGGCAGTGATCCATGTATATGGGCACCAAAAGTCCTTTGAAGCGATAGGGAATAATCTGGCAGATGAACAAGCAAAAGCAGCAGCAGAGGGGAGGGAGGAGGAAATCATACTCTTGTTAACCCCAATGATACCCGAGATAGGTCAACCCTCTTTCACCCCAGCAGAGGAAGAATGGATGGGGAAAGAAGGGTTTAAGAAAGAAAACCATCGCTGGTATACTCCCGAGGGGAAGCAAGTGTTAAATAAGCCACTGATGAGACGAGTGATGGAAACCTTGCACGAAGGTAGTCATTGGGGGATCCAGGGAATGGTGGATATGGTGCAAGAAACCTAAACCTGCAAGGGCATACATGCTATTGCTGCGCAGGTGGTGAGGGGCTGCTTGACCTGTTTAAAAACTAATAAAAGGAGCTATGAGAAGCACCATGCCAGGAGGGAGAAAACTCTCCCTCAGACCCTTTCAGAAAATTCAGGTCGATTATATAGAGCTACCCCGCTCTGGGACCATGAAGTATTTGTTAGTGATAGTGGATTATTTAACACGATGGGTGGAGGCGTTTCCTTGTGCCAGGGCAAGTGCCAATACCACATGCAGGATCTTGCTAGAACACATCATTCCCCTACATGGGATAGTGGAGACAATTGATAGCGATTTAGGGCGCCATTTTGCTTCAAAGGTGGTAAAAAAACCCATGGAAGCATTAGGGGTCCAGTGGGATTACCATACCCCCTGGCACCCCCCTTCTTCTGGGATGGTTGAAAGGGCAAATCAAAAGATTAAACTAACACTAACTAAGCTAATGGATGAGACTGGGTTACCATGGACCAAATGTTTGCCCCTGGCACTTCTCAGAATTCGCACACAACCAAGAAAAGATCTGGGAATATCTCCCTATGAGATGTTATTCGGGCTACCATATCAGGGGAGGCTGGGATTACCACGGGTCGAACTGAATGACAATGTAATCAGAAAATACTTACAGACCTTTTCCCAGTCTCTCTCTATCCTACAGAAAAGAGGCCTGTTAGCCCAAACCCCACCGTTGGATTTCCCAGTGCACCGAATCCAAGCAGGAGAGTGGGTGCTCATCAAATCGTGGAAGGAAGACAAACTCAAGCCAGTGTGGGACGGACCTTATATCGTTCTATTAACCACTGAAACCTCCATCAGAACGGCTGAAAGAGGTTGGATTCATCATTCCAGGGTGAAAGGGCCCGTGCCAGCGCCTACCCAGTGGACAGTGGTGCCCTCTGATGACCCAATGAAAATCACCATTAGGAAATGACTGAATAAATGTACCAGCTAACTGAGGAACTTTTGGGGGAGCGGGAGCTTGTATTTTCTTTGCTGTAGGGCTCTGGTGTCTGTATCTTTACAGGAAGGAGTGGTGCTCAAGGCTGTTCCCTGTCCCTGGACCATCCGAAGATTACCATACTCTCCGTTTGTTTGCCTGTGTTGGTTTTGCGAGTGCAGCTGTATATGTAACTGCTGCTGCTGTTCTCATTGCTGTGATTGTGCTCCTGTCCACAGTACCTGTCGAGAAGAGTGTGATATAGTCATCATTGAAGACTCGGTGGGGGAAACACCTGACTTGGAATCTGAGACATTGGCCCCAGCTCCTGACGAAAATTGTACTATCATAGTAAGCTGGGAAGAATTCGAGGAGTTCCTTCTCCAACGGATGCCTTATTTGGCGTCATGATAGGCATACTGTCAGTCCTAATGTTGATGAGTCAGTACACCCAGGGTCTCCACCTCTGCGTAAGAAATCAGGGTTTGTGGAACCCAACATACCCTCGTAATAATTCTAAGGCTATAGCCCTTGCCTGGAATGTGGGGGAGTTTGGGAATTGTGATACCACTCTGGAAGTAACACCTGAAGAGTGGCTTGTACATAGTAAAAGCCAAAATCCATGTAAAAATCCCGAGCCCTTTGATAACTGGACAAAGCAGCTATGTGCATGGCAAACAGGTTGGAGTTCATCTAACGGCATTTGCCTGTCCATAGGATTGGTTCTGAGACAGGGGATGTGTGGACACTCACCAAGGTCTGACATGAATTGGGCAGTACAGTGCGGGGAAGGGCCATTTCCAGTTTCCAATATTAATCACCTCACCAGAGGATGGAGGGGGACATGCTTATTGAGAAGAGGAAACATGAAAGTAAAACGGGATAAACAGTCTCTAACCCAATGTAGTGTCACTGACTGCGTTAGGAAGGTTTATTCTGAAGGAAAGGTACAACAGACTCTATCAGTTTTTACCAGTGTAAGGGAAAAAAGTCATCCTGTCTATTTCAAAACTTAACCCTCAATGTATGTGAGGACAGCCACAACCAAGTAATCTGCTATAACCCGGCTGGGGTCCAACCAAAACATAAAACCGTGCGGGTGGAAACTGGAAGGAGGGTCTTGATTACCGAGGCCCGGGTGACTGGGAACAAAAACTCTGTCTCCCTTTTATTTGATGCATGCCAAGTAATCAACATGAACTCTTGGCCGAAAGGGGGCTGTGGGGGGCTAGCTTGGGAAAGGGCTTACATGGTAGAGGACAAATACATGTGTGGAAATTTCCAAGAATGTACAGACCCGGGTTACAACTATTGCCCATATTGGTCTTGTGTTTATTGGGCAACCTGGATGGGTGTAGACGCTACATCCACAACGAAATTAGAAATGGGGGTGTCTAAGTCGGATTGCCAAATTGGAACCTGTAATCCGGTTAACTTCACAATATTAGATATAGCTCGCTGGAAAGCTAAAATGAATGTCCGGACTATAGGATACCAATTTGGGCTGCAGATATCTGGGAAAGGGAATGACCCGGGGACTCTAATCACCATTAAAATGGAAGGTAGGCCAGAGGCTCCAATCCAAGTAAAAGTACACCATGAATTTTGGATTGAGATGGGAAAAGTAATAGAAATACCATCCATTACTAAGAACTTGTTTGTAGACTTAGCTGAAAGAATAGCGGAAGAACTGAATGTAACAAACTGCTTTGTGTGTGGAGGTACCAATATGGGAGAACAATGGCCATGGGAAGCTAGGGAGTTAGAATTAGAGAATATCTCCACTACCCACTTTGTATGGACTGAAATAAAGCGCCCAGACAGGTGGATGCTACAAAACACTCTTGTAGCTCACAGATGCTTTATAAGGAATTTTAGCAGAGGAAGTGATAATGCGGTAGGAGACAAACTATGCTTGAATGGCTGGCTTTGTGACCAACCAGACAAGAAATGTCTTTGGAAAAATTTCTCCTCTGAAGATGGCATAAGGAATAATCCATTCAACCAGTCCACTCACCAACCGCTGATCGAGATCTGGGATCAGCCTGGGAATACATCAAAGGTATGGAGGGCCCCAGACCATTATTATTGGATCTGTGGAAAACATGCATATGCTGTCCTACCTGTAAACTGGACCGGGGCATGTGTATTGGGAATAATTAAACCGAGTTTCTTCTTAATACCTGTACAGAAAGGAGAAAGGTTGGGAATCCCAGTATATGATGAACTTAAAGCGAGCAAAAAGGGAAGATGTGGCAGTTGGGCAGAAAACAAAAATCGGGATCTGGGAAAATGAGGAATGGCCACCAGAAAGGATAATTCAATATTATGGTGGAGCGTGGTGGCTCAGCAGGTTAAACCGCTGAGCCGGTAGTCTGCCGACCACAAGGTTGGCAGTTCGAAACCGCGGGGCGGGGTGAGCTCCCGCCACTAGCTCCAGCTTCTGCCCACCCAGCAGATCGAAAGCATAATGCGAGTAGATAAATGGGTACCACTTCGTGGGTCAATTTGCCGGCGTCCAGCGGAGGGTCGTCCTCCTCGAACCGAAGATGATCTGGGAACCCCGATAATGGCGGCGGAGAACGACGGATCCAAATCAACAACTTCCTGGGCGTCAGCAGCCGGCGCGAAGCGAGGCATCCTGGGACATGTAGTCCGATGCCTGCAGCTGAAGAGCCGGTTCCTTCACCTCCTTCCCATTGCGCGGTTAAACATTGTGTAAAGATTGATTATATGACTGTATAATATATGAATTACATGGTTGTAAGCCGCCTAGAGCCCTCCAGTAGGGAGGGGATAGGCGGGGTATAAATAAGATAAATAAATAAATGGTCCAGCCACTTGGGCAGCAGATGGGTCCTATGGTTACAGAACTCCTATATATATGCTAAATAGGATAATAAGACTACAGGCTGTGCTTGAGATAATAACGAATGAAACTTCAGAAGCACTCATGTTTTTGGCTAAAACTAACACTCAATTACGCACTGCTGTATACCAAAACAGGTTGGCATTAGATTACTTATTAGCATCAGGAGGAGGAGTGTGTGGTAAGTTCAATTTAACAAACTGTTGTTTACAGATAGATGACCAAGGGAAAGCTATAGAGGAGATCACTGACCGAATGCGTAAATTAGCCTATGTCCCTGTGCAGACATGGAAAGGAATTGATAGAGATAGGATGGTTTGAAGGGATGTTTGGGGATTGGAAAAGAGTAGTGTTTATGGCTTTATTAGCACTAGGAGGATTATTGTTGGTCCCGTGTTTGATACCTCTCATACAAAGCATGATAAACAGAACAATTCAGGGTATAACTGTGACAGCTCAACCGGTATCAGGGAATAGCAAACTGATGAGGTTAGGGATAATTAAAGAAAGGGAACCCCTCCTCAGCGAAAATCCTGAGGAGTATAGAATAAAATCATAAACATGTAAAAGAATAAAAAGTATCAAGAGAAAAAGTGGGGAATTGTCAGAAGTGAAATTAAGTACAGTTATTCTTTTACATAATTGTCGTAAGTGACTCCATTTTGACTTCATTCTAACCCTCTGTATGGGTCAAGTCAGAGGGTATCATAAGTTCAACAGTCATGACTCAGAATATTGCAAGGAGCTGTAATTAACCACAAGTCATCCTAGAGAGAGATAGGTAAACAACTCTACTTGTGTAGACAGCTAAATCTCATCAAGAGAGAAATCCCATTGTAAAGAAGAAATAAGGAATGTTTTCTTTTGGAGCACAGAGAAGGAAGTGAGACATAAACTCCAGGGTCATCACGTCCCCAATCAACAGGGAAGGGAACTGGGACTTATCTAAGAAGGGAGGTGTGAAGGGGGAATGCAGGGGAGGGAATTTGGGAGGAGGTGGTCCGAGGTATTGTAAAACGTCGGGGTGAGGTATAAAAAGAACCTGTCCTTGTGTTCACGTGTGTGCTTCCTGTCAGCCAACCTTGTGGCGTCAGGAGTGACTAATTACTGCGTGGTTTATTTCGTGAGCTCTGGTTTGCATCTCGCACTCATGAGTCAAATTCTAAAGACTGTCCTTGTCCTTTGGGCTCAGTTGGCTGATTGGGATTGGATTCCCCTGGTGCTGTGAGTATATTCAGGGACAATTAATCAATAAACTTTCTCTAAGGCAAATATTTGTTGCTGTCCTGGCATCTTTCTTGGCGTTTTTGTTCTTTGGTAACCATCCTGCAAATTAAACTAAACTAAGCATCAACGTACAAATTAGTGCTAACAGAGTTTGGAGATTCCATCTTGGGGGCCGGTAGGCATGGGATGGGGGATACTGGGATCTCAGTGAGATCTGGGGCGGGGCAGGACATCCCGGTGGTGATGCGCATGGGGAAATGTGGGAGACAAAAAGTGGTCTGTTCTCAGGGAACTCGATCCTGTTGCCTTGTTCCAGTTTCACATTCCAGCCCACTGAGCTCAACCCCATTTCCTGGTCAGTGGACTCAGAGGCCCAGGCTTCCAGTTGCCGCTACTAAATGCCAAGCCAGCCTGTAATAAGACACCTCCCATCTCTGATTTAATCACAGATGAGAGTGCTGACTTGGCATGTATTACCGAGACCTGGCTCAGCCCAGAAGGGGGTATTCCCCTCTCGGAAGTGTACCCAGCTGGGTTTCTGGTGTGGCATCAGCCAAGAGCTAAGGGCAAGTGTGGAGGAGTAGGAATTGTCACCTGGGAGCCTCTAATGGCTTCCAGGGGAGCTGCTCCATAAGCTACTGCATATGACTTAGGTTGGGTATGAGTCTAATATTGCAGGGAGAGTATACAAGTTGCAGAAAGCGTTGTATGGACTCAAGCAATCGGCACGTGAATAGGCTGACCATATGTACCGTTTTAAACGGGACAGTACCGTTTTTTTCACATGTCCTGTCCTTTTAATATAAATGTCAATTTTATCCCGTTTTTTTAAAAACCGTTATTTAAACATTGTAAAGTTCCCGCGAACCTGTCACTGGTGATTGGACAGTTTTCGGTGATGCGAGCATGTCCGTGACACCGCAGCGAGCCGCGAGGGAGAGCAACAGCTTGATCAAGCGGGAGACTGCAATCAAGAAGCCGCGAGGGAGAGCAGAGTGACAGTTTTAAGGTAAGTAACTCAAGAAGAACCGCTTTTTTTAGGAGAACTTTCCAGTCAAATTGTTTTCTTTCAAGGTGCCAATTAGGATGGTAAAGTCATTAAAAACGTAATTGGCAATGTGCTCTGCATACGTTTTATTTTCAACAGATGTATGTCACTGACTGGTGACATCTGTGAAGACCCCAGAAGAAGTCTATGAGCAGCAGGATGTTGCTGTGCTTTTCTGTGAGACGGTTTCTAGGAAAGTACATGATTTAACCCTTTTAGGAATTCCACACTGCTGTTGATATTTCCTCACCAATTACATACATTCCATTTTATGTCTTGATTGGTGAAAAAAGCAGGCTTCTCTGTCAAGTGCCTTTTTGTTATTGGCTAATTCCCTTATTTTTCTGAATATTTTTGTTTCCCAAGAATCAGCATATTGTTTTTGATTGCTTTTGAGGTGAAAAAGTCTTGATGCATTTAAGCTTGCAGCCTATAGAAAGCTCTGAAAGAGATACTGATGCTGATACATTTCTTTATACCTGTAGTGGCCTGCTGATTTATCCCGATGGCCCCTTGAGCCTGAAGAAATACCCAGAAGAGATGTGTTCAGCCCTTTTTATGCATTACTGAAGAAAATAAAATAAGTTAAAAGTTCTGTTCTTAAATATCCAATGGAAAATGGGAAGTAACACATTGCTGTTTTAAGCTTCATTTTTAAGTCTTATTTTTATAGCAAAGCCTATAGCTTAAACTTCATATTTTTATAGCTTAAAGTCTACCCTTGCAATGCCAAAGAGGCAAAACTGCAGTTTTAATGACGATCTCCAAAAGGAATTCAAATTTATTAAACTGGACAAACTATGCAGCGATGGAACAAAAGTGGTATGCCAACAGTGTAGTGTCCATTTTTCCATTGCTCATGGACGTAGAAGTGACATCAACCAAAACCTACGTAGCCAGAAACATAAATGCTTCAGTTAAAAACATCAGTTCGTTTATGAGATGTGATGGTGATAGTGAAAGGTAAAATTGCAGCATCATACTGTGCATCACGGCCAAAATTTTCACGCAAATTGCTTGCCGACATTGATAAAAGAAAATTTATGAACCAAAATTTTCCTCAGCATGTACCAAATCAGAAGCAATAATTACCGTTTTATCCCCATACCATACCTTTCTAAACTATGTGTCGTGACACACTGCTGTGTCGTGTCCAAGGCCCAGGTGTGTTGTGTTCAGCTCCTGCCGCAGAACCCAGGTAAGGTGCCAGCCCGGCAGGCCGCAACTGGGGGAGAGCAGGGACACGAGTAGGCCGCCGCGCTGGGGGGGTAGCACATGTGATGTGGGGCATCGGAGATGTGCAAAATGTAACCGTGCCCACTTCAAACGGCACCATCTGAAGTGCCAATCAGTCATCCTGAACACAAGTGGGGTTGGCGGGCTGGCATTTTGGATGTGGCCCATACCCAAAAGCTGGGCACTTCACCCTCAAAGCAGGCTTGCCAGCCCCGAAACACTGCCTGGTGTGACCAGGGCAAGGTTGAAACACAAGGTTTTGCATTCAAAATGTTTTGCACATCCTTCCTTGGGCTGTTGTGGCCACTAACATTTCCCCTACATCACATGAGCTTTTTAGTTAGCTTTCAGTCCCTTCCTGGGACTGGCGCCCAGAGGACATATGGAGGACTTTAGGTTTCCCATTCCTGGCTTATGTACATGAACGATGACACCCCTCTTGTAGACTGGCAGTCTTTTGTAATTTGTAAATAGATTTAAATAACGCTTCTGGTATCAGTCTTTCTTGGAACAGAACTTTGGAGAGCTCCCGGTCCACCTTGCATCCACCTTCTGCCCCCTGAAAGGGGACTGCTTTCAGCCCTGCCCTGCCAGTCCTTGCCTCCCTGCGCCTTCTCTGTCTACCACTGCCTCCAAGCCCACCGTGCAACCGGTAAAATGGGTAAGTTTGCAATTAAGAAAAAAAAGCTGCTGAAGATGTTTGTGATGAAAAAAATGTAGCAGCTATAGAAGAAACAATGCAAGAATCCACTGTTGAACCGTCTGTATCAGTTCGGAAGAAGTGTAAAGGAAAAAACCCCAAGCCTCGCTTATACAGTAAAGACTATATGAAACTGGGGTTCACATTTTCTGGCACTGAAGACAATCCTTCTCCCAAGTGTTTAGTTTGTGGGTAAATACTTGCAAATGAAAGTATGATACCAAACAAATTACAGCACCATTTCACCACAAAACACAGTCATTTGTCAGGAAAACCAGTAGAATACTTTATTGAGCTTTCAAACTTTATAAAGAAGCAGTCTGCAGCATTCACAAAAAGAATGAAAACATCTGAGAAAGCTCAAAAGGCAAGTTACTTGGTTGCTCAAATTGTTGCCAAAAACAAGGACACACACTATTGCCAAAACCACCATAAAGGAATCCTGCTGTGCTATTGTTTGAACAATGTTTGGGCCCGAATTTGAGAGAGAAGTCAATAAAATCCCTTTGGCAGATAACACAATTGCAAGACATATTCAGGACGTCTGATGACATTGAGCTGCAAATGAAGGACGTATTTCAAGACGGTAATGTGGTCTTTACATTGCAATTAGACGAAACAACAGATGTCAGTGGGTTTGCACAATTATTGGTTTTTATACGTTTCATTCATACTGACAGAATTATTGAGCAATTCTTGTGTTGTCTTGAACTTCCAGGGAGAACTAGAGGCGAAGATCTATTTAAAACTTTAGATTGTTTCATGAAGGAAAATAATTTGCAATGGTCAAATTGTGTGCAGATGGCGCACCCTCAATGGTTGGTTCAACCAAACGTTTTATAGCTTTAGCAAAGAAAGAGAATGAAATATAATAACCACTCATTGCTTTTTACATCGCGAAGCACTAGTCGCGCAAACCATCGGAAATGAATTTAGGAAGGTTATGGACAAAGTGTTTCACATGGTCAATTACATTCAAAGTAGACCTCTTAAATCAAGAGTATTTGCTCATATTTGTGAAGAAATGGGGGCCACGTTTAAAAAGCTACTACACACACAGGTTCGTTGGCTCTCAAGAGGTCGAGTGCTTTGTCGTGTATACGAATTGAGGGAAATGATACTTAAACTTTTTGAGGAAAATCAGCAAACTGAATTCTGTGAGCTACTTCAAAACAAACTTTGGTGCACAAAATTGGCGTATCTTGCTGACATATTTGAACATTTGAACAAAAAACACCAGTATGCAAGGGAGGAGAGAATATTTTAATGGCAGTAGATAAAATCTGTGCTATGAGAGGCAAAATAGCAATTTGGAAAAAAAGAGTGAAAGGAAATTTTGCAATGTTTGCCAAAACTGCTGAGTGTGAGCTAAAATGTGATACCAGCTCCCTAATTGTTGACCATTTAACATTGCTCAGAGAGAAAGTTCATCATTACTTCCCAAAAGTTGAAGTCCAAGACTATGATTGGATCAGAAATCAGTTTCTTTCAGCTGCAACAAGGAACTTTTCACTTATTAAAGAATTAGCTGAAGTAAAAAATGATCAGAGTCTGCTAATGATGCATGGAGAGGGTGACTTGGACAGCTTTTGGATTCGCGTTTCAAAAATGCATCCAAGCATAGGTAAAAACGTGCTAAGAATTCTTCTGCAGTTTTCTACTACATACACTTGTGAAGCATCCTTTTCAACTATGACCAACTTAGACACTGAAACGTGGAATCTTAAAAACGCTTGATGAAGAAATGTGTCTTTATCTAATATTCCACCAAATATTCAATGGCTGTGTTCATCCCATCAACCTCATACGTCTCATTAAAATGGTAAGTAGTTATTGATGTTATTCAATTTTTTAAATTCTTGCACTATTTACATATTGTTACTCACAAATGACAACTATCTTGGAAATGCATGTTATCTTACAAATCATGTATTTTTAAAAATAGAAATGAAATGTTTTCATGAGACTTGTTGTGTCCCCATACATTTCGCTATTACAATTTATGTATGTGTCCACATCTCTTATAAGGCAGGGGAACCCAACCGTTTGGCACGAGGGACCGGTTCTGTGGAAGACAAGGGCAGCTGGGCGCATCGTAGGAACAGACGAACGGACCCCCGGGCCTAACCGTGCTTGGCATGCCTTTCCACCACCTGGTGGAGGGGCGTTGTGTGAGTACCTCTCTTGTGTGTCAATACCTCGTGGGGAGCGGTTTTCTGTGACCTGGTAGAAGGGTGTTGTGCGAGTATGGCTCTTGCATGTCAGGACCCTGTGGGATGCAAGGAGGGGTGAGGAAAGCGCTCTTCCCTTTGGTGGCCTTACAGAGGGGTTACCTATGTACCAAGGAGAGCGCCCTTCCCCTTCCAAAGTGCCAGCCCAGAGCCTTACCAAGCACTGGACGCATTTTTCCCATCCTCTGGCAGTGTTTCTCAACCTTGGCGACTTTAAGACGTGTGGACTTCAAATCCCAGAATTCACCAGCTAGCCTTGCTGGCTAGGGAATTCTGGGAGTTGAAGTCCTCATATCTGAAAGTGGCCAAGATTGAAAAACACTGCTCATGGTCTTGGGTCCATGACCTCCCCATCAAGAACATCTGGAGGGCATTTTTGTATTTTATCTACAATTACATACAATACAATACAATACATACAGTACAAGTCCAGGGGCTGGGGCTGGGGTTTGCAGGTGGGAGCCAATCGCGGGGGCTGGAGGGCAGGGACCCCTCATTACTGTGTCACGAAATTATGCATGTCAAAGGCGTGTCACCAACATGAAAAGTTTGGAAACCCCTGCCCCATATTGGGCAAAGTAATAGAGGATTTGAATAAAACAAAAAGCATTACAGTCAGTTTAGATGCATCGAACAAAAAAGACATCAAACTTTTTCCAATCGTTGTGCAGTACTTTTTGCCAAATTGTAGTGTTCAAGACAAAATTACAGACTTTGTTTCCTTACCTTAGTGGACCCTCATGAAATCTACAATTGTGAGGCAGTTGGATACATGGAATAAAGAAAACATTTCAGTCAGCCTAGGTCCTGAGGGACTTCAAACTGTCTTCTCTGGGTATGGGGCTGCTCAGGAATTCATAGCCACCATGACTCTATTCCAGGTCATCCAGGGCCCAAGAAGGGACAGGGATTGCATACCTGATCTGGTTTTCTTGTTTGAGCAATGGCAAAACGACTGGAATTGGGGGAGCTCTCTCTGGCTCCCATCATGGTCAGATCATGCCCTGGTAACCATGAAATTCTCTAGCACCCCCACTGCAATATATTACAAATATTTTCAACAACAACTCATAACTCCATTCAATATACTTTTAAATTCTATATTAGCCGGAAACATTATACCAAAATCTTGGACAGAAGCAAGTATCATTCTGATCCCCAAAGATGATCAAGACTTGACGTTATGTAAAAATTATAGACCAATCTCTCTGTTAAACAACGATTATAAAATTTTTACCACTATTTTGGCTAACAGAGTGAAAGGAGTACTACAAGATACAATAAAATTAGATAAATGCGGCTTTTTACCAAAAAGACATATAAAGGACAATATTAGATCCATCTTAAACAAATGATGATATAACCCAAAATTGCTATATAGGAAAAGGTACGAGGCAGGGATGTCCAATATCTCCACTTTTGTTCATTTTGGTGTTAGAAGTTCTATTGGAAAATATTAGAAATGATAATCAAATTGAAGGGGTAAGAATAAAACAAGAAACATAAATCAAGGGCTTTTGCCCTTAAAAATGTTAAGAAATTAAGATATTTAGGAATAGAAATTACTTCAAAAATTCAATTTCAAAATAATTATATAAAATTTTAGAATGAAATAAAACAAGATTTACAAAATTGGGTAAAACTCCAGATATCTTTTTGGGAAGAATTTCTACAATTAAAATGAACATTCTCCCAAGAATTTTATTTTTATTTCAAACAATACCAATTATTATTACAGAAAAAACGTTTCAAAATTGGCAAAGAGATCTATCCAAATTTATTTGGCAGGGGAAAAAACCTAGAATTAAATATAAATTTCTACAGGATATTAAAGAAAATGGAGGTTTTGGACTGCCAAATGTCAAACTATATTATGATTCATGTGTTTTGTTTGGCTGAGAGATTGGATAAAATTGGAAAATAGAAAATTACTAAATTTAGAAGGCCATGACTTTAGATTTGGGTGGCATGGGTACCTTTGGTATAATAAAATTAAAGCAAACTCTGCATTTAATCATCATCCAATTAGAAAATCCATCTTAAAAATCTGGGACAAATACAAAAATTCATTAATACCAAATTTACCATTGTGGACCTCACAAGAGGCCTTTGCTCCGCAAGAAAATGTGGGCTCATATAAATGGTTAAAATATAAAGATTTATTAATATTTGAAGGCACAAATTACAAACTTAAAACAAGAGATTTCGAAAAGGAAGGACACATCTGTAATTGGTATACCTTCCTACAAATAAAAGAATTTAAGATTGATAAAAATTTAATTTCAAGTGTCATTCAGTAAATTGGGACAATGTATTATGGATGGAGGATGAACATCTGATAGCAAAAATTTATAAAAACTTAATACAAAATAAAATGTCTAATTTATCAAAAAAGAATTGTATAATTAAATGGGAAGAAAACTTGGGACAACGTAACAAAGGCTACCATCAGTAACACACTACGCCGCCAGGGACTCAGATCCTGCAGTGCCAGACGTGTCCCCCTGCTTAAGCCAGTACATGTCCGGGCCCGTCTGAAGTTTGCTAGATAGCATTTGGATGATCCAGGAGAGGATTGGGAGAATGTCATATGGTCAGATGAAACCAAAGTAGAACTGTTTGGTAGAAACACAACTCGTCGTGTTTGGAGGAGAGAGAATGCTGAGTTGCATCCAAAGAACACCATACCTACTGTGAAGCATGGGGGTGGCAACATCATGCTTTGGGGCTGTTTCTCTGCAAAGGGACCAGGACGACTGATCCATGTACAGGAAAGAATGAATGGGGCCATGTATCGTGAGATTTTGAGTGCAAACCTCCTTCCATCAGCAAGGGCATTGAAGATGAAACATGGCTGGGTCTTTCAGCATGACAATGATCTCAAACACACCGCCCGGGCAACGAAGGAGTGGCTTCGTAAGAAGCATTTCAAGGTCCTGGAGTGGCCTAGCCAGGCTCCAGATCTCAACCCCATAGAAAACCTTTGGAGGGAGTTGAAAGTCCGTGTTGCCCAGCGACAGCCCCAAAACATCACTGCTCTAGAGGAGATCTGCATGGAGGAATGGGCCAACATACCAGCAACAGTGTGTGCCAACCTTGTGAAGACTTACAGAAAACGTTTGACCTCTGTCATTGCCAACAAAGGATATACAACAAAGTATTGAGATGAACTTTTTATATTGACCAAATACTTATTTTCCACGATAATTTGCAAATAAATTCTTTCCGAATCAGACAATGTGATTGTCTGGATTTGTTTTCTCATTTTGTCTCTCATAGTTGAGGTCTACCTATGATGTCAATTACAGGCCTCTCTCATCTTTTTAAGTGGGAGAACTTGCACAATTGGTGGCTGACTAAATACTTTTTCGCCCCACTGTATTATTCAAATTGAAAAATGGGAGAAAATGTGGCCAAAAGATTTAAAATTTACTCTTAACTATAATATGAAATAATTTTTTTTCAAAATGATGTATAGATGGTACATCACTCCAAATACATTGTCAAAAATGAGTAACACCATGTCAAATAGATGTTGGAAATATAAAAGAGAAGTTGGTACCTTTTTCCATTTGTGGACTTGTCAAAAATCAAAAAGTTTCTGGGACAAAATACACGAAATTATATGTAAAATAATACAAGAAGATATCAATAAAGAGCCGGAATTTTATCTATTGGGATTTATGGGATTGGATCTACACAAGAAACACAGAAAATTACTACTATATTTAATTACTGCCGCTAGAACTATTTACGCCAAACACTGGAAAGACGACTACATGGAAGAATGGATTATAAAAGTGATGGACTTAGCGCAGATGGCAAAATTGACAGATCAACTAAACGGTAAGAATATGGAAGAGTTTGATTCCTGCTGGAGACCTTTTTACAAATTTATACAAAAGGCACAAAAGATTCAATTGGAAATTTAATGTAAATAAGATAGACATAACGTTTGTTTATAAGCACGTAATAGAAATGTTGGATGGAAAAGGAAGTCACACTTTTTATTATTCTTTTTGGATTTTTTTTGGTAGATTGGCGAGTTTGTGATGGAGAAGGTAAAGTAGGAGGGGGAAGGAGGTTGAGTTAGAGAAGGTTAGAGGTTGAAGAGGAGGTAGAGGCAGAAGAGAAAGTTGGAGAGAAGATGGAAGTGAAGTTGGAAGTGGACGAGGAGATGAAGTTTGTTGAGTAGCAAGAGTTATAATTACATTTGTTTTGTATGTGTCATGTTAGGTCAGGTTAGGTCAGGTTAGGTTATGCTATGTTATGTAATATTATGTAAAATAAAATTTAATTAAAAAAAAAAAGACTGAAGAGGTTGTCAGGGACAACCGTTCAGCCTATGAAACTCTGTCTTGCCTGGAATCGGAAGTCAAGGATTGCCTCCACATTGCTTCCAACAGCGACTGGATTTAGCGCTGTCAATAAACTGAGCTATTGTTGATGAGTTATATCTTTTAATGGAACTCCGGTTGAACATGAGTCTTAACAGAGGTGAATTGAGAGAAAATTGGGCTGAGGAAAAGTGAGGTGTGGATCCCCTGAAATTTAGTTAACAATAAAAGTTCATTATCAATCTTACGTGTTTAAGCCGGGACAGGACAGTTTGTCCCTGACCTCCATTCTCTCGCTACTGAGACACAGCAGGATGGAGGATATTCAGTTGCTGAGGTATGGAGCAGCTGATACTAGAAAATGCCCAGCTCGTGCAACAAGTCACCCTCCTCACTGTGCAATTGGCTCAACTCCAATCTCCACAGCCCCTTGCAACAGCAGCAGTTTTCTCACGCCCTAAATGCCCTGTTTTGGCGCCAGAGAAATTTGACAGGGTACCAGCCCAGTTTCCTGCTTTCTTTGCCCAGTTCCAGCTTTATGAGTCTTCGTCCCGAGGACTTCCCATCTGACTGTCATAAAGTGGGATTTTTGATCAGTTTGCTGGCTGGCTCTGCAGCAAGGTGAGCTGAGCCTTTAACAACACAGCAAAGCCCACTGCTAGATAATTTCGAGTTTAGCCTTCAGTTACAGCTCATGTAAGAAGACGCAGTATATATGAGGGGCGCGGTAGCTCAGCTGGTTAAACCGCTGAGCTGGAAGACTGCCTGTAAAAGATCTGATGGTCGGCAGTTCTAATCCCCGCGTGGCGAGGAGAGCTCTCGTCACTAGCCCCAGCTTCTGTCAACCCAGCAGTTCGAAAGCTAAGGCGAGTAGATAAATGGGTACCCCGTTAAAGTGGGAGAATTTGCCGGTGTCCTGTTATTCGGGGGTCGCCCTCGGAGTGAAGGAAGATCCCGGGAATGGCGACAGAGGACGACAGAACCCGATCGGTGAACATCCAGGACGTCAGCAGCCGACTTGGAAGTGAGGTATGCTGGGACATGTAATCCAATGCCTACGGAAGAAGAGTCAGTTCCCCTACCCCCTTCCTGAGCGCGCGGTTAATGATATATATATATATGAATTGTATAAATATAAATTGAAGTGCTGTAACCCGCCTAGAGTCCTCCGATAGGGAGGGGACAGGTGGGGTATAAATAGGATGAATAAATAAATAATAAATAAATAAATAAATGACCCTGCCAAGACACAAACTGCTAATAGGCGCAAAAGGGAATTAAAACAGGGTCGCCACCCAGTGGCAGAATACATCAGCAACTTCCGTCTCCTGGCGCAAGACTTAAAACGCGGTGGCTCAGCGGGTTAAACCGCTGAGCTGTAGACTGCCGATCGGAAGGTCGGCAGTTCGAATCCCCACGCAACGAGGTGAGCTCTCGTTGCTAGTCCCAGCTCCTGTCAACCCAACAGTTCGAAAGCTTAGCAAGTAGATAAATGGGTACCACCTTAAGTGGGAAAATTTGCTGGCGTCCTGTCGGGAGTCGGTTCCACCGGAGGAAAAAGATTGGAGGAAAGATCGAATGGCGGCGGTTACGACAGACCCGGAAGTAATATCTACAAGGACGTCAGCAGCCGTCTCAAGGCATCTTGGGATATGTAGTCCGGAGCCTTAGAAGAGTTGGTTCCCTTACTCCCTCCCCTTACGCGCGCTTTAATGCACTGTATAAATTTGATGAATTGCATAATGAAAATGTGTATGTATGGAAGCCGCCTACAGTCCTCCGTTAGGGAGGGGATAGGCGGGGTATAAATATCAGAATAAATAAAAATAAAATTTTTATTTTATTTATTATTCCAGGGGCCAGAATACCTGAGGGACCGTCTTATCCCCGTGTTATCGACCTGCCCCACACGGTCATTCAGAGATGGCCTGCTACGAACCCCATCAATTAAAGAGTGTCATCTGATGGGGGCTAGGAGGCGGGCCTTCTCTGTGACAGCGCCCACTCTATGGAACATCTTGCCCCCAGAGTTGAGACAGATCTCCTCCCTCCTGACCTTTAGGAAAGAGCTGAAGACCTGGTTCTGCCACCTGGCATGGGAAGGAGGAAGGGATAGTTCCTCATGGGGGTGGCTAATCCCCTAATTTTATAACTGTCCTTCTTTTAACTATTCCATTACCATCTGGATTTCAATTCAATTTATATTTATTGTATAATTGAGATTTTAAACCTTATTTTGACTTGTTTATTGTGAACCGCCCAGAGTTCCCCATGGGGGGAGATGGGCGGTTATAGAAATTAAATAATAAAATAAATAAATAAAATGGAACAATGAGGCTTTAGTGTCGAGAATTATGGAGGCCACTGTGCTCTTGGGAACCTTCAGTGCAGCAGAAATGTTTTTGTAGCCATCCCCAGATCTGTGCCTTGCAATAATCCTGTCTCTGAGCTCTGCAGGCAGTTTCTTTGACCTCATGGCTTTTGCTCTGATACAGTATGCATTGTCCGCTGTGAGGCCTTCTATAGAGAGGTGTGTGCCTTTCCAAATCATGTCCAATCAATTAAATTTACCACAGGTGGACTCCAATCAAGGTGTAGGAACAGCTCAGCAACTATCAAGAGAAATGGGAGGCACCTGAGTTAAATTTCAAGCGTTGTTGCAAAGGGTCTGAATACTTACTTACATGTGGTATTTCAGTTTTCTTTTTGATAAATTTACAGACATTTCTGAAATTCTGTTGTCACTTTGTCATACTGAGTGTAGATTAATGAGACAAAACATGAATTTGAACAATTGTAGTATCAGGCTGCAACATAACAAAATTGAACAAAGTGAAAGGGTTCTGAATACTTTCTGGATGCACTGTATCTCTTGGTTTGTGGTTTGTATTGGCATATTTAGAATTTATACAAAAAATATTTTCTATTTTTTCCTCCATCCTCTCTTCCCAATTAAGTTTGCATTATCTTTTCCTCCATTTCTTCTTTCCGTTCTGGTACTCCTCTAAGTCTTAAACAATATTCCTTCTCCGTCAGTTCCAATAATGCCAATCTGTCTAGTTCATTTTCTCTTTCAGTTTCTAACAAGTCCACCCTATTGTATTGCCAAGAGTCCACACCTCTTTGATCAGGGGCTAGGGCAATTAGTTCTTTTAGATCCAGATATAATAGCACGCCAGTGGATAAAGAAACTAACAGGTCTCCCCAGAATCTGTAACGAAACTGAAGAATTACGTCGCCTTATTTTTCGTTGTTGAAGGCGTCCATCAATGCGAAGGCATAATTGCATTAACGACTGAAGAGTTGGCAGACATTCTGTTTGGGCCAGCTCATCTAGTACTTCTGGGGATAGCCCCTCCTGAAATTGAAAATGGAAGGAGTTTGGAACAACCAGGACCCTTCCAAGAGCTGGTTGTCTGGCCAAACTGAGCAATTGGGGGAGAAGACCCTTAGTAAGAGAGGTGACCAAGAACCCGATGGCCACTCTGACTGAGCTCCAGAGAGCCTGTGTGGAGATGGGACAAAGATCCAGAAGGACAGCCATCACTACCGATCTGGGCTTTATGGCAGAGTGGCTAGACGGAAGCCTCTCCTCATTGCAAAACACATGAAAGCCCGCTTGGAGTTTGCAAAATGTATCAATGGTACTTCACACCAGATAAACTATCGAAAATGTTTAAAAACGTACCAAATGTATGCTGGAAATGCTCACAGGAAGAGGGAACATTTTATCATTTATGGTGGACTTGTAAAAAAGTTAAGAGATTTTGGGATCAGATATATAAGGTTATTCAAAAAAATGTGAAAGTAAATATAATAAAAAACCAGAATTTATTTTTATTTATTTATTTTTCAAATTTATTCCCCGCCCATCTCCCATGCAAGGGACTCTGGGCGGGTTACAATAAATAAGATTATACAATTTTTGTATATACAATTTTTATTATACAATTATTATACAATTATTTTATACAATAAAATAAGAATTATTCTTATTGTGATTGATGGAAGAATTAGAGTAAAGATATGGAAAGTTATTACTATATATGATTACAGCAGCAAGAATACTTTATGCTCAACGTTGGAAGGAAGAACGAATACCGACAATAGAAGAGTGGATAATCAAAATAATGGACTTGGCACAAATGGCAAAACAGACTTAATGAAAGATAAAAATATGGCTGGATTCAAGAAATCAAAAACGGGACCCTAACCTACCCACGGCTCGCCAGACGAAGTGGGCATGCGTGCGCATGCACACACTCCAACTAACAAAGCCTCGACGACAGCGTGGTCCCTGCAGTGCCCCGGCAAGTGGGGCGGGTGGCCACTCTCTTTGTTCCCCTCGCCACTTCCAGCCCAAGCCCTCCACTGCTGCAGCGGACACGGAGAGCACGAGGGTCACCCAATGTGGGCAGAAGGGTACCAGGGGGAGCGTGAGCTTGCCCCAGACCGCAGCCCCAGGAGGACGACACGCTCGGTCCATCTGTGGTCACTGCCCAGCCAGCAGGGCAGAGGCAAGCCATGCCGGCGGGCAGCGGAGCCCCCCTTCGCTTCGACCGCAGGTGTGACTGGTTCGGCCAGCCAATTGCGCCTCCCGTTTTTCGGCCCACCTCTCAGCTCATCTAACGTGCGCACTGATAGGCAGTGGAGGTTCCGGCCCGACTTTCTCCAATTGGAGGCTCTGGCTCCAATTTGAATTTCGCGCCTTCGCCATCCATCAGCAGCTCTTCCTCTTCCGACTCGGCCTCCATCCTGACAGACAGGTTCATGGGTACTTTCAAATTTAAAAAAAAATGGGAGAAAATTGATATTTTTATTAAAATGACAGGACGGTCGGGAATTGTTAAGAATGGGACTGTCCCGTTCAAAACGGTACATATGGTCAGCCTAAACATGACTCATGTTTCTTTCGTTCATAACTCTTAGTGTTTCACAGGCCACCTGAGCCGTCACCACACCCCTTAGATCAGAGCTGTCAAACATGCAGGCCACATGCGGCCCGCAACACTCCCAAGTGTGGCCCAAATCTGATTAAAATGCAATTGGATAACGTTTAATAAAAGTACAAAACATAGATATTACATTTAAAAACAAAGCAATTTTAGTTATGTATCACCAAAATTTCCATGCTCAGTTCTTGCAAGAAGTCCTGCAGAAGCTCACTGCCTCAGCTTAATTGCAGCAAAGATTGCTTGGAGCTGCCATAGTATGGGCTGAGCAGGAGCACCAAGCAACCAGTGAGCTTGTATGTTTCCCTGGACAGCTGGCAGACGGACAGCCTTGCCCTGGTAGCCAACCTGCTCCTGACCCCAGAGCCCCCTGCGCAAGGAGCAACACCTCCTTCCAAAACAGATTGCATTATCTGTTGATTTTCAGACTGCACAAGGTCCATAATCATTGTCAACTTTATAAACATTTCTATTTTTAAATTAATAATGATTGAAGTTTAAGTTCATTCAGAAAACATCCAGAGAAGGGAAAAAATGAAGGGGGGCGATCTAATTGTTTTTTTTAAATCCTTTTGTAAAAAAAATTCCTTTCATTATAATATCAAGTTCCAAGGAAATAAAGTATTTAAAATGCTTTTAAAATTTAAAATCTTTTTAAATGTCGGACTATACACCAGGAGATGGTTGAGTTTTAATTCTGCCTTGCGCACAAAGCCCATTGGAGCAAGCACCTCTCTCACTCCTCACTCCTAGGAAGAACGAACTGCCAAGTAGCTTCTGAAAAATGCTGGCAAGGAAAGTGCAGAGGGCACTTGCCAGGATTCTGAAATGACCTGAAGTTACTGAATAGTATTTTGTTGCTTTCCTGTTCAGTCTTTACTATAGATAGAGCAGGTTAAGAGAAAGAAGAGTCTTTACTGTAATTTATGTAAAACAAAATTATAAATAAATTGAAATACAAAATTATACGTTTTTAAACTTTTTATTTTATAGGAAGGTTGTAAATCTTGTTAACATTCTAACGATAAGATCACAGAATTTTTCAGACAAGATGGGAGCTATATTTGTTTTCTTAAGTAAAAAAAAATGTTTAATTGGTAGACATATTAGTATCTCCAAAGAACGTAATTTAAAACACTATGAAATACAGTTCTGAGTATGATGAATACTTTAGATAAAATAAATTCGAAATCTGCACTTCAAAAGTAAAAGTACTTGCAAAAATCTCTTGAAAACGGCAAGTTAAGCTAAGCTAGTTATGCTATTTGAGAACTCTTAAGTAAACAAAGCGTTTTAGTGAAAGTGAATTTGTGAAGGAGGATATGGTGAAAGCTGCAATAATTCTTTGCCCTAAAAAAGTTAAAACTTTTCAGAATACTTAATCGCAAAACGCTGTTGTGGAAAGAACAAAATTGCCGCTGACATCAGTGGAAGTTACTATAAATCAAAATTGGAAATTGTCTAATTCTGGTCGATGAAAGTACAGGTATTAGTGGACTGGCTCAAGTAGCCATATTTATTCATGCATGCAACAGAAATATTACTGTGAGTGAAGAACTGCTTGATATTCTCTTACGTGACTCTGCAACAGGTGAATTTTTTTTTTAAGTACATGGACTTTTAAAAAAACGTAATTGTCTATTATCAAAACTTGTATGTGTGACAAGGTATATAATGACCATAGTTGATAATTTTTCCAGATACACATTTATCTATCTGTTAAAACACAAAGGTGAAGCATTTGAAAATTTTAAAGGCGTCATATGGGCAAATGGAAAATTCCCAAAACCTGTATCTGCTTTGCAATCTGACAGAGGTAGAGAATATTTATCCACAAAATTAAAGCTTTTTTGTCAGAGAAAGGGATAGAGCACATTTTGACTAACCCTTATACTCCTGAACAAAATGGAGTGGTAGAGAGAAAAGGGAGAACTTTGCAAGAAGAAATGATGTGTTTGCTTAAAGATGCAAAATTATCTTTTAAGTTTTGGGGTGAAGCTGTTTCAGCTGCCTGTTATGTTCAGAACAGATTGTTTAATAGTGTGATTAGAGATACACCATTTCATCTGTTCTATATGGGGGGAAAGCCAAAAGTAAATCATTTTAGGATTTTTGGAAGTGCAGCATGGGTCCATGTACCCAAGCAAGTAAGGAAGGGAGCTTCCAAGACAATAAAAGCAATTTTTGTTGGATATGAACAGAGCCAGAGGAGCTACAGGTTCATAGTAGGCAATAAATTAGTCATTAGCAAAAGTGCTTCATTTACTGAGCAAAACTGGGAGAAGTTAAATTCCAGTTCTGCAATTGATTTATCTTCAAGGGAACAGCAAGGTTTTGCTGATGGTGATTTGCAAAATTCTTTGCAAAATGAGAGCAAAGAGGAGTAGGAAAGTGATCTGTCTGTAGAGACAGATGCTTCACAGGAGGAAGGTGATGTAAAACAGAATATTAGCTGTGTAGTTCCTTGCAGTTCTCAGAGGGTTAGGTTAACAAGGGAATTCCTCCAAAAAGTGTTGAAGTAGACAGTGTGAGAGCTTTTCACATTTATACTGAACCTTAATCCTTACAGCAAATAGATGAGATGCCACCTGAAATTGTAAAATGCTGGCATGAGGCTATGCAGCAGGAATTAGTTTCCTTAAAGGAAAACAAAACCTGGAAATTGGTAGATCTACCTCCAAATGAGCGCTGTCTAGGTTGTAGATGGGTTTTTAAACTAAAAAGATGCAAATAGAAAAATTCAAAAATATAAAGCAAGGCTAGTTGCAAAAGGTTTTACTCAAAAGAAAAAATTTGGATTATGATAAAACATTTGTACCAGTAACAAAAGGGGAATCCATCAGTTTGCTGTTGAAAGTTGCTATGAAAAAGATGTCTGTTCACCAATGATATACAAACTGCATTTTTATATGGTGAATTAAATAAGAAATTATACAAGCAACAACCTCCTGGTTATGAGCAAGGTCAAAATCTTGTTTGTGAATTGCACAAGTCAATTTATGGGTTGAAGCAAGCTGCACGTTGCTGGAATATCAAACTGGATGAAACATTGTAGGGTTTTGGTTTTGAAAAAGGAAAAGCTGATCCATGTGTTTATATTGAGACAAGCAAGGTTTCATCTATCTATGCTTGTATGTTGATTATTTATTGCTTTTGTTAACTCTTAAAAGAAAAGGAAGAAAAGAAGAGGCTATTTGAACTGTGAACAAACAAACTATACTTCTGGGTGAGCTACTATTTCAAGACGCATTCAAGAACTGGACTTATTTATTTCGAACTGCCATATTTATGTAACTCTCCTCTGTTCTGAGCTTTCTAGATTGTGAATTAATATAAAATTAACATAAGGTAAAGTAACTAAAAATGAACACAAGGAAACAGATCAGAAGTGGGTCTGGGTCTGGTGAAGCAATGTTTGAAGAGTATACAATGAGAACATCACAAAACATTGTTCAAAATGTAACCCAGTTATTGGGGAAAAAATTAGATGGCTTTGAAAAGATTAGATCAAAAATTAGAAAAGATGGACAAGAGAATAGAAAATTTTTTAAAAGTCAGTAAGAAAATGAATTAAGGATAGATTAGCATTATTGGAGCTAAAAAAGAATACTGCCTGAGAATCAGAGGACTGCCAGAAAGGAAAGATGTTGAAATAGAAGAAACAATTATACAAATGTTAGCAAACATAATTGGTTGGGAAGACGAGAAGATGGAACAAGATATAGAAAAAAATTTCGGGTTAATTCTAAATATGCCATGATCCGCCACAAACCAAGGGACATAATAACTGAATTCTCAAGAAAAAAAGACCAGAGATTTGATACTGCAGGCACACTTTGATAAAAAAATTAACATTGAAGGGGAGGATATCATTGTGCTAAAAGAAATTCCAGCAAGAATCTTAAGAAAAAGGGAAGAATGTACTTTTCTTATGGATGTACTAAAAAGAAATAAAATCCCATTTAGATGGGAAAAGCTAGAGAGAGTCAGTTTTACTTTTCAGCAGGAAAGGTATAGACTTACTTCAACTTTGAAAACTAAGGAATTCTTAAGGAAATATAGAAAAGATACAGAACAAGACAAAGGCAGGAAGGAAAGAAAAAGAATTATCTAGAGAAGAAACAGCATCAGGCTCCAAAGAATTTGAGATCCTGCTTACAAATGAATAATTTAAAATGTTTAACTTGGAGTATCAACGGAGCTAATGCTCCAGCAAAAAAGAAAAAAATCTTTCACTATTTGAACAAATTAGGACAAAATGTAGTATGTATTCAAGAAACATTAGGAAAAAAGAAACTAATTATTTGGTGAATAAAAATTTAGGAAATGAATTTATACCTGCAAATGAGAAAAAGATAAATGGAATTTTTATGTAAAGGCCTATCTAAAACCTAAATTATTAATTACTGACATGAATGGTAGATACATTGCAACTGTAATAGAAATACAAGGATCTAAAATGATAATAGTGGGAATTTATACTCCAAGTGAAAATCAAAACAAATTCTATAAAGATTTACTAAATGAACTATCAGCCTTTTCATGTAACAGCTGGTGTATGATGGGAGATTGGAATGGGGTTACCGTACCCATAATAGATAGGAAATCTGAACAACGAAAGTAAACAAGGGAAATTACCCCAATCTTTCTTTGAATTGAAAACCTGACACTCGTTGATTCCTGGAGACATAAAAATGGATTAGCTAAAGATTATACTTTCTATTCAGATAGATTTAAATCACTTTCAAGGATTGATATGATCTGGATTTCTTTAAATTTGGCAAACAAAATTTTTAACGTAAGCATTCTTCCAAAAACTTTCTCAGACCACAACCCAGTTAATATTGTAATAAATATTAATATTGTAATAAATATTGTAATATTGTAATTAATAAATTGTTAATTCATTAATATTGTAATAAAGTTAAGACCTAAAAGTTACAGATGGAGACTAAATGAAACTATTCTGAAGAAACAAAACTTAGTAGAGGACTGTAAAAAGAAACTGAGTTTTTTTAGCTTAATTTAAACAATGAAGTTGATGTGGGAATGGTATGGGAGACTAGAAAGCATACATGAGAGGTTACTTTATGTATTTAAATAGGATACTAAAGAAAACATCTCAACAAAAATTAGTTTTAGACCAAATTAAAATAAAGGAAAAGGAATTACAAGAAAAACCCTCAGATGAAAGAATAATTTACCAAATTAAATTACTACAACAAGAAGTAAAGATGTTAACACTAAAAGATATTGAAAGAAAATTGATATATGCCAAGCAAAGAAATTTTGAATTTGCAAATAAAACAGGTAGATGGTTGGCTTATAAATTAAGGAAGGATGAAGGAAAAAAAATGGTTACCAAGATTCGAGAAAATAATGTAGACCTAGTAGGTAACAAGAAAATCAAAAAAGCATTCCAAAACTTTTTCTCAAGTTTATATAAAAAACAAGAAATTTCATTGGAAAAAATTGATGAATATTTGCTGAAACATAGACTCAAAACTGTCATACGTCTAGTAATTAATACTTAACAGTCCCATTACAAATCAGGAAATATTAGGAGCGATAAAGAAACTTAAATTAGGGAAAGTACCAGGACCAGATGGTTTCTCAACAAGTTATTACAAACGCTTTATAGAACAAATCATTCTACCATTCAAAAAATTACTAAACTCGATTATGGCTGGACTGACCATTCCTAAGACGTGGACAGAAGCAAATATCATATTACTTCCAAAAGGAGGACAAGACCCAACACTTTGTAAAAGTTATAGACCTATATCCCTATTAATGACTATAAATTATTTACTTCAATCTTAAAAGATTGAAAATAGTCCTTCAAGGAATTATTAAACATGACCAAAGTGGTTTTTTACCCAAAAGACAAATTAAAGATAATATAAGTATATGCCCCCCCTTATAGTTTACCTGACCCTAGTACAGCTTCCCAATTACCCTTCTTCATAGATTGACTAAACATGCCTTGTTTGCTTGAAGGAGAAGGGACCCACTGTAGCCATGAGCCATGAAAAAGGGAGATGAGAAATGTTGCTTTTTGCTAACAGGAATGGAATGTGTTAATGAGGTAAGCCTTCACACAAAGAAAAGCCCCAGTGAGAACAGGATGGCCCCAAGGTCTTCTGACTTCAGACTCTGTCAGGTGTCTTATTTTGAGCTCAGTTTGATTGCAATGTAACTATGAATCCAAGGACAATTAAATCAAAAGAGTTATACAGTATTCTAAGTGAACAAACTATCACTTACTGTAAAAAATTAAGGTGAATAACACTGAGCATAGACTTGAGAATTACTGATAGGAATATTAAGGCTATCTGTCAAAAAAGGTGTAATACGCATACATCAATCTATCTTAGTTACAAGCCCTATATGTTAACTTTTAAGCACACTAAATATTATACACTTGCTTTCATGAATGTCTTCCTGGTTTTTCTCCTGCCTTCTTCAATAACAGCTTTTGTTTTATTTATATTATGTAGTATTTACCCATATATAATGCCTCAATGGAATTCATGCTCAATTTTACTTTTTAAAGATTTTAAAAAATCACCGAAACGAGGTTCAGCCTCAAAAAATGCAAACGCTGCATAAATCTTCAAATAAAAACCCTAACTCTTTAAGTATAAAATCCTAGAAATATTTTATTACCCTATTCTCCCACCCAAAACATACTACTACAAAAGCGGATTTGCACTTCAAATTAGAAAAAAGGTTTTTTTTCTAAAAGCTAATATGCTTTCCTACCCTTTACGATTTTTCTCTTTTTAAAAAAGCGTTTTTTGTACCTATTCCTTTAACGCCCCTCCCGGCCTTCCTTCAACAAAACACACGTTACAACTAGTTTCTCAACCACCCACAACCACCTCCCAAAGCACTGAACACGGTACCACGCCCGCCCAGCCCCATTTATAGTCTCAAGTTCCAAAAAAATCTCGCGAGAACCAAGCCGTCGCCAAGCGTCGAAACAACCCTCGCCAATAGGAATTGGGCGAGATTCTCGCGAGACTATCCATTACCCACTCCCAAAGAGTTACAGGCTAATGTAGTTGAAATGAACACTTCCGGCTTTCTCATGGAACAAACGGCACAATAATTTATTCGATAAAGAAGCGATATTTGGCATGTAGAGTGGTTCCTCTTGTTCACTACCCGGTTATACACTGCATATTATTTGATTAATATTTTTTCCCCAGGAACTCAGGGCAGCTTACAAAGAAACTTTTGAGGAAGGTTTGGCTGAGACAGAGGAACTACTCCAAAGTCACCCGGTGAGTTTTCATAGCTAAGGGTGGAATGGAACTGCGGAAACCAGACTAATTGCGTTCAAACTGCAACCGAAGTGTATGTTGCTCTAGACTTCCTCCAGCCCTTTCCCCTGCCATGGAATTTCCAGGGCGCCTGTCCATCGGGGTCACTCGGATCCTTACGGTAATTCATGCCCGCGGAGGCTTCGCGTTCCATCCCCGCCCCACTGGGAACCTTTGCGAGATTCAACCTTTGGTGAAACTCGCCAGGCTGAACAGGATCGGGTGTGTGAACTTACTTCAGAGCTAGAGCTGGACAACGGAGTTCTGCGGTTTCGGGGTCCTAGGAAAAGAAGCGCTTTGCAGTGGAAAAGTGGGTTGGCGTTGGTGTTTTTGTTTTTGTTTCCCCCTGCAAGACGGAGGCGCGGTAGTTTGCAACTGCAAAAGGGAGGGGGGGGGCGTTCAGCTCCCAGGAGAATCCTGAACAGAATCTTCTTCTATCCCACCGTCCCGTTTACTGCAAGACAGGAGCTTGTTGTCTTTCTCGACTGCTCCCTCCCCATATGATTTCAGGAAGACAGGGCAACGTATAGTAGCTGCGGGCAACTACGGCGTGTAATTCATTCAAGCACACCAAGAATAGCTATTGCCTCAAAATCTGCTTGGGTAAAAGGCACGTGAGGCTTGGTTATATTAGTAGCTGGATCTGTTTTTGCCTTGTGATGAGCGTCCGGAAGTGAAATTTGGACGGTCACGCAGGTGCATGGTTCGCGTAGAGATAGACTGAGAAGTTGACTTGCAAAGCCTATATACGTGCATTGCTTGCGTAAATTGTGAATTAGAGGAAGAAGCGTGTGAAGCGCCCCGCTGGAGTACTGCCTCACAGGTGGGAGGAAACCCAGGCAAGAGGTATCTCAAAAAAAAAAAATCAAATTATTCTGTGTGTGAGATTTCACCTCCTTTGTGAGATACAAGCCTAGTTTCTTTGCTGCTGAACGGCTGCCTCCTGCTTGGGGCAAAAAACAAAACAAAAAACATAGCAGACCCAGGACTCTGCTGAGCTGCGAGTTTCATTCATTCATTCATTCAGTTTTGTAAACATAAACGTGTTTTGGGCTTCTTGTCAGTTTAATATAAAGGTGAAGCCACCCAGTCATTGAACTTTGAATATATGAAAGCTACATTCCCAGCATGCTTCCTTTCCTCTCATTTGTCCACTACAAGTCTGGGATGTGAATGTTTGCAGTTCCCAAATTTCAGTTCCTCACTTAGAGCTCTTCCCTCCCTCCATCTCCATGGATTTCAACTCTGCTTTAAAGAAATGTTCTTTCATTCTCCCTTTCAGTTTCTGCTTTAATTCTGTTTTTCTTCCCCTTCATCTCTGCCAGATGCAGTCAAATTATAATTGATTATCTTAACCTCCCAGAAATGTTTTTCTCTGATCTGTGATTGAGTATAGGTGAACTCTTAATCCAAACAACATTTGTCTTTTGACATCAACTAGGAATACCCTCAGTTCATTCCATAAAAAGCCATTTGAATGGCAGTTCCAAGCAGAATAACATTAATTGCAAATCAGTTTGCATGATTTCTGATTAAACTGTTACGTTTATTTTCAAGTTTTTGCTAAAGTAAGCTGATGATAATGAAAGGGTGATGAATATACCAGAGAAGCAAAAACTAATGGCTCTCATTTGCAATTATAATTCTGATAAATTTACCTTCTGTTTTTTCATAGGACACAGATTGGTCTGAACCATGGATTTTAGCTCTTGTGTTTTTCCACATAGTCTGCTTATTTTTTACTTACCTTTCATTCCAGCACTATCGTTTGCAAATAGGACATTTCCTTTCTATCAGTAAGTATTACATGAAGTATGTCTATGACATCTTTGTTCTGTGTTTAACAATGAGATACATTTTTAAGGATCATATGTGAATGTTCTTCGCTCATTAAGAATGCTTAGTCTATAAAGAGTCACACTAAGTCATGATTTATAGAATAAACTACAGCTGGCTAAATTCATGCAATATACTAAACCACGGTTTACAAACCAATAATCTTGGACTCATTGAATATACTAAACCACACCAAATGCTGTATTATAGCTCAAAGGGATACAGTAGTGAGGATATTCTGTCCACTGAACAGCCACCCCAGATATTATATGGTACGAGAATAGCTACATCTTGAGCAGGCCAGTACCCCCAAATAGGTCCAGTTGGGGTAAGAAAGAGTGGGGAATATATAAGCGATGAAGTGGGGAACTTAAGTTTTGATATGACTTAAGGCCTTTTAAATTCCTTCAGAGTCTATTTTTTTAAGACCTGAATTTTTGCTCTTCCCATTCTGAGAGCACACTAGGGGCTACACTTTTTGCCCTTTTTGACTAAAGCAATGTGTGAGCCCAAGCTATGACTTTAATCTTAGCTAATGCTCTGACAGGAATATTCCCATGATACAGTTCCACTCACGAGAGGGAAATTCAGTCTTAAATCCATTAGGTCTTCCTCATGGCCCTCTCTACTGTTGGGAGAAGGGTGTGTGATGAATTAGTTCATGAATGAAGTTTCTATATTAGATGATTAAAAGAACCCTTTATTTAATTCTGTGTTGAGTTTATGAACTATCTGGTCTTGCTATAATGATAAATGTAATTTTTTTAAAAAGATACAGAAGTTTTCCACTTGCTTAAGTCAAATCAATAGTAGGGAAGAAGCATATGCACTATGTAAAAAGCTTTTTACTGGGAAAAAAATATCTGCCATATACTAATCCTTGATTTCAAAGGTGAGGAACTGTGGTCCTCTAGACATTGTTGAATTACATCTTACATTTTCTCTCACCATGGAATATGCTATATGGGGATCTTTGGAATTTGACTCTACATGTTCCCCACTCAGGCCTTGACTGCCCCCCAGCACCTTCCAACCACACTACCAGGCAGTTTTTAGGTGAAGTTTTAAAATTGGGGATAGGAACAGTTTCTTTCCAGAGGCCTCCAATTCCCATTCCTAGTCTTACCACCCAAAGCCCAAAAAGGGTTGAAAACATTATTGTCCCTACCAGGGATGTTGTAACATCACTGATTGGCTTTTAGCTGTTGTCCCTCCTGCTTTATTTGGGCATACTAAGTAATCTTGGGATTGAGGCACTGGGCATGCAGGGCATGTACATTGTGCAGGCTTTCTGTTTACAGCCACTCCTCGTTTAGCAACTACCTTGGTTAGTGACCATTCGTAAATTGTTAGCCCTGCGAAGTAGTCCAGACACACAACCAGGAGTACTAGCTCTATCTTTATAGTAAGATTACATTAACAGAAACTTGCAACACTGAAAACATTTCTCCCCTCCTTTCCTTTTACTCTCCGGAAAAGTAGGACGGGCCCCTTCTGAAATGTTTCCCATGCCCCCTCTCCTTCTGTGGGCTGAGAAATCTTTTGCATGCCAGTTGTCCAGTCCGCGGCTCTCCCTCCTGTCTCCCAAGGTCATTCCCACAGACCATTACGATGGTAATAAACAGTAATAAAAAATTCATTTTCCAACCAAAGAGCGCATTTATGACCAGACTTCGTGCACCTGACAACAGCACATGCTGGAGTGAGAGTAACACTGGCATTGCTGCACGAGAGAACTTTATCTGAATGAGACAGCAATAACCAGAGATCTTTGCAGTCTCTCTCTCTCTCTCTCTCTCTCTCTCTCTCTCTGTCACATGTTCACTTCACGACCATTTCGCTTAATGACCTGGGTGCTGGAACAGAACTCAGTCGCTAAACAAGGAGTGGGTGTATAAAGGTGCACGCCAGGCTTCTCGATCGGAAGTTCGTAGGTTTGAATCCCTAGCCCCGCGTGATGGAGTGAGCTCCCGCACTTGCCCCAGCTCTTGCCAAATTAGCAATTCGAAAGCATGCAAATGCAAGTAGATTAATAGGTACCACTTTGGTGGGAAGGTTACAGCGTTCCGCGTGCGTCATGCCAGCCACATGACCGTGGAAGCGTCTTTGGACAACGCTGGCTCTTTGGCTAACCAACAGAGATGAGCACCGGCCCCTAGAGTCGGACACAACTGCACAAATGTGCGGGGGGAACCTTTATCCTTTAACCATCTGCAATTGTACTTGTCTTTCTAGTGATCCTGGTATTCTGTGCAGAATATATAAATGAAATAGCTGCTGCAAACTGGAGGTAATTACATGAATATCTTACAACTACATAGAATGTTACACTGTATTGAAAAGAAACCCTTCTATTCCTGTTGGTTTTGTACTTTTATGATGTTTTTAGCACATTGCCATATAAACCCCACATATTGGCAGAAGCTAGAGGTTGGCAATATATGCCTTCCAAGTGTGTTTGGATTGCAACTCCCATCTTCTGTTACCATTGGCCATGTTGCCTAGGGTTGATGGGAAATTGAGTTTAGCAACACACAGAGGAACACATGCTACCAATCTCTGGCAGAAGTCATAAAATTAAATTCCTTTAAATACTGCATGCCAAACACCCTAACAATGGAGACCAGAGGGTGTGCCTAATTTATGTCATTGAAATCAGTGAGATTTTAGCGTGCTTCACTTTAAACCCTTGATGTTCAGCAGCATAATCTGTAAACTTTTCTCTTTGGAACAAACATTTTCATGCTGGGAATTACCAATGTCTTGTATGCAGTATTTGTGTTTTTTAAAAAGATCTTTAAAAGAAAGGAAAGTTTGTGACTTGGCAAGAGAAAGCTGAAACAAGATAGGCTTTTCCTTTCCAGTTGCTGCCTTGTGCCCAATGTTTGCATAGTTGGGCTTCCTGATAGAAGACGCCAAGGCCCAACAGCAGGAGCACTGCAAACATTATTCTAGGTGTGCATTTATTTGAGACCCCTGCCCCCTTGCATGGCTAAACTGAGCCAAATGCTCAGGAGGGGGCAGCAAAGTACAAGTGGCACAAAGCAGGTGTAAACTTGGGAAAAACAGTTTTCAAACTTTTGGTATTTAAAATTAAGGAGTAGAATCTTACCTCTTAAAAGGTGCTTCAATTTGGAATGCAGTCTTTTAGTCGATCTTCTATGGCACAGCTTTCCAAACTGTGTGTTGCGACACTTTAGTGTGTCGCAACACACAGTTTGGTGTGTTGCCACACAACCCGGAAGCGGCGGCGGGGGTGTGCATGGCGGCGCGCCATCAGCGCTTCCGCGTTTTAGCGGAGGCCGCCACCTCCATGCACACCCCCGCGCCACTGCCGTGCACGCCGTCACCGCCGCTGCCGCTGTTGGTCTGTCGCCAACGGCGGCAGATTGGAAAGCTCTGTTCTATGGCATCTATTTTCACCAAGGATGTTTATTTTTCTTTTTGCTCCTTTGCAGATTGTTCTCAAAGCACCAATACTTTGATTCCCGAGGAATGTTTATTTCATTAGTGTTCTCAACACCATTACTGCTAAATGCCATCCTCATAGTGGTAAGTGCTCATCTCTTGCCTTAAATATGTCGGCATCAAGTCAAAATACAAAAGGGACCAGAACAAAATGTTGCATTGTGGAAAGTTCCTGTTCAGGGTGTCTGGTGACCCTTTTGTGATGTTTGATACCCAGGCATTTATTAGTAGCCATGATAAACATAATGCAAATTACATCACTTGCCTCATTTGAGTGATATCATGACACATATGACATCATTTGCTCCCCCAGCAGAGACTCTCGGCTTTGTACCAAAACTTGGTAACCTTTTTGGACCACTAAAGAGTGTTAGTAATGGAGACCAGCAACACCCATCCTTCTGAAGGACAAATTGTATTTATTTTGGTACCAGAAGCTGCAGTAGCAAACCTAAGAAGGGTCAGGAATTCAACCCCCTTATATAGGCTTATGCAAATTAAAGTATACCTGTAATCTGTAAGGTCAGGAGTAATGAGGTGGGTAAGGTAGAACTACGAAGAGTGTTTTATTGAGGAAACGCAGAGTGTTTTTCTAATAAAGGTTACTGTCTAGTGAGTTATTTCTCCCTGTTACCTCCCCTTCCTTGCCCCCCATAGCTTTCCTCACTTTAAAGTATCCTTCGTCAAGATAATCAACATCCTTTTGCTTTTTGAGCATTTTATGAACTGGGACTTGTATTGTTTCTCTGAGGGACTCAGGAAAGGTGACGGGTGGGTGGGTGATTTGCTTCTCCTGACTTTCGCCATGTTTTCCTTCATAGGCATCATAACATGATTTGACACCATGATCTAGGCTTCCCCTCCTTTTTCAGTACCAAAATGTCACAATATCCACTAGCCCTGTGCAAGAATGCTCAAATGTGATGCAACTTTGTACATTTAAAAGTAATGTTTATCTCTAATTGGACTGGTTGTGAGGCTGTTCGGAGGATGACAGATGTCCTGGGGTCTGTAGTCACCATTTGATTAACCCTTGCTTTAGATCATAGCTTTCCAAACTCTGTGTCGCGACACATTAGTGTGTCGCGAGAAAACCCGGAAGTGCTGATGGCGCGTTGCCGCCACGGCGGTGGTGTACGTGACGGCAGCGGCGCGCCATCAGCGCTTCCGGGTTTTAGCGCGAAACACAAGGCCGCCATGCGCCACCGCTGTTGGTGTGTCTCCAATGGCGGGACTTTGGAAAGCACTGCTTTAGATCATTTACCACACCCCCAGGATGTTTGTGGTGGTGGTGGTGGTTTTTTTTCCTCACTACCATTCTGATAGCATTCTGTACTCAGTAATGAGGTTTTGTTCTCATTTGGAAAGATTGTCAGTACTTCAGATACTGGGTTTCACCAAGCTTGATGGTGCCTTCTCTTATGTCTGGAGATTTGGGTTGCATAAAGAGAGGCACTTGGAAAATCAAAACACTATTAGGAATTGTATTTCACTTGTCATAATTTTTGTTTTTCAGATTGCTTGGGTTTATAAAACAGTGAACGTAATGACAGAACTGAAGACAATACAACAGAAAAGGAAAGCAAGTAGAGAAAATAAGAAAAGTGAATAAATAAGTATTTCTTTTATAACTGGTTATGTGACAAGTATTCTGTTACCCATAATAATTTGAGGTTGGAAGATTTGGATTTTTACACTCCTTCGTAGCTTCCTTTTGAGCACTCTGTTAGAGCAATTCTTACATGGTTTTTCACTATATAGACTAATTCATTCTGAACCAGTCATAAAGCATTTCATATGTTTATTAAAGTTTCTCTAATGTACTATTTTAACATTGCCTTATGCATGGGTTATTCAGGTATTTATGATAGATTTTGTGCATCAAATGTGCCAAGATGTCAGATGAACAAGTAAATTTTAATACATAAAACTGGTTAGCTGCATGATTGTCACCCATGATTAATTTCTGTTTGGCAACTATCATAACAATATAACTAAGAGCATTTATATAACATTTATACAACGTTTTCCTGATACAAATCTAACAGTTGTTAGTACAAACGTCAATAATGCAAAAATGATAAAACATTGTGTTGTGACATGATGCAACCCCTCAGCCTTTTATTTAATTCTGTGTTGACATAACATCAGATGCAAGTATATAAGTCACATGGTTTGTGTTGCAATGCACGTTTTGTCATCCCCCACTTTGTGAATGCTTATGCTAAGCTTACTTGCTTGGTTGTAAATTTCTTGGATTTTGTGGGCATTGTATTCAAACGTTTATATCAGAAGTGTAATTTAATAGTGTGGGTTGCTGTACTTGTCATATGTACATTTTTCCTGTTTTTTCTATTAAATGCTTAAGCGTTCATTAGGTTCTCTCTGCTTTTTTAGACAGTTACACTTTTGGATTGCATACCTATATCCATTTATGTAGGACCAAGTCTTACTGAACTCAGTCTGAAACAGTTTTACTAACAAGTAAGATTACTTTCAAGTAAATGTGAATAGGATAGTGCTGTGCAATTACAAGTTCAGAGTTGTAGCAACATAACAAATTGCTGTTCAAGAAACAAGCAAAGTCTAATACAAGGAAGACATGCAATGTGAGAAGCTTACACAAGTAAAATCAAAATCCTGGATTTGAATCCTGGATACAGAGATGAAAATAGAGCTTCTGTAAACTTGGTGCTAGTGGCAACACTGGATTCAATCCTACATTGTAAGAGGAACGTTCAATCCTGCTTTGGACAAAATGGTAACCAGAGTTTTACTTCAAACCAGAAAAAGAAGGTTGATATTTTTGCACATGTAGATTTCGCACAACAGCCTGATGGTTCTGTTAGTCTTGATCCTATAATCCCAAAATATACTTTGATTTTTTTTGAACATTTACAGGACTCTAAAAAAACTAGTATGCCTTACAAAAAAAAAATTAATAATCCAAAAGATGAGAAAAGGATGTGATTAGGAAGGTAGGAAAAACTCAGTGTCAGGTATTAGTTTTTGCCTTTTTATATCATACACTTGGAATGGAAAACAGTTCATAGAGACAAACTGAAAATAGCTGAGACATTGGAGTAATTCTATTTGTCTTGTCCCTGTCATACAATCTGATGGGATTGTAGATTTCTGCTTTCCAATTTTGAGAGATTACTGTGAGGGAAGGTATTTTTCTCATGTTGCTACGGCATAGAATAAAAAAAGTGGATTTGTGCCTCTTGTGTATGGAATCATTTTAAACATGGCAGCTTGGATTCAAAGTTAGAGAATCAGAAGGATTTCTTCCATTCCTGGAATAGTTTTCAAGGGGTATTAAAAATAACTCCTGTTTCACTTCAGTGGGGCTAATTTGTTAGGATTGTAGCCTTAGGAGGTAAAAATTATTAAAGATCCTGGTACATAATCTTTAGTTAGAGTTAGAAGCTTTCAGGAAGAAGGCAAGATAAAAGAAAAATGTTTATATAATACAAAGATATATGCAAAACAGGTAATATTTTAGTAATAGAAAATAACAAATACAGATGTTTGTAGAATTGTCTAACTCAGGAGGGAACTGCAGATTACCCCTTTCATAGGAAAAGGCTATCGAAATATAATTCTGAGATTTGAGCAGTTTGAAAATAAAGTGAAATTATCCAAATGTTTGTATTTTCTGCTATCTACCTTTTAAAATGTTGTAATTCAAGATGTAAATAAAGTGTAATCCATGGAACAAAAAACGCCATCCTCACTGGAGCACAATGCATGCAATTTGCCACCAGATGCTGCTGTTCACACACTTTTTGGGACCCTGAAATCGATAGGCATTAAACAGGGCCATCTAGAGAGATTGAAGCAGGGAACCTCTCCTGTTTTGCATTGTTTTTTGAGATAGCCACACAAACAGGAAAATTATGCGGCATCATCGCACAGTAGAAAAGTGAAAAGCAGGGACTTTGCCTTGTAACTGATTACTATAACTAAAGAGTCCGATCCAACTGAAGAACCATAGTTATGTGGTCTCCAGCGACTGACCACGACTGCGTCCAATCCAGGCAGAGAATTCTCCACAGACATATTTTACATGAATGTTTGCCTTGATAGGACTTACAAATTATTAATTTTTTACTTACAAACAGTAAACAATTTAAAAGGTGATTAATTACATTGATTATAAGGTAAGCTGGGTTACAAGCTGCTAGAGCCTAATGCAATGAACTCTTAGAAGCTCACAGGACTGTTCTCAAGGCAGCCTTTGACTGTTTTCCACTAGATTCATCAGGTTTGCAGATCCCAGAATTTCCAGCCAATGTGGTCAAAGCTGAAGTGGCTGGGTATTCTGGGAGCTGTAGTCCTCAACACTCTAAAAAACCCAAATTTGGGAAAGGTGGGTTTAAGCCATAATGTTAAAGGTTGAGGATCTAAAGGAATTGCTGTTTCATTCAATGCCTTATCTAGGTGCCCTGCCTTTTTTTTATTATGAATTTTATTAAGTTTAAAGAAAAAGATAAAAGCTACGAAAAAACAAAAAACTACAAAAAAGAAGAAAAACTAAAAAGGTGTGAAAACAAAAGAAAATTTTTTTTACAACATTGAAGAAAGGTGTAACTTCTGACTTTTAACAGCAAGGATATACAAAAACTTTCCATAATCAATCTCTTATACTATATTAAACCAAAATCACATTATTTCTATAAATCATTCCCTTTTAGCACATTATAAAAATCACTAAGTACAGTTACTCCCTCCCCTTATATTAAAATAAAGGGGAACAAATCATATAAACCACCTAAACAACTCCCCCCCCCCAAAAAAAATAAACACTTATTTAATTATTCCCTTCCTACTACTATTCTATACATTTCTGTCTACTATAATAAAAGTCAAACTAAAAAGCACATAAATTGTCTGTCATTATACTAAATAATGCAACAGTTTTAATAATCTTAATAAACCCAAAAAAGAAAAGCAATTCGAAACGATGACCTTAAATAAAATTCTTAAAACCATCCAAATAAACATTTTTATACCCTAATAATCTTAATCCATATCCTTAAAAACAAATAACATCAGTCAAGCCCTAAAAGTGATCCAGATAAACATTCTTTAACCCTTATCCCACTTCAAAATAAACCAAAGCATTTACTGTACATATCCCCACAATGTGCACAGAGCTTTTCTCTTGAAAAAATCAAACAGCCCAACTGCCCCCCTCAAAAATGCCAACTTATCTTCAGAAAACCTCCCATACATAATGACCCCTCATAATGATGGAGATTTCATAATCTCTTTGCACTTATGAGGCCATTTGACCCCTAAGGAGAGGAAAGGTCTTCACAGACTGTCCCTGTGGTGTTTCTCGTCTGGCCCATTGTTAGCAAAATGTGTCTTTGTGTTTAAAAGATAAAAGGGAACTTTCTTTCTCCCCTCTCTTCAAGCTGTAATTGAAAGAGAAGTGAGTCTTTTCTGTCTTCATGTATTTCTCAATAAAACTTGCTTTTATTTCAAATACAATGAATGTCTGCTAGCTAAACCCATGCTCTGCATCCAAGATATTAGGGGGTTTTGGTTTTTTTTTAATGGGGTGTTCTACTACTTAATTATTCAGTATTCTTTTCAGCACTTTGCTTATGTTCAGGAGCATATCTTCATTTCAATTAATGTTGAATTCAAATCTACAACACCTGGTACTTAACTGAATATCTTTTTCATCTACACTGACATTTTAAAGTTGGTTTTTTAATATGGCTTAGATCAGTTCAATACTGCAAATAATTTTCACAGCATTGAATTTTGGTCTTGTTTTGTAGGGTTACCATACTTCTGAATTACACAGACTCCTTTCTTCTTTCTTTCCTTCCAGCACCTTTATGCAGGACAATACAGAAAACACTTTTCTCTCCAGTTGAAATATAACCGTAAATATTGTGATTTATTGTTAATCATAAAATCAACAATCTTTTTGCATACCTGAAAGGAAGGCTAAATATATAGTTTAGAAGGAAGAAATGTAGTAGTTTTGCAGAGTACATTTAATGTTTGTCAAATAGTTGTAGTCAAAATGGAATCAGTTAAATAGTTTTATTTTAAAAGAGACAAAGGGGGGGGAAATGCTGAGCTGGAAGTACAAGAAAGCTTTACACAAATACATGTAGGTCACAAGGACATCATCTTGTGATTATCATTCACCAGTACAATCTTATTGGTGCTAATCTTTGGGATTCATCATTTAAGCTCAAATGAATTTTAAACCTGAAGACAAATTAAATAGTTGATGGAATCAAAGAGACACTCGATATGTTCTCTGTACTGTTCCCACTTAGTTACTTGTCACTCACTCTACTCATCAAGTATTTTGTGAGGAATGAACAAGACAGATCGCTAGCACGGGCAATCCAATCTTTCATTATCTGTTTGAGTTAAAAGATCCTGAAAGGTCATTCACTACCTCCTTTCTCACTACTGAAGCTTGTTCACCTATTTGGTCATCTGTTTTGATTTCTACCGCTGACACTTCCGTTGTACAATAAGAATTTGTCTGATAAGAATAATTAAGCATTTCCAGTTTGAGCATATTGGTTGGATTTGTTTATGCTAAACTATGGTTAAATATGGTTCACTGATTACCCCATACTTGTAGAGTCCATACAACAAATCATGGCTGACAGTTCACAATGGTTGGGTCTGAACAGCATTCTTAGCCATAGTGAAACTATCCAAAACTAGCCCTTCCCCACAAAAAAAAAACAAAACCAAATCTATTCATGGGCAGAAACAGAAATCCTATCAGGATTTAGCTAGAAAAGTCGGCTAAAAGCAACCTGAGATTGCAGGCTAGATTGAAAGTTGAAGAAATATCCTGGAAGAACTCAATGGCAAACAATTCCCATATTGTTGCCAAGAAAATACATAGATATGTCCATGAAGACACTAGGACTCAAGCTTGGTTGGAGGAAGATGTTCTACCCTTTGAATATGGTTCACACTGTAAATTAGACAAGGAATGGAAATATTTTTGTTTCTAGGGATGTTCATAGCTTGATTTCTAGAGCCCAACATCTCGTAGAGTAATATTTTTTTAGGCCATCCCAGAGATTGCAAAAAGATGTAAGCTTTCAAGATCTTCAGATCCTTTCATTTGGCAAGGCTTGTATTTCCTCTATTTGCTACCTACCATGTAAGACTGGAGGCAGTAAATGAGTGCCACTTTCCTGAACTTAGAAATCTTTCTCACTCTTGATGGAGACTGGCCATGGTGGCTGCTCAGTTGTTGGGAAAATATTTTACAGTTCTCTAGGGAACAGATTTCTTTTTTAAACGTAAATTGTATAGAATTCAGGCTGAGTGACATGTATTTCCTACTGAAAGCAGTGGGATTTCAGTGCAACTAGAACACTATCTGGGTGAGATAGAGAAGAGAGGACTAGAAATAAAAAAAATGCAGGTGGAGAGAAATGTTCTGAATAAACATGCAAAAGTTTTCACTTTTAAACTTGTTACATTTGTTGGAAAAATTACTGCCCCAAATAACAAAATAATGTATTAATACTAGGCAAAACACATACAAATATTTACACACTAAGTATTCATGTACAAATTATACCCTCTGATGTTGCAGGGTTAGAGTCATTGTTGGGGGAATCCTCCCCCATATATTTTCCCACATCCATTTCTGTGACAAAGGAGATCTTCCAGATGCGTGGGAAACACCACATGGGCTAGTCTTCGGAGTACTATTGTTTTCACTTTAGTCAAACTGATCACAAAAGACATAGTTCAAGGCTGTGTTCCTTAAATCAAGGAAAAACAGTGAAAGATTCTTACCTGAAAAGCATAAAACAAAGTTCTTTTTTTTACTTGTTGCTGTTGTTGTTGACACACTTTTGAAAGCTGCCATGCATCCCTAGACTACAGCATTTGTGCAATTGAACTAAAACTATTAATCCCATGGAATAGCACCATCACAAAACATGGAACTGAGGCTATTGTGACATGAGATCTTACCGACATATTACATAAGGATAGGGTTCTCCAGGTGTGTCCTGTTTGAACCCTCATCATCTCCAGTTGGGTGTGGACTCCATGGAAGTGTGGACAAATGTACCACCAGGATGCCAACCTGTCTGAGATGGATATAACATAGCAAGAAATTCTGAATATTGAACCCATCATGCTGTGGTTGATTCTTTTCAAGACTGTATTCACATATTATCTGCATTATAAATTACTATCCAAATTACAAAACCACAAATATTTGGTGGTCTTGTGTGAAAGCAAAAAAATATTGGTCTAAAATACATAAATATATATGTGAAATACTAGGTAACAATATAGAGATGAAACCAGAATATTACCTGATAGGTAAAATTGATGACAATATGAATAAAAGACAAAAGATTTTGTTTCTGTATTTAAGTACCGCTGCAAGAATAAAATATGCCCAATATTGGAAAAAAGAAAATACACCAACTAAAGAAGAATGGATTATAAAAATAATGGAACTGATGCAAGTTGATAAACTGACAAATTTAATAAAAGAGAAAGAAAAAGGGAAGTATAGGGAAGTATGGGACCCCTTTACAGAATATATTCAAAAAGAATATGACATAAAATAGTGAGCCAAATAATATAAATAGAATATCAAGTATAGTAAGGGGGGGGAAAACAAATAATGAAATAGAAGAAGTAAGAGAGAAAATGTATACTAGATAGTTACATTTAAATTCTTTGTTAAGAAAGCCGGGAGTAATTTTAGAGATGTATATATATGTAGGTAATGTATGTTAAAGTTGTAAAAATTTAGAGAGATAGGTACGTAATAGAATAGTAAAACAATTATAAGAAAGGGTAGAAAAATAGTTAATGTACTAGAAAAAGATAAAAAAGATGAGGAATGGATTTTAGGAGGAAAGATGGAAAGTAGGAACTGGATATAAGATCAGAGAAGGATTGAGAAGAAGAGAGAAGGATGTAAGAAGAAAAAGGAAAGTAGGAAGAGGTTTAAAAATAAGGATTAGATATTAAGAAATGAATAGAAATGTTTGAAAAATGTGTATATACAACTTGTTATAATGTGACTAAATGTTATGTGTTATGTAAGTTTTTTTTATGTTGAATGTAAATAAAATCATTAAAAATTTAAAAAAAAAAACAAATTACAAAACCACAGATGTCAAAGCCAATGCTCTGATACTTCCCAAAGAGTTTTTTCCCAAAAGCACCGTGCTTAAGGTTAACTGCATACCCACTCTAAGAAAGGAGAACCCAGATCTATCGAAAACCACTCATTTTTAAAACGTACATATGTTAAAATAGAACCGTTAATAATGATTTTGTCATGCTTCACTACTTGTGCTCATTGACAGGTAGGTTTATTTTCCAATGTAAATAGAGGGCAAATGTTCATGATTTATAGCTTATGTTCACCAATCATCTGTTGCCTCACCCCCACCAACATTGTTCCCACACTTTAACAGGAAACACATCTAATAAAGCCTGTGAAAAGTATTTGATATTTATATTGCAGCTGGGATTGATTAGTTGAATCCTCCCTTCAAGAAATATGCAGGTTAAAAAAAACCCACCAAGTGTCTGTCTGTCTGTTTCTCTCTGTGTGTGTTTGTGTGTCTCTTATGTAGAATTGTAACTAATACCCATGTCCTTTGCAATGTTATCTGCAAATGTTACTTCATTAGCTATTACCGTCCTTATTTTCATTTAGTCATTCAGATGACGGTATGGGGTTCTACTGTACATTAAACATAAAAAATGATATGGCCTTATTTGCTGGCTTACAGTCAAATCAGGCATGGCAGAGAAGGAAAGGAAAACAGGAGGAAAGGAGAGAAACATACCAAATGCCAATCAAAATGAACAAAAAAGACCATGACTGAAAATGAAGAAAAAAATAAGAGCTGTTAATAATTTCTGAATTGATAGTAGAAATCAACTGGATTAACGTACAAGATTCCTTCTGGCATATGCAGATATAGGAGAAAAATACTATTTCTCATAAAAGAGGTTGGAAAAGATGATTAATGAGTTCAGGTCTATGAGGGACAGCAGCAAGAAGGGGACCCTGCTCTCCTATTCCCTCAGTGAAAACCAGATATGCGTAAAACTCTGTTCTGATGCTTTGGAACTTCCTGGGTTTTCATGGATGGATGGATGGATGGATGGATGGATGGATGGATGGATGGATGGATGGATGGATGGATATGGCTACCCAATCGATGTGTGACTGAGAATGTTCCCCCCCCCCTCACAGAACATGCTGATCTTCGCCTTTGGGGTTGGTCCATCATTTTTTAGGTAATAAACATAATGGGAACAGGTATCTTCTAATATCACATTCGGCACATCACAAACCATTTCATCTTCCAGAAGATTTATGTCTGCCATTCGGGGAGAAAAGGGGAACATTCCAAGAAACACTGAAAAATCCCACAAACAGGGTTTTGCATATAACCATTGGAAACTACTTCCACTAATGAACCATATGATCAGATTGCATCCTAAACTTTTAGGGCAGGGATAGACAATGTGTGATCCCAGGTCTGCAGCCCCTGGAGACTTTTCTGTCAGCCCTTCGAAGTAGCCCAGATCTGGAAACAGACTCCCCAGTGACTAATGGAACTCTACTGTTGCAGGGTGTAATAACATTGTTTCAGAGTTTCTTCCCACCACCTTTGTACCAAAGAGAATCATAGTGGGGCAATTTTGAGTATCTTTCTCACCATCTCCACTCTTCAAGAGCTAAGTTGATGTTTACGTAACTGCTGTTGCATTCCTTCTTCAAAGTTGTCTCTGTACTCCTCTACATCTTCTGACTAGGATTACTGAATGCCATTATGGGATGGTAAACACATGAAAATGACACTTGTTTAAAAAAAGTGAAATCCTTGTGTTTTATAACTTAAAGCAACAGCAGCCTAAATAATGTCCAGAAAGTAACAGGGAAGTACTGCAAACTTCAAAACATTCACTTACTGTCTTCCCATTGGCTCCCCCAGGATGGATGGATGGATGGATATTCATTAGCAAGTAAGCAACTGACATTTTTCTAGCAGAGTTCCTATCTCTTTCATTCTAATTCATGTTCATTCTCCCCACCTGAGCACTTATCTATGCCACAATCCTTTGCATCTCAATTTGCCAGTTTTACCTGACGGGGGCCCAGAGACACAAGAATTCAGCTGATGTAAATCATCAATCACTGTAGTTCTGGATCAAACTAAGCCTTTGACATGTGTACAGTAACTTGGATTCTGCACATATTTCAGTTTTTCTAAACTAATGCAATTTCTGAATGGGTTCTTGTGTACAACATCATATAGTCTCTCCATTGGCTACCAATAAGTTTATAGATGCAATTCAAAGTGCTGATTTCAACCTATAAAATCCCATATGGCTTCAGGACTACCTCCGCTGGGGAGAAGGGGGGCACCTTAACCATCCAGTTTGTACACCCCAACGAAACCTGTTGGTGGTTCCCAAACCTGGGTGGTGAAGAAGTAGGCTAACCATATTTCCTTGAGACAAAAACGGGACATTGGGATGGCAAAAATGGGACGGGGTTAAACTTATGTAATATTCCGTATTCATGAAAAAGTAAGACGATAAAAAAAGTTTTTAAGAGTTTTTAAGATCCATTTGCTGGTCCTTAAACAGTTCTAAGTGGAAGCAAGGCAAGGCTTAAGAACAAGGCAAGGCTTGACTCAAGAGTTCTAAGTGGAAGCAAGGCAAGACTAAGAGCAAGGCAGCGTTCCTACTTGACAGCAAGGAAACAGGCAGGCACTAGGACCAACGTGGAATCCCAGCAGAGATCGGAGGCAGCAGCAGCTCAGCAAGATCCGGCGGCAGGCTCAGCGATGGCAGCAACGAGGCACGGAAATGGCAAGGCGCTTGGCAAGGCAGGAGGGCAGGTCGGTGGAGCATCGGTGCAGGGCAGTCAGGACGGTTGTCTCCGACAACCAGCTCCTGTGCCTGTCATCTTTTTATCTGCTGAGTTTCCCGCCACTGACGAACAGGAGGCAATCGCTGCTGTCGTTGTGCAGCTCTCTTCTCAGCTCTCCTAGCTTGTGCGCTGATTGGCGGCGGGGAACTCACCTCTAGTCTGGTCTCTGCCAGCTGATCAGCTTCCCCCTCAAACCTTCCCGCGCTTTCCCCAACAACATTTCCCGCACTTTCCCTAACAGGCTCTTAGCCCTCCCTCCTCCACCTCGATCATTACAGGTTTTTTTAAAAACGGGACAAAATTGACATTTATATTAAAACGACAGGACGGTCCTGTTCAAAATGGTACATATGGTCAGCCTATGAAGAAGGCAGGACCCACAGTTTCTCAGTCATGGTCCCTGCCCTTTGAAAGGACCTCCAGTGTGAGTTAGGCTAGCACCTTCCCTACAGGCCTTCAAGAAATTACTTAAGAGTAAGTTGTTCCAGAGGGTATTTGTAGGATGACATTGTCACTATTTTCCCTATTGTAGTTGTTGTTTTCATATTTGATCCCCCCCTTTTATCTGTGTATGTTTGTTTTGTTTTCACTGTGTAAATCACCAGGAGTTGTCAGGAATTGTGGCAGGTATAAAAATACAACAAATAAATATAATAGATGTACATGTTCCTATATATATGTGCTGATTTTACAGATTGTAATTATATTTTTCTTATTAACAGAGTCCAATACATTGGAAGTAAATTGCCATGTGGCTTTGGTCCTGACTCTTGGAGGGACTGCCTTTTCTGATACAAAGCTACCTGGTTATTTAAACAAGCAGGAGAGTCCATTGGAAAATGCCCCAGTGGTTGGAAATTTGGCCTTTCTGGATGTGGGAGGGGCTTTCTCTAATGTAATCCCCAGGCTACGAAATGCCATCCTCAGGGCCCCTAGCCTCCCAGTATTTCATAAATGGCCAAACCACCTCTCTCATTTGCCAGGCTTTTACTGTAAGTGTTGAACTGATTTTAATTATCTTTAATTTTAATTTGATTTTAATTGTATTGATTTTATTGCTGTTTTTTATGTTTTGCATTTGTTTTATTGTTGGAAGCCACCTTGACTGCTTATATTAGCCAAAACTCTGGCTCCATATTTTACAATCCAACAAATAAATAAAATCTGCAGAGAGCTCAAATTTCCGCAATACATGGTTAATCTGCTTTCTTAGATAGGAAATGAGCTGAACTAACTGAACTGCATTAAGGATGTTGACTCTGTTAGCTTCTCTCTGAGAAATTTAATCAGTCAGTCATAGGTCATGTGCAGTGATGTCCCCCAGATCTCACTGCTTTCCTCAGAATGACAAAACAACAAGTTTTCTTTAGTACAGATCATTAAAGATGCAAAATATCTATCAGTGCTAATCTTACCTCCTTGCCTCTGTTGGCAGGCTTGGGGAAATCTCAAGATCTGAAGAGGTAAAAGAAATCTAAGAGGAAAACAGAATGTCTAAAGGACAGGAGGAACCACCAGAACATCCCAGTAAAAAGTGTTCCCATTGGCCATAAAAAAAGATAATGCTGAGAAAATATGGAATGAAAGTGGTAAACTAGGATGTAGTAACATCCTCATTCCACTTCTACTATGAATGTTATGTGAACACTCAGAAAACAATCAGATAAAAAAGTTCATTGAAACTTGTTGAGAATTGAAAACAAGGAGCAGAAAAAAGAAAAGCAGTTTTTGTGCTAAGGGTTATTAGAAAGGAAGTGAAACGGAAACAGCAAGAATCATAACATATTACTTTTCGATGTAGCATCTGTTTGGAAATTGGTTTTGGATGTTGTGCCTGAATTAAAAAAGGGAGGGAGATGTTTCAGAATTAAAGACAATATCAAAAGTGGCAACACAGTTCTTCAGAGTTGACGTATCTTCAATCTGAGGAAAAATTAATGTTTTTTTCCCTTTATATGTCTGTTGTGTGATAGAAGTTACAAAACTGTGAACAACATGGAATGAGAGTATTGCACTTGCTAAAGGGGGGCATCATAACAGTAATGTATTGGGATTAACCTACATGCCACAAAAGAATGTGCCAGATGATTGGCTGTAATAAAATACAACTATTGCATGATACATTTATGATTTTGAGGAAGTGGGGTGCTCAAGAACCAAGAAAGTCATGAATACTTTTGACATATTAGGAGTACTCTAAGTCACACAGCAAATTGTTGCTTAAGCAGAATACTTTTTTCTGGATCATTCCTAATTTCCACATAATGAATATATAACATTAAAATCCTGTACAGAAATGGCTTTTAAATGTATTTTCATAGTCGTAAAGTTTGTGTTGCCAATTGTGAAAATTATTTCAGTATTATCCTGAGAACCTAATTCAACATAATTCAAATGTTCCACATATTCAGGGACTTTCTGTTTTTGGCCACAAGTGAAATGTCCTCTTCCAAGACAATATATTGGTAAGCAGCCTATTTTGGACCAAGGTCCACAGGACCTCCAACATGGATATCAGGCCAGGACTAAGAAATGAATAGTTCCTCCTGGGGGTGGTTGGCTTAGTAATAACCCTCCTTTTAAGAACTTACCATCTTTGGATTTTTCTATTTATTATTATAGTGGATTTTTTTTATTTTTTATTTTTTATTTTTATTTATCAAATTTATCACCGCCCAACTCCCCCACAGGGGACTCTGGGCGGTTTACAACAAAATTAAAATCATTAACATACAATTAAATAGATTAAAATACACAATAAATAACAATTTAAAATATACACTCTAGGACAAATCTAAGGTGCTAGCCATCTCCAGGTATATACCTTCTCCATTTTAGTTGTATAAGTTTTAATTGTTTTTATGATATTGTTGTAAACCGCCCAGAGTCTACTGTTGTAGAGATGGGCGGTGATAAATTCGAATAATAAAAATAAATAGGACCAGAACAAAAATTAAATTTGCACTGAAATGTAATTCAATTCATGAAATACAATTTATTTGCACATTAAATATTACTTTCTTAATCCCTCTTATGTCCTATTAATAACCACAATTTGGCAAATACCCAAAGCTTCAGTGACTGCATGTTGTCCTACAATCCCGGTTTTACACCCCTGACTCACCGAAGCTCTCCCAGCTTGTAAAATAGCCTTTCCCAATCTGTTCCTCTCCAGATGGTTTAATCTATAGCTCTCCTTGCCCCACCAAGGAGGCTGAGGCTTTCTTGGACACCAGGTTAGGAGCGGCCACCCAGAAAAGATACCAGGTGGGGCCACAGCATCTCTGTATGCACCAACGGCCTTATGGTTTTGTAGCACATGCCCATATTATTATTATTAGAAACTTTTAAATTTTACAGCTGTCTATTAGGCGTTACATAAAAGACATCATTCCATACAGGTTCCAGCATAGTAGAGTTTGGTAGTTAAAAACAGTAACTCATCAGAAAAGCCTCACTTTAGCTTTTTTTAGGGCCATGCTATCAGCAGTACAGGAGGGAGCTACTGCAACATTCCCATGGCTGAGGACCTCCTTCCGTTTAGAGAGGCTGAGTGGGGACGCGGGGAACCAAATACATTTGCTTTGTCAGCTTTAAGGGGCAATCTGCGCCATTCATACAATGCCCCATTTAGCACAGCCACCAGGAGGGATGGTGCAATCTTATTGCTCCATTGTCAGATAAACACGATGGGACCTCTGCCTCTGTTGCCAACTTCTCTACCATCACTAGATCAGTAAGTCAACAGTTGCTTGAAGAATGATAGTACATTTGTTTACATCTCTGACTGAGGCTAATGCTGGGCTACAGCTATAATCTATCCTTAAGGTAGCTGCAGTCACGTTGATGCAATATGTGGTGATGTTTAATGAAAGCAGTTATATTTAAACTGTTTGGAGGACCTCCAGAATATCCCCATAAACTGGATTATCAGTTTGGTATAATTGCCAAATCATCATCTGGAGTTCATAAACATTTAATTGTATTTATATTTCTTCTTTTTCCCTCCCTTTAAACTCTTCCATGCTTTCCACATTTATGCTAGGGTTTTGTTTGTTTTTTCACTCCCTATGAAACATTTTACCGACATTACCGTTATTAAGGAAAAAAAATATCTCAGGATTTACATTTGGCAAACATCACACTGAAAGTGCAAAACACAGCTGGAGTATACATAATGAGACAACTTTATTGTGTAGCCAAACAATTCTGTTGCCAAGAAGAGTAAGATGACAAGACGGGGGGTATTTTTACCAACTAAATGATGCCCTATTCAAAATAGAGCTGTAAAAATTGGATTAACCCACACATGACCTCTGGGCACAAGAAGAGAGAGAATATATGTGATAAATTTAATTTGCATATTTACTGAACTGCATGGTGTTTTTTTTAGTGTTCTGCTAATCTTGTTAATGTCAAATTTACAACCATACATGCACATGCATGCACACGCACACACACACTGAATGTCTCATATTATCTTTTCAAGGAAAAAACTGATCACTAAATGCTGGGCTGAATCAGGGGGTGGCCATTTGTGAGGGTCATCATATCCTGCAAAAGTGGAAAGGTTTTGTTTCCTCATCTGTTCTGCAACAAGCAACTCCATTTCACAGGTGAGAAGACCTTTAAGAGGGCAAGAAGTTGCAAGTGGCAGCACCCTCATCATGCTACAAGTAAAAAAATATAGAAGTGAAACTGGAATCCATTGGCTACAGAAGATCTTCCCCCACCCTGAATCCCAGCCAGACCCTCATCCCTTTGGAATCAGTCTACATTGGAGTCAAGACAGAGGGAAAACAGAATGGTTTTATAGATAGCACTATTTTTCGCACAGCAGTTGCTTTAAGCATGGTGGAATCTGTAGTGAAACAGTCATCAGACACTTCAGAACAATGCTAGGGTAGTCAATAGTATCAAAAGCCACTGGGAGATCCTGAAGCAGGGATAGGTAATCTGGTGCCCTCCAGAAATGTTGGACTTCAATTCTCATTAGCCCCAGCCAGCAGGACTCCTAGGAAGACTGTGGGAGTTATTCTCCAAATCAACTAAGTTGTTTTCCTAGAGAATCAAAAGGGTTGTATTCTTTTTCTGGCACCGATATTTTATTTTATTTTATTTTATTTTATTTATTTATTTGTCCAACTTCTATCACCGCCCATCTCCCCCCACAAAGGGGATAATCAGTTATCCTTGATAAAGGTACTATCTGCCTTGAACTCTGGGGATGATGGGAATGGTAGTCTAGCACATCTGAAAAGCACTGAGCTGGGGAAGATATATTAAAAATAGTACATTTCCTCCAAACGTATCTCAGGATGATAAAACACTGCCCACTTGATGAATTTGGTCAGGCAATAATAATGAGTTTGAAATGAAATGCCCTTCCTCCCTTCCCCACACCCAGTTGCAGGAGTTTTCAAGAAAGCTTCTTTCATATCAGTCTTTTTGATATTCCTCCTTGATGCGATGTTGTTTTGATCATAGAATTTCTATTTCTTTCTATCAAAAGATAGAATTTATCCACTTGCCCTCAAGTTCATATTCCAGCGTAAAGAGGCATAAATTTGCCTCAAACCCACTTGGGAATGGAGGCCCAGGTTGCTGCCCTACGAGGTGATATAGACCTATCTGTGGCACCAATAGATAACACAGGCCACGGCATCCTCCTGCGCTTTCTCTAGCAGTGAGAGATTCCAACCCTCCCTCCTTTAATGCAAGTGATGTGGTTGTATTGCCAAGTGGGGATCTTTTTCACGGTCCAGCTGATTAGCAGTTTTCAAGGTTGTTTTTCATCTATTCCATGTGGCTATTTGGTCCCCATCTGAAGCCTGATGTTCTGTCAGTTGGCTGTCACAATTAAAAGTTGGAATCCACTGCAGCTATTGATTGATTGATTGATTGATTGATTGATTGATTGATTACATATATTTATATACTGCCTAGCTCCAAATACTCCAGGCTGGTAAACTATAGTCCATATCCGTCTCTATTAAGATGGCTTTGCTGATGCAATGAGTGGATGGTAGCAATGTACTGTATATTGGTGGTGCTGTGCAGCGATCCTCACATGTACACCAGTCTTGCATCTTGAGACAAGGTGATCCAATTCCATACAGCATGGATGTCATGCACAAACAGGAAAGAGGTCAGGGTTATCTTACACACCTGCTTTCCTGTGAGATCGACAGCCTTTGAGGCATTCTCAATCCCAAAAAAGCAGGGATGAAAATCGTAGGGAGCGAGGTCCAAGACTAGGCCCTTAGCATAACCTCTTTCCCCTTCCTTTGTAATTCACCAATAAAGATATAAGTCTGTATCATCTTATAGTCTCTTGATGATGACCTCAGGGACAATATTATAGCACTTACAGGATTCAGCCCAAGACTATAATTCGAAGGTGGTAAAGTTGCTGAAGCTACCCTTCAGATCATCTGATCTGTATATTTTCCAGCTCCACTAGCTTTGGGGACTACTGTAATTGCTCTCTGCTCTCCAAACATTTGTTAAGGTTAAAGAATATTGTTACATGGAACAATGCTATCAATCAGGACTGTACAATCAAAGTCTTCAGAGTTACATGGGCCTCTGTTTCTTGTATGGGCTTCTCCAGCAACTCTCCAAAAGCTACCAAATTGTAATTTTAATGTAATGGGCATGAGGAATAATATTAAATTTAGAACATTTAATTAAGTTTTTAAACCCTGATTCTATCCAATTCTGTATCCTTGCCTTTCCTACTTTTGGGGAGTATCATCCATAGTTTGGAAATCTCTGAATCTCTGCCATAACAGCTTGTTATAAAACATTTTTAAAGTTTTCACTAGATTTTTAATGTGATGGGCTTCAGACTGCAATTTCTGTAGGTTCAAGATGGGATCCTTCTGTTTTTCACATTTTTCCTTCTCATTGTCTGCAGGAGGAAAGAACTGAATAATAAATAAGTCCAGGATTTTTAAATAGAATCTGAGTGAGATGAGTGTTCCATGACAAAGATTTGCCATTTGTTCCCCAAAAGTACAGTTACAACTTCTTGTATATTGTAAAATACATCCGTGTAGACATAAAGATAAATGTACAGGAAATGAATTAAGAGTCATTCGCTCTTAACTGTGTGCAATTGTCTTTGGATCATCCAAATGTAATTGCCTTCAAATTACTATTTCAGTCTTCGGGGCATTGAGAGAAATAGAAGAATATTACTTTCATTACTATCTATGAGAAAGAACATATAGTGTACACAAACACCCGCACATACATATTTGTAATTCTTGCACTGAGCTCCTGTGGAAATTATTGCTATAACGTGAAAGATTATTTCTTGTATATTGACATTGAGATAATGAAATGTATCATCATATATGAGTTGTGATTTGAGAGTGATACGTAGTCAAATGAAGGAAGAGGAAAATTAGACTATGTCTTTCTCATTCATTCATTCCCTGCCTTTATAATCAAGCAAGTGCTGAAGGCAGCTAATAAATTCAAACATAGAATCTAAAATGTGAAAATCATAAATTAAAAGTAAAATTAATTAAAAACATGGTAAAGGAGCATCTTTACAGATTTTCTGAACACCTAGAGCAGGGCTTTCCAAAGTTTTCCCGCGGCGACACACCAACCGCCGTTGGTGTGTCACCGTGGGAAAACCCGAAAGTGCCGCCGTTGCGGCAGTGCGCAAAAACCCAGAAGCACTGCTGCCGCTTTCGGTTTTTGCATGCCGCTGTTGGTGTGTCACCGCGGGAAAACCCAGAAGCGCTGATGATGATCAGCGCTTCCGGGTTGTGTGGCGACACACCAGACTCTGTGTGGCGACACACTTTTGTGTCGCGACACACAGTTTGGAAAGCTCTGACCTAGAGTGTGAAAACCAGACTCAGCTCCTGAGAAAGTACCCTCTATAATCTGGGATCCATGCAAGAGAAAACTCCCTTCTATCAGCTGTCCTTGGGAAGTTTTGCTTGATAAGAGAAGGAAAATGGTAGAACCACTCCGTATATCTTGCAGCCCTAATCCTGCTTTCTTCTCCCCAAGTGGACCTTTTCCATTTTTGAAAGATACACCTAACTCCAAGTGATGTATTTAATATCATATCTGATTTTGCCTTTGCTACATGCAGAATATTTTCCCACTTGGGAATGGTCATGGACTTTTCATCTGCAAATCTAGGACAGGCTGTCAACCAGCAATAGTTCTAATATCCAAAACATTTGTTGCTGTCGCTGGAGGCATCTGCAGTTTCTTCTCCGTAACGAAGTAATTTGTTGTATCTCTCTGTGTGCATATGTATGTGTGTGTACACATTCTTTCTCAATCAAAGAGAATATTTGTAGCTCAGGGTTGAACTGTGGAGTCCTTGGTGCTCTCTGAGCCTTGTTGTTTTCTTGCAGATGTTTCATTGCCAGGCTAGGCAACATCTTCAGTGCGAAAAGGGAGTGGAACTTGCTCTCTGTTTATATACCCTGGCATGTCCTGCCTGTGTTGGTGGGGGTGTTGTACTCTTCTTGGTAGTACTTTGACTGGGTTGTTGTTTACTGCTTGGTTGATTGACAGAGTTAATAGTTCCTTGATTAGGGTCTATTGTGTTGTTTGATTGCTCCTCTGCTGCTAATCTTGCTGTTAATCTTTGCATATCTTGTAGTTGATTGCTGGCCAAGAGGTGTTCTGGTCTTCTGGCTTTTCTATTGTCTCTTATGAATGGTATGTAAATGTTGTTTATCTCTATGTGTCTATTGATGGCTGCTTTGTCTGAGTGCCAAGCTTTCAGAATGCTAGAGAATTCCTGGATTAACTCTGTCAATCAACCAAGCAGTAAACAACAACCCAGTCAAAGTACTACCAAGGAGAGTACAACACCCCCACCAACACAGGCAGGACATGCCAGGGTATATAAACAGAGAGCAAGTTCCACTCCCTTTTCGCACTGAAGATGTTGCCTAGCCTGGCAATGAAACGTCTGCAAGAAAACAACAAGGCTCAGAGAGCACCAAGGACTCCACATTCTTTCTCCCCAGGGACTAGTAAGAGTATGTGCATACACCTTATGTGTGTACATGTGTGTGTCTATGAAAATCTGATCAGGGTAGGTACATACTGTGAGGGGGAGAGGACAAGCAGGAACATCAAGGTGGTGATGGGCATGGAGAGATGTGGCAGGAGACACAGGGTAAGACACTCTTGGGGAAGGTGCCTCGGTGTATAATACCAATGCAGCATTCCAGCCCCTGAGGCCTGATTTTGGGAGTTTTGGTGGACCTGCCACTTAATGCAAGGTCAGCCTGCAATAAGTCCCACCTCATCCATGATTTAATCTTGGATGAGAGGGCCAACCTTGTATGCATTATTGAAACCTAGATGGGTGCGGGGGGGCATCCCCCTCTCCAAAATGTGCCCTTCTGGTTTTTGGGTGTGGCACCAGCTGTGATTCCAGGACAGGGGTGGGGAATGGCTGTTGTCATCCAGGATTCCCTAGCAGCTTTTAGGGGTGCTGCATTGCACATAGCTGGATGTCAGACCCTCTTTGTGAAGCTAGGTCATAAGCATCAGATCGGATTACTGCTCATGCACCAGCCTCCCTGATGTGCAGCCTGAGCTCCTCAACTCTGTGGCCAGGTTGGCACTGGAGTTCCTTAGATCAATGGTTCTGGGGTACTTCAGCTTGCCTTCTCTGGGCAAGTAGCAAGAGTTTATGACCACCATGGCAGTCATGGACTTAATACAATTTATTGATGGCCCAATTAGTGGTTTTGCCTGGTTTGAAGGAGGTAATGGTCCATTCTCTCCTTAAGAAGCCATCCTTGGACAATTTTAATCCAGCTTCCAACCTTCCCTTTTTAGGCATAGTTGTTGAGAAGGTGATAGGTGCATGGTTTCTAGTGGCCCTGGAAGAAGCAGATTATCTGGACCATTTTCAGTTGAGTTTCAGGCTGGATTATAGTACTGGGGCAATCATGCTTGTGGATGATCTCTAGAGGGCTCGAGATGGAGATGGAACAACTATCCTTGTTCTCCTAGGCTTCTCATCAGTTTTTGATACCATTGACCATGGTATCCTTCTGGACTGGCTCCAGGAATTGGCAGTGGGAGGCGCTGTTCTCTTCCTTCCTCCAAGGCCGCTTCCAGTCAGTGTGGATCTAGCCCTTGGCCTCTCATATGTAGGGTGTCTCATAGCTTGAATCTCTCCCAACTCCTATTTAAAATCTACATGAAACCACTAAGCAAGGTCACCCATCAGCATGGGGAGAAATTCCATAAATATTCTAATGATATTTAGCTTTCTATATCCATCCCTGGCTATACAAGTGACGCTGTTGAAGTTGTTACCCAGTACCTGGAGGCTGTGAGAGTCTGGATGGGGGAAAAGAGGGTAAGCTCAATCCTGGCAAAACCAAGTGACTCTGGGTCTTTGGGGGCCCTGGATCTGGTGATTTTTCAACTTTAACTCTTGATAGGTAGCTGTCCCCCAGAGTCAGTGTGCAATCTGGAGATCCTTCTGGACTCATGGCTCCTGCTCAAAAAGCAGGTGGCAGCTGTGGCCAGGGGGGCCTTTGCATGGATTCCTGTTGTGCACCTGTTGCACCCATTCCTGGACCAGGACGCTGTGCCAACTGTCAGTCATATCTTAGTCATTTCCCAGTTAGATTACTGAGACATGCTGTACATGGGGATGCCCTTGAAGATTAATGAAAAGCTTCAACTTGTGCACAATGTGGTGGTGCACACAGTTTTGGTGATCCAAAGTTTGTTTGTGCAACACCCCTGCTGGATGAGCTGGATTGGCTTCCAGTATGCTTCTGGGTGCAATTCAAAGTTTGGCATTACCTTGAAAGCTCAACATGGCACAGAGCTCTGAGACTGTCTACCTCTGAGAGTTTCTGCCCATTCCACCAGATCTGACAGCATGGGTCTGCTCCAGGACCTCTCTATTAAACAGTGCCATCTTGTGGGACAGGGAGGCATGCCTTCTCTGCTGCAGTACCTGCCCTATGGAACAGCCTCCTCCCTGAGATATGGATGCCCCCAACCCTCATTGCCTTCTGAAAGGCTGTTAAAACCACAGCACATTCCCCACAGGCATTAGGGGCAGGATGCAAGGGGAACCCAATGTACATGTGTCTGTTTTTCTGGAATTGCTATGTACTGCCTTGGATTTCTTTTTTCTCTTTTCTTTTTGCATTTTAATTGGTTATGTTTTTTTAAATACTGTATTGCTTTTGTATGGATTGTTCACTGGCCAGAGTTACATATTTAAGATGGTGGCAATATAAATTTTCTAAAATATATATGTAAAATGAAAGAAGACGTATCAGAATGATACATTGATGCTTGCTGTGGTTTGTCTTAATTTTGCAAGAGCATAGGGCCCCTGATCTATTCAGTTGCTTTCCCTGCTTCCCATACCTTTTGTAGATTTTACAGGAAAAGCTGATATTAGATGCTGAGTTGTCAAAAGAAGCAAGAAACAGAAAATTGGTATCTTACCAGAAACAAACCCAAGCAGATGCAAGCAGTCACACAATTGTACAGTTGGAAGAGATGATAAAAGGGACAAAGCACATCCCATATGTGGAGGAATGTGGTGAAAAACCAGTGTGAAGGGGAATCACGGTGCTGTATCCCAAAAAGAAATTTTAAAAGGGAAGATGCTCTAAAAAAGGCAACAGAAGAAGGATGAACCCGCCACATTGGTTCCCACTTTTCCATCACCTTTCTCCATTTGATCCTGCCTCTGAGAGATCTGAGTAGAATGAGAAGTGAGGATTTGATTTTAGAACCCAGAAAGGAATCCATTCCACTTTAGAAACCTCTTTAGAGATACTTCTTCACGCCTTACTATCTTCTCTCCCCACTCCTTTCCCTTCCCTTAGATCAAGTCACTGATTATTTACCAAGCTTCATATGCTCAGTTTTGTCATTTCTCTTTCAGCTACATATAGAGAGCAACTAAGTGCCAAACCTTGTCTGATTTTTCAACCTTGTGCATACAGTTTACATAAAGGGGTATGGCTGAAACAAGCTGAGAGGGAATAGACTGAATGATTGCATGAACTTTGCCTGGAATCTTGGAGCCAAGTTAGTGAAGTGTTGTTGCTGTGCTTATCCTGGAGTGAGATTTGATTCAGAAATCCAAACAAATAGAGGGCATTTTAGGATCGATCTTCCTGGAGCAGTTCCTGTAGTGTTTTAGGGCTACAGTTAAGTAACTGCAGGATTTCAAAACTGATGATGAAGTTTCCCTGGCAGATGAAACAACAGAAGTCAAGAAAAGTTGGATGACAGAAGCCAAGACAAGTTGGACTACTGTATAACACTAAAAAATGTGAGCCAGTTTGGTGTCGTGGTTCAGGCATCAGGCTAGAAACCAGGAGACCATGAGTTCCAGTCCTGCCTTAGGCACAAAGCCAGCTGGGTGACCTTGGGCCAGTCACTCTCTCAGCCCTAGCAAGGCCATGGAAAACCACTTCTGAAAAAGTTTGCCAAAAAACCTGCATGGGTTTATTTAGACACTTGCCAGGCTTCAAAGCTGACTTGAAGACACCAAAACAAACAAGCACCCCCAAATAACTAGTCTGCAGAGAAAGATTGCATCCTTATAGAAAACCACTCTTGAAAGTAGTGAAGAGACTTGGTTTTGAAATGTCTGTAATACCAGTGAAAGATTTCCTCTCTGAAATGCATTTCTCAGCAGAAGATCCGGGAGTATAAAAAGACCACAAAAAGTGTCTCCTATTACAAAGAAACAGTGTAATGCACATCCTATCCTTGCCTGAGCAGCAGCAGGATTTACAAAGGGTTATTATTCCCAGGCGGCCTGAGATCATCCCAGTGTTGTGACAAGCTGGCATCACCAGCTGACTCACTTCTTGACAGAATAAACAGAGATACCTCTGCGGCAATCCCCCCACCTCCTCCCCCTTCAGACCCTGCGATTCCTCCCCATGAGTAATCATCATAATCCTGGTAAATGTTTGAGGGAAACGATGCTTTGCCAAACAGAGCCACGCTGATGTTGTTCAGAGGTAGGCTGTCAAGCAGAGCCAAAAACACGGAGCTGGGAGAGGACATCAGCATTGTGCCTAACAGTATGTCATGTGCTACTGAGATAGTAAAAGTGTTGCCATTTTTAGTCAGTCAGAAATCCTACTCAGGCATTCGAAAACTCTGGAGGACTAATCCTGGGAATGCTTCCGATAAGCCCCACACCCCACACGGACATCTTTCAAAGGAAACCAGCTTCCTGCAAACATTTCCACAATCAGCACTGATGAGCAGATAATCAAAGGAGAAAAGCTTCAGGTGAATGACTGTATACGCATTGGCCTCCCAGTGAACAAGGACAATACAAAAATTTATACTTTGGAGCATATTTTCATCTTTCTTCCTTCCTTTACAATATTTGGAAGAAACAGCATTCCTGCCTCAGCTACAACCCCCCCTCCATGGGATTTATATGGCTCTCATACAGATTGTTGTATGTATGTATGTATGTATGTATGTATGTATGTATGTATGTATGTATGTATGTAAGATCTGTATAGTAAGGATAATAATATTGGAGATAGCTTTGATGGTGTGGTCAGTGAGTTAGAGCCAGACATCCTGAAGAGTGAGGTTGAATGGGCCTTAAGAAGCATTGCTAATAACAAGACAGCAGGAGACGACGGTATCCCAGCTGAACTGTTTAAAATCTTGCAAGATGATGCTGTCAAGGTGATGCATGTCATATGCCAGCAAATTTGGAAAACAGAAGAATGGCCATCAGATTGGAAAAATCAACTTATATCCCCATACCAAAAAAGGGAAGCACTAAAGAATGTTCAAACTATCGAACAGTGGCACTTATTTCACATAATGTAATGTGAAATGCTCAAGATCTTGCAAGGTAGACTCCAGCAATTCATGGAGCGAGAATTGCCATATGTACAAGCTGGGTTTAGAAAAGGCAGAGGAACTAGAGACCAAATTGCCAACATCCGCTGGATAATGGAGAAAGCCAGGGAGTTTCAGAAAAATATCTATTTCTGTTTTATTGACTATTCTAAAGCCTTTGACTGTCTGGATCATAACAAATTGTGGCAAGTTCTTGGTGGTATGGGGATACCAAGTCATCTTGTCTGCCTCCTGAGGAATCTGTATAACGACCAAGTAGCAATGGTAAGAACAGAGCACGGAACAACGGACTGGTTTAAGATTGGGAAAGGAGTACGGCAGGGCTGTATACTCTCACCCTACCTATACAACCTGTATGCAGAACACATCATGCAATGTGCTGGGCTTGAGGAATCCAAGGCTGGAGTTAAAATCGCTGGAAGAAACATTAACAATCTTAGATATGCAGATGATACCACTTTGATGGCTGAAAGCGAGGAGGAGTTGAGTAGCCTTATGATGAAGGTGAAAGAAGAAAGTGCAAAAGCTGGGTTGCAGTTAAACCTCAAAAAAACCAAGATTATGGCAACCAGCTTGATTGATAACTGGCAAATAGAGGGAGAAAAAGTGGAGGCAGTGACAGACTTTGTATTTCTAGGCGCAAAGATTACTGCAGATGCTGACTGCAGCCAGGAAATCAGAAGACGTCTACTTCTTGGGAGGAGAGCAATGGCAAATCTTGATAAAATAGTTAAGAGCAGAGACATCACACTGACAACAAAGGTCCGCATAGTTAAAGCAATGGTATTCCCTGTAGTAACCTATTGCTGTGAGAGCTGGACCATAAGGAAGGCTGAGCGAAGGAAGATAGATGCTTTTGAACTGTGGTGTTGGAGGAAAATTCTGAGAGTGCCTTGGACTGCAAGAAGATCAAACCAGTCCATACTCCAGGAAATAAAGCCAGACTGCTCACTTGAGGAAATGATATTAAAGGCAAAACTGAAGTACTTTGGCCACATAATGAGAAGACAGGATACCCTGGAGAAGAAGCTGATGCTAGGGAAAGTGGACGGCAAAAGGAAGAGGGGCCGACCAAGGGCAAGATGGATGGATGATACTCTGGAGGTGACGGACTCGACCGTGGGGGAGCTGGGGATGGTGACGGCCGACAGGAAGCTCTGGCGTGGGCTGGTCCATGAAGTCACGAAGAGTCGGAAGCGACTGAACGAATAAACAACAACAAATGTGTGTGTGTGTGTGTGTGTGTGTGTGTATATATAACGAAATAATGGTTATAATAAAATAATAACCAAAAACTATGGTTGCAAATAAATGTACTACTAATATGACTCCCACCCTAATGATATTCTGAAAGTCTTTGAAAACCCAGCTTTTCTCCCAGGCCTTGGGGTACGGTGGGCTGCTGAGCCCTTGTAGTTTTGTTGTTGTTGTTGTTGTTGTTGTTGTTAGGTATAGTTTTCCCCTTCTGGACATCTTTGATTTATTTCTTAATTCTTACTGTTCTTTGCTTTTCAAATGTAAGCCACCCAGAATCGTTTGGGGTGGGGCAGCCTCTATAAAATATATAATATGAAATACCTGCCAGGTCTGAGCAGTACATAATAATAAAATTAGAACAGAAAAATCAATCACATCAAAACCAAAAGCCAACAACAGTTATAAGTCAGAAATATAAGGCAGCCCAATTAATTTTCTTACAGAATATCACCAACAAGTACGCAACTTGTAGCTCCAGAAGCAGGGTGTTCCGGTGCATGGGGGTTGGAAGGACTGTATTCAGACCCATGCTCCCCTGTCTGATGCAGGGATGGGACCCTAAGCCTTCTCTCTGGACAGGCATGCTCAGGCCAAGCAGATTCCATTTGGAGTCCTGAGGTATCTTGGAGCCAAATAAGGTTTTCTTAGATCAAAACAAAACTTTGAGTTGGACTTGGAAACCTATTGGTAACCAGTGAAGTGGGCAGAGATTAGGTCTTGTTTCTTTACTCCACCACTGTTTTTGTGGTTTTACTTGAGAGTATGTCGGAAAGAGTCTTCTGCCCAGGCTACAGCACACACTTGTGATGGTCTCTTTTGAATTTTCTCAGAAGCTGAAGAAGCAGCCCTGACAGACAATCAGCCAGAGGAGTCAGCAGACAATCAGACCCCTGCGGCAGTTCTGGGAGACAATGACCCTGAGCAGGTGGGTGCTGATTCAGGTGCTGGGGCACCGGATTGTGGCAGATGCTTAGCCAAGAACATGCAAGCGGATATGAAGGTATTGCAAAGGCAATCAGTGCACATCCTTGACAAGAGAGGGCAACAATGCCCTTAAACAAGCAAGGCCAGCAGCTTGGGTTATATAAGAGCAGGCTCCAGGACGTTTCCACTCTGTTGGAAGCAAGTCTCTGACTCTGACCCTGCATTCAGACCCTGGCCTTGACATTTTGACTATCTTGTGAAATGCTCTGGCAGTAGAACCCTGGACTTTTATGGACAACTCTTGCATTTTTGCCTCTGCCTTTCCCCTGATAGCAGATTACTGATGAGTCAGGTTTCAATATGCATTATATGAGAGCCAGTTTGGTCTAGTGGTTAAGGTGCTGGGCTAGAAACCAGGAGACTGAGAGTTCTAGTCCCGCCTTAGGCATGAAAGCTGGCTGGGTGACCTTGGGCCAGTCACTCCAGCATTGCCCTGCTCCATTGCCTCTGATCCGAAGGACCAAGGGGTGTCCAAGGCACCCCTGTGAGCATCAAATTGCGAAGCCCTATGATGAGACTCTGAGGGACCCGCTGCGCCAGCTCCCTGGCCCCCCATTCCCAAGGCCCCAGACCGTTCCTGCTGCCGAAAGCCAGCTTCCACCCTCACCTGGCCTGCAGTGACCATCTCCTCCGCTTTGCGCACATGCTCGGGACAATGGTGGTTTTGGAGGGCCCTGGGACACCAGTGGTAAATATGGCCAAACACATTGCAGAGATTACAGCAAATGTCATCCACGCAAGAGCTGGCCTAATGCCCCATATGACCACAACATGCACAGAGCGCTACCATGCAGGTGCAGAGGTAGCAGTCCGAAAACAGGCAGAAGGCTGCCCAGAGTAACATGTGATACCCCATTCTGCACCCAAGTAAAAATTCTTGGGAATCTTGTCCCATCCCTGCTGCTTGAAGGCCACGCGGCAGCGAAACTCCCCAGTCCAGATCCCTTCCGAGTCTGTCATCTTGGTCAGACCATCGAGGACCATTGCGTACCTCTGTAGCCAAACCTGAAGGTCGTGAGCCGGAATGGTGGTCACCCCGAAGGCAACCGTCAAAGTCTCCACATCTCTGCGGAACATAGGGGTCACTTGAAGGTCCCAAAACACCTCCAGTTTGGCAATAGAAAGGCAACGGCACTGAGTCCAAAATCCACGCAGGGCCCAATCTGAGACAAAACACACGTCAACATCTTGGGACTCCTGGAAGGCGATCACCACCACCAAGAGGTCCCGGTCGAACTGCAGCTCCCGTTTAAGCAAACACTTCACAATGTACCAGCGAATATCGAACCGCGGGTCCTGCCCCTTGTACTTGAAGTGAACCACGTGGTGCTGCTGGTAATCAGGCTCAACAAAGTCACCTGCCCCTGTGGGGTGATTCCCAAAGCCCTCCCCCTCGGACTGAACCCCCTCAAAGTCCAATGGAGGGAACTGAGCAAATCCCTGCTGTCCGAGCGGCCCATCATCCACGGCACGGTGACCCAAGCTGGGGGGGCCTGCAGTGTTGGCCAGCAGAACCCTCAACTGCCACTGCATAAGAAAGAGCTCCTGCGTGAGGAGGCATAAAAACCGGCTGGGTGACCTTGGGCCAGTCACTCTCTCTCAGCCCAACTCACCTCACAGGGTGGTTGTTGTGGGGAAAATAGGAGGAGGAAGGAGTAATAAGTATGTTCCCCACCTTGAGTTATTTATAAAAATAATAAAGGTGGGATAGAAAATAAATAAATAAAATATAAAATATACTACAGAGACACGAGGAGCACCGTCCTCTGGAATGGGTGCATCTGATCAAGAGGCCAGCCCAAGCCAGGCTGGAGAGGGTACTGTGGAGGGAGCCTGCCACCACACTCCCGGGTGACTCGCTCCCCTCAACGTGTGGCATCGCAGGCCTGCCCCACAAAGCCAAGCCAGCCGTGGCTGCCACAGAAGCCTCAGCCAGGCCAGAGAGCAGGTGAGGGGGCTGCCAGGGAAATCCCTGGAGCCTGCATTGAACTCAGAGGTGCCTCTGGCCTGCTTCTGCACCTGATCTGGAGGCAAGTCCTAATCCCTGACCTCTACTGGGCTAATGACTCATTTGAGGGCCTGCCCCTGCAGGGGGTCAGGTTCTTTAGCCAGAAGTCTAGGCGGTTCATCCGGAAAAACAAGACTCCGTGCCCTCAGAAGGCAAAGCCACCGGAGAAGGAGGCTTCTCTGGGGTGCAAACCTGGGTCTCCGGAGTCCCATCCTCCAACAGAAAAGAGACTGGCAAATAACTGCAAGCCCAAGGGGCTGACCCATCACCAGTCAAGTGTTTGGGACCAGGCATCGTCTGCTGCCCCGCCTCTGGGGCCTCAATGATATACAGAGCCAGTATAGCAATAGCTGAGCAGAGCCATTCTGTGAACCAGTGTGCCAGCAGGCCTGATCCTTCCTCGTGGACCCAGTTAAGCACTGGGGAGGGACGCTCCCTGGGACCCTGCAACCAGATATCCAGGCAGTCCCAGAAGAGGGAGAGCAAGGCGGGCCCATCCAACATTCCAGAAGAGGCGGCTGAAGACCCTCTTGGGCAATGACTAACCAAAGGCCTGGAGACAGCCCCTAAGGTGCAGACCCGTGCCACGCTCACCCTACTGTATAACAAGGCCCCAGGGGTCACCAGAGCTTCTGGGCTCAGACGCACGGCCTTTAAGGTCTCCAATTCTCCCATAAGCAACCCCCAGAAATGGGAATGGGCATACGAAGATAAGTCGCCGATGGCCACATCAGGAAATGGGAGGTGGGCCACTAAAATCCCCCAGAGCCTAAGAGGCTGAAAGTGAGGTGGGTCAGGAGGAGGATGCAACCTGGAACACACCACCAAAAGGGGGCACTCCAGCAACTGTACCCAGTCCCTCCGAATCTGAGACTCCCTCGACTCCCAGGACCGGGAAGCCCTGCTCCTCTCCAAACTGCTCAAATCCAAGAAATCCGTGGGGGCCCTTCGGGAACTGCAACGAACAGAGTGGGTTGGTGAGCAGCCCCTGCATGTGCCTGCCCTGGAGGAAACAGGTGACTGATCCTGGCCACTCTTCCACCCAGCACTGAAGAGCCTCAAACACCACCCTGAGGTGCCAAACCAGCATGGGCCTCCTGCATGCCCATACCGACAACTGCCTGCCAAAGATGGACCAGGGCCTCTGGACAACAGAAGGCTGGCTCAGGCGGAAACTTGGGCAACTGGGACAAGGAAAGCGGGGGAGGAGTGGGGGAGGGCAGAGGGCTCCCACCTCCCAGAGACCCAGCCACCGAGGCAGCCAGTGCTGCCCCTCGTATCCTGACCAATGACCCGACAATCACATACTCCCCCTCCAAATTCCCCCAGGGAGCCGAGGTGGGAGGAACCATGGCGAGAGAATCCACTGACAGGGTGGAAGCCCCAGCCTGGAAAACCCTGTGTGGTGTACCCACCACCACCTGCAGGAGAGCCGAGCCAAGCACAGGCAAAGCTACCTCCTGAAGGGGAGAAGAACCCATTGTCCTGTTCTGACTAAGACTTGACACAGGAAGCGATGGTAACATTCATAACAAAGCCTTCGACTATACAGATGGTAACATTCTTAATTTAACAGTAAGAGATATAGAAAAGGTTAAGTGGTTGATAACTCACAAATGCACGGTGGCAAGGCAAGGCTCTGAAGCAAGAATTGGTGTGGTAGCAAGGCAAGGCTCTGATGCAAGGTTTGATACAGCAGCAAGGCAAGGCTCTGAGGCAAGGTTTGGTGCATCAGCAAGGCAAGGCTCTGAGGCAAGATTTGGCTCGGCAGCAAGGCAAGGCTCTGAGGTAAGATTTGGTTCGGTAGCAAGGCAAGGTTCTGTGTTAAGGTTTGGTGCGGCAGCAAGGCAAGGCTCTGAGTCTCGATCCACTCCGGCGGAAGGCATTCATGTCGGGTATTGTGAATGGTTGTCTCCAACAACCAGCTCTGGCTTCTGGCCCTTTTTATATCTTCGGCTTTCCCACCTTTTATGCACAGGAGACAATCACCTCTCTCACTGCTCAGCCTGCCTTTCCAGCCTCCTTTCTCACGCGCCGATAGGTGGCGGTGAATCTGCCTCCTGTCTGTCTTCAATCAGTGGCTCTGGATCTTGCTGCTCATGGCTCTCTCTGGTTTTTTCTGCGATCGGCTGGTCCTCTTCCTCCTCAGACTCAGCCTTCATCCTGACACCCATTCCCTCTGAAGCAGAGAGCGCAGGCTCTAGCCCAACAGATCCCTGAGAGGCAGACTGCATCAGCTGCTACTGAAGCACCACCTCCCCAGAACCAGCCACCTGGCCCTAAACCCCCAACCCATCCACCACTCCCTGCCCTGAGAGGCCAGGCACACAGACAGGTACAGCAGAAGCAGCCTCTCCTGCTTTGTTCTGATTGTCTTCCACCTGCTCTATTGCAGAGCACACAGCTGAAACAGCCTGACAAGGAAAGGCCTCTTCTATAAGAGAGCAAATCCCAATCCCCTCCAAACAACTGGAGGCAGCCAAAGAAGCCCCCTGAGCCTGAGAGAGCGGCTCCCTTGCTCCCACAGGGTACACAACAGGTGGGGGATGAACCCCCCATCCCCCAACAAAACAGTGTCCCTCGCATCCCCCTCAGAAGCCACAAGAACAGGTAAAACCTTCTCAGTCAGCTCCATGACTCAACAGAGGCAGCCAAAAAGGAAAAAAGCCCCAAAGACAAGGAAGCTGCCAGGAACAACCCCCCTTCACAGACAGGGGTGCCCCCCACCTTCCCAAAAATGGGACCACCAAAAGAACATGCCCAGCAAGGCACCTTACCACCCAAAAGGTGAAATTCAGGCAGCAGCACCAGCAGAGCTCTCACCCAACACACCCTTCCAGGTTAGGGTTAGGGTTAGGGTTAGGGTTAGGAAACAACAATTTTTAGGAAACAACAATTTTTTTATTAAAATTTGACCCTTCTACATTGGCCGGTGGGGCCCTAGTTGTGGTGACCGCCGGTCTCCTGTGTAACAGACACTGTTCACATTAACTAAAGGACTGGTTATCTCTGTCCGTTGCGTTGAACCGGTGCCCCCACGGTTCCTGTCCTAGAGTTCTTGTGCGTTGGAGGCAGGGGGTCACCTCCGCCAGGGCCAGAGACTTTTCCAGCGGCCGGTCGGCAGCTGGACCCACTCTGCGTCCCTGATACATGCCAGTCTGTCCGCCACTTCTTCCGCTGCCGTAGCCGCCCACGTTGTCGCCACCCATCCGCCGTGCTGCTCCGTCGCTTGGTGTCTCCTACGTAGGGTGCAGAGGACGTGGAGGACGATCGTCACGGCGAGGCGGATCATCCCCCACGGGATGGTGGGTCATGGCGGGCGGCGCTGTGGGGCTCAGTGAGGCGCGGCACACCCGGTCAAAGCGGGCGGTGGGTGGGCGGGGCCCGGCCGCTGCTGCTGCACTGGCCATCGCTCCTCGCCTCGGCCCGGATGCACCCCCGTGTGGCTCGTCGTCCCCGCTGTCGTTGGCGCTGCTGGTCGGTCGGCCATGGGGCGTGCTTCTGTCATCGTCTGCGCCCTGGGAGCTGCGGCGGTGGCAGCTTCTGGCTCTTGGCCTGAGACGATGGACGTCCACGGGAGCTGCTGCAGCTGAGGCAGGTTGAGGTGCTGGGCCACCGCCTGCCAGAGCGCTTTCGCCGCCGGACAGGTGGCGACGAAGTGCTCTGTGTTCTCCTGCTCCGTGCCGGTGGCCACAGTCGCGCGGATGCAGGCCTGGCGTGGGCACAGCCGCTCCGCCGGTCGAGAGCGCCAAGGCTGCACCTGGATGGCGCTGGGTACGAGGTGGAAGAACCGCCACCGCGTCTCCCGGTAGGTGTAGGGCAGCTGACGGGCGGCCTCTTCTGTCACGTGGAACACGGGCAGGCGCCCCGTCACCACCTTCTGCTCCCATGCTCGGCGCTCGGGCTCCAGCAGCTCTTCCTGGAGCGTCTCCGTGTACAGCGTCCTCCGGAGGGTGCACCTATGGGCGTTCTGCGAGGTGCTCGCCTCCGCCACTGCCTCAGCCCCAACGTTGTCCTGTGCACAAGGCCGTGGCTGCGGCTGCTGCGGCGGCGGTGGCAGGAGGCACTGTCCGGGGAGCAGATGGTACCGCCGGAGGATCTCTGGCAGCTCCTGCAGGTACGGCGGGAGTCATCTGTGGTCTGCCGCCGTGAGGCGGAATCGGAGGGACGCCCGGCGCCACCACATCGCTCCAGCCCATTCGGTGTCAATCCAGTGCTCGATGAAGAGCGCTGCCCATGCCAGGGCCTCCCGTTGCCCATGCCAGGGAGGGCGCGTCGGGGCTCGGGCCACCCCCGGCAGCGGCAGGACGTGTGCCACGCCCTCGAAGTTGTTTGCCAGGAAGACGGCCCACAGGGACAGTTCGAGGGCCGGGAGGCCGAGGCCGCCTTCGGTGACCGGCTGGTACGCCACTGCGTGTGGGACCGGAAAGTGCGGTGTGCCCCACAAGAAACGGAACCACTGCGGTGTGACCTTGCAGAGAAACGTCGCCATCGGGGGGTACACGGCCGCCAGGAGGAACGCCTGCGGGAGCAGGTAGGTCTTCAGGTACGTTACGCGCTTTTAGATGCTCAGGTGCCAGTTTTTCCACGTCTTCCACCGGCTCTCCCAGCTGAACGCGCAGCGCGACCAGTTCTCCTCCCACGCGTCGTCGTCCATGCCAAACCGGAGGCCCAGGATGCGCACGGTCCTTTGCGCCTGCAGGCATCCGCTGGCGGCAGGTCTGGGGCCCACGCCCCCGGCCAGCCGCATTGGCGCAACGCCACTCCCGGCCAGTTGCTTGCGCGGGCCTCGGCTGCCCCCGGTCCCATGCCGGCGCCGCCTGCGTCCCACCAGCCTGCCACTAGTCCCATCACAATCTGGTGCGGTGGCTCTGCGTGCTGCCGGTGGAGGAGCAGGACCGAGCTCTTGGCGGCGTTGACCTGCGCCCCCGATACCTTGCTGAAGGCGGCGAAGTGGCGCCCGGCCACCGCCGCTTCCTCTCTGGAGGTCACGATCAGTGACACGTCATCCGCGTGGGTGATGTACTTGATGGTACATGTGTGCGCCGGCGGGGCTGCTGCTGCTGCTGTCGCTTCTCTCGCGGGGGCGCACTGGAAGCCCCAGATACTCGCATCTGCATGCACCACCCATAGGGCCACGTTCAAGTAGAGCACGTAGAGGATCGGGCTGAGCGGGCACCCCTGACGGATTCCGGATGCGATCGGGATGGGTGCGCCGCAGTGGCTGTTGATCTGCGGCATAACGGTGGCCCGCCGGTACAGGAGGCGGACGTGCGCGACGTAGTCGTCCGGAATCCTGTGCCACTGCAGGGCCCGCCACAAGAAGCCGTGGTCGACCCGGTTGAACGCTTTCGACTGGTCCAACTGGATGACGTATCCGGACCACCGCTACCGCGTCGCCCTGAGGAAGAGCTCCCGGATCAGGCAGAGCGAGTCCGTCAGCAACCGGCCTGGGATGGCGCTTGTCTGCGTCGGCACCACCCTGTCTCGCACGGCTCGCGCCAGCCGCATGGCCAAGACATTGGCCAGAAGCCTGTAGTCCATGTTCATCAAGGTGATGGGTTGCCAGTTCGCGGGGAGCATCTGGTCCAGGCCTCTGGGCTTACTAAAGTAGACCATCACTCCCTGGTAAAACGAGTCAGGGAGGCGGGCCGGGCTGCCGTCTGGCGGGGCGACGCATGCGCTGAGCACGGCGGCGAGTGCGGGGGCCAGGCGGTCCGCTTAGGCATGGTAGAAGGCCCACGAGAGGCTGTCGGGGCCCAGGGCGCTCTGCCGCCGCCCCTCCTGGATCGCGGCGGTGACTTCGTCTGCAGTGACGGCATGGAGCAGGGCCTCCCGGAGCTGGTCGGTCGCCGGCCACGGCGGCTGGGGGTGGCTGGCGAAATAGTCGCTCACGGCTGACGGAGTGATGTCCCCTCGGGCCACGAAGAGCGCTCCGTCATAGTTCTCCATGACGGAGAGCATCCCCTCGACGTCGTGCCGCACCGGGTCGTCGGGCGAGCCGCGGAGACCTGTGAAGGTCGTCTGCGGCTTCCCGCACAAGCGGACGCCCCCAATGGACGGCAAGGGCTCCCCACCCTCTGCCGCTGCCGTCGCCCTCCAGTCGTCGCGGGACACTATGCCCCCAGTGGCCCGCATGCAGCCGGCTTGGACGTCCCTCCGGCGGGTGTCACGGAATGCTGCCGCAACGGTGGTGTGGGCGGCGGCCAGGTCCACCGGGTTGACGGGGCGCCCCTCCGAGACCGCCCAGTGACAGGCCAGGAACTGGCGCACAGCCACCTGGTGAAACTGCGTGCGTTGCCGTCGCTGCCGCTTGTCCCACTGGGCGCACAGCGTGCGCACCTCCTCTTTGGTGTGCTCCCACCATTCGGGCATGCGCGCTGCCCTGTAGAGGTCCGTGAGGGTCAGCCGGGCGTTGATAAGCCTGCCAAGGGTGGCGTTGAGGCCCTGGTTGTCGACCAGCATCCGCGCCGTGAGCCTCCAGAGCGGGTGGCCCCGGTACGGCTGTCGGCCCACGTCCGCCGCCACTGTCAGCAGGAGGTGGTGCGACCACGGTGTGACCGAAAGCCGGCAGTACTCGACGGCGCACGCGCTGGGCAGCCAGATCCTGTCGATGCGGCTCGCCGTCCGGGTGCCGTAGTATGTGCAGTAGGGCCTCATCTGCGTTTGGGCCGCCGTGGGCTCGGGCGGGCCCGTTCGCGCCGCCTGGAAGTCCCGTGTGCGACGTGGAGCGGTCGGCGTCTTGCGGGGCGTCCCCGGGAGCATGGCCAGGTGGTTGGGGACCTGCGCCGCCGCGTCCTGGAGGCGGGCCTGGGTCCGGATGCCTTCCAACAGCTTCTCCTCCGGCGTTAGGGCCGGCGCTGGGTGAGGGCGCTGGCTGTCCGTGCCGGCGGGCGTGTCGCGGGCCTGTTTCGCTCGGCTGATGTAGTGGATGGGCACTCGGTCGTGCGGAGTCGCCCGGTTGTTGAAGTCTCCCGCTACTATCACTTCTCCCATAGTGGCCGTGACATTGGCCAGCTTGCGCCACAGCAGTTTCCGCGACGATGCGGCGGAGGCGTCTGCGTAGAGCACGCACAGTCAGAAGGGCGTGTAGCGCAGCGTTGTGGGACTCGTCCGTGCCTTGCAGCTGGAAGTCGAGCAGCGCGAGGCGGCCCGGCTCCACCTCCAGGAAGCGTCCGACACGCAGGTCGGGTCGCGCTCGGAGCAGGATGCCCAGGCCGGCGTGCCCCTTTGTGCCGTAACTCCAGTAGGAGGGGCCATGTGGCCACAGTCTCTGGGCCGCCGCCCTGTGATGCTCGGTCTGGAAGTGAGTCTCCTGGAGCACCACAACATCTGCCTGGACTTCTGCCTGGTGGATGCGGCGCCGGTCTGCTGCGTGCGTTCGTTGGCCATGTTAATTGGTTGAAAGTGAGGGCTGCGCAGCTTGCCGGTGATCATTGCCAGCCTGCTTCAGGTCGAGTGGTGCATCCTCGTGCGCGGCACCCCCGTCATCCTCGCGGCCTCGGGTGATGCCGGTGGCGACGGGTCGGTGCCTATGGGCTGGTTCCCCCTCCATGCGATCAGCTAGCTGAGATGCAGCGGGGTCCACGGTAAACTGTCGGTGTGCGCTGTGCTCCGCTGTGTAGGAGCCTCTTGTGGCGGCCGCATGTGGTCTAGAGGCGCCTGGCGGGGCTGCTCCGCTGCGGCGGTCAGTAGGGTGTCCGCTTGCACGGGGCGTGGTGCCGACGACACTTTCAGGCGTCTGGGTTTCGGCTGAGGGGGCTGCACATTGGAGGAGGACGGTGTGCCGGGCGGCTTCGGCATGGCGCTCGGTCGTTGTTCCAGCTGCGATGACAGCGGGCCCGGGGGGGTACCCGCTCGCGCTACGCGGCGTTCTGCAGAGAAGTGCCGGCCAGCTCTGCGCTGGCGCCGGGCGGATCGTGCGGCTCCCACTGGGTTTGGCCTGCGGCTGGGGGAGGGGGTCGCTCTTGCCTCCGCACGTCCCTCTCCCGTGGTGGCAGGGGGTCGGGCTGATCCGGGGCGAGGGGCTCAAACCTGTTCCTCAGAGTCGGCGCGAGGAGGCCGCCGTCGGGGGAGTGCGCCCATTCCATTGGGGCATTCTGGGAGCTGAGCGCTTTCTTCGCTTGGCCTGCGTCGTCTTGCCGGTGTCTGCGCCTGGCTTTCTTGGCGGTTCCCGCTTCCTGATGGTCCATGTCAGCTGCGTCATCGTCGAGCGATGGTCGAGCGGTGCGGCCGGGGCTTGGTCCGTCGTCGTCGTCGTCGCCGTCATCGATGGGCCTTGCCTACTCTGGGCCTGCGGCTCCCTTCGTTGGTGGGCAGTGGCCTCTCATGGCTGGGGGCGCTGCGGCGCGGCGTCCGAGCTGTTCGCTGCCGCCTTGGGGCACGTCGCGTAGGTGTGTCCTCCGTCCCCGCACAGGTTGCCCCTAATCCTCGACTTGCACGCGGCCGCGAAGTGACCCCGTTCATTGTAGCTTGCGCAGATCGGCGTCGTGCATGCTCGCCTGTAGTGGTCATATCCCCCGCAGCTGTAGCATGCGGGGGGTGGCCTGGGTACCTGGTCATCCCTTTCGCATTGCCCAGAAAGAGGAATTTCGGCAGTCGTCGCGCCCCTCCTGGCGGGAACCGGAGAACTGCCTTCACCTCTCCGTTCCAAATCCCCAGCGCATCTCGGACCTTCTCGGGATGGGTGACAACCTGGCCATACCGCTGGAGCGGGATGGCCGTCGTCCTAAAGAAGACGTACACAGGCTACACGTCACCTTCGATGACCGTGTCCACGGCAAAGTCCTCGAAGGTCTGCGGGCGGCAGCGGGCCAGGTGGTAGCACTCCCGGACAAAGCGGTCAAAGGCGCGTTGCGTCGGGAAGCACACGTTGACCTCCCGTGACTCGGGAGGCTGGATCACCACTGTGAGTTGTTCTACGGGGAACCCCAGGTGGTGCCCGATCACTTCATGCACGATGTAGTTCCGGGGCTGGAGGTGTGGCTGCTGCCCCACGTACTTGAACCGGAGCACGTACCACTCCTTCCCATCGGTGTCTGTGTCGCGTCACGGGGCCCCTTGCTGCTGGTCCATCATGCCTGGCGGGGGGGTCCTGCGGGCCTGCGTCCTCCGGCGCGATGCCCGCTGCCTGCATCAGGCCGGTGAACTCTTGAACTGGGTCCACCGGCTCTCTGAGTAGGAGCGGTGCCCTGAGGTCGTGCTCCGCCAGTGGTCGCCCTTGTGATGCCGCTGCATAGGACATGGACAGCCCCTTCGACGTGGAGGGCATCGGCACCGCCGCTGCAGCTGCCGCCGCCGGGGCCGGGCCGTCATCTGCCTGGGCCGGCGTAGTGCGTCGTTTCCTGTCAGCCTTCCGAGCCGAGGGTGCCTCCATCGCGTCTGCGGGGCATTCCCCTGCAGTGGCCACCACGGCCTGCGGCTCGGTGTCCCAGGGTGGCCCACCGCCCCTGCGGCCGGCGTCAGCGGCCCCGTTCATCGGCGGGGACGGCATTGCCGTCGGCGGGTCAATGCTGCCCTGGTCGCCTGTAGCAGGGTCTGCCCGGGTGGTAGGGAGGTCTGCCTGCCGCTGCCCTCGGCCCTCTTCCTCGGCTGCCGCTTGCCGTCTCTGTCTGGGCGCCGTCCCCGAGGTCGGTTGCGGGTGGGCTGGAGCTGCAGCGGTCGGTGCCGGCGGCCTATCTTTACGCGGCTTGTCTGTACCCCTCTCCGGGATTGGGGCCCATGCGGTCTTCGGCAGGGGCCGAAGGCGGGCCTCATCCACCTCCTCTTGGCGTTGGATTCGCTCTCTGTGCCGGAGCACCCTGACGACCTCGTCCAACCACTTGTCGTACTCCGCGGCCGGGAGCAGGGTCGTCGGGTCCCCTTTGACATCTAGGAGCGGGAGGCCCGCGTCCGGGTTCCCTCGCCGCCCCTGCTGGACTCCCTGGAATGCTCGGATCAGCCCCCTCTCCGACATCCATGCTGGCCAGTAGGTGAAGCTCCGCGGCTTCCTCGAGACCAGGAACCTCTCGACCACTTTCAGCATGAGGGACCGGGCCCTGGCCGCCCGTTTGGAAGCGATCACATCTTGGGGAATGCCATCCCTGAGGACGCCAAAGAGGTATTCCATCTCGGTGGCCAGGATCTTCCAATATCGCTTGTGGCCGTATTTAGTCAGGTCGGGGACGGCCAGGTCTGGGAGGTGGAGGTGCGCCACCGCGAGTCCCCAGAACCGCAGCAGGTGGACCCCCGCTCCGGACGTCGACGCCAGGTGCCATTGCGGGACCGTTGTGCAGGCGGCAGCGCGAGCCGTGATCCACTCTTCCCAGATGCTGGCTTCTCGCGACGTGACCTGTCCGCCTCTCTGCGGGTCGGCTCCAAAACTTGTTGCAGTGCGGTCGCGTCGGAGAGGTGATGCTGGCCAAACGTGTCCATTCGCACAGCGGGGAGAGTCTCTGGCCGAGCAGGCGGCCCGGCACCCTGAGGTGGAGCGCCACCTGCCATAGCCTCTGGGGGGCGTGGCGCGGCTGCGGTTTCAGCCGGGCCTCCTGGCTGCAGGCTCAATGAGGCACGCCATGTCCTCTTTGTGGAACGCGTCCTCCAGGGACTCTAGCGACGACGCTTCCGACCACGCCAATCCCCGGACGGCGAGCTCCGGGTCATCGTCGTCATCCGTCGCGTCTGCCCACACTTGGCTCCTGGTCACTCGTCGCGTCCACTGGGACGGGGCCGGCATCGACGTCCCCATCATTCGCATCTGCCAGGTGGAAGGCGCGGAGGTCGGCTGCTCCTCGTTCGCCTCCGGCAGTGGCGAGGGCGTGCCGTCGGAGATGCAGGAACCGGAGTCCTTGGGGGGGCTTCGGTCCTGTGGGTGGCGTCTGTCTCCAGCTCGTCACTGGGCGGCTGACACAGAGGTTGCAGGAGTTCCTGCAGGTCTCGGGCCGCTCGCGTGACCTCTTCATGGTGTGACACACGGGTCTTCGTGGCCACAGTGGTCTCCGGCGACAGAGGAGCGCCAGGGTCAGCAGCAGGGCCCTGCCTTGCCCTCGTCTCCCTCGTCCCCAGAGCTGCCTGTCCCGGCCCTAGAAGGTAGGGTGGGGGCGTGTCCCCGTCCCCCGGGGCATCCTCCTGTTGGGGAGCGGCCATCTGGTGCTTTTGCTCTCTAGATGTGTCGGCAAGCAGCTGTGCACTGGAGTGAGTCTCTCAGCTGTTGGCGGGTCCCAATCCAAATGGTGGCTGCCCCCCTGCCGAAATATTTGGGGGTGTGGGGGGGCCACTGGGCTCTGCCCAACTCCTCTGGGGTGTCTCCCCCCATTGCCCGACTGTTGAGGGGCCTTGCAAGCTCCAAACAGTGCTCCAAATATGTCTTTAAAGCACTGGGATGAGTGTTCCCCGCGCAGGTGGGCTGCAATCAGTCTCTTAAAGAGATACTGGCCCTGTACCGTGCCGGTGCAGCTCCCAAACACCGGGGCTTCTGGGCTCCGGATAAGGTGGGGGGTCCGAACAAAGTCACCCCAAGTCTTCCTGGGGCTCCCTCCCTTCCGCCCCTGCCGCCTGTGGCCCTGAAACTTAGCCAAAAGTGCTCACAAACACTTCTTTTCCTTGGCTGTTTGAGCAAGCAGATGGACACACCTAAGACAACAATGGCTGCCGGGCTGCTGCTGTTTGCCAAAGGATTGGGGAGCTTCTTCCACTGTTCTCTCCTCTCCCAGGGGGCTGGGAGCCCCGCACCCCACACCGGGGGGTGCCCCCGACCTTCCCCCAGCGGGGTCCGCTGTTCTGGCACGCCTACCTTCCCGCAAAACAGTTGTTGGTAGCCAAACTCTGCAGCCTCGTAGTCAGAGCTCTCTCCAAACACACCCTCCCTCGGTTAGGGTTAGGGTTACATCCTTGATGTCAGGGCCTAAAACCAACCTCAGGTTTAGATTCACAGATGTTCTTTAAGGAATGGGAGGGTGACAGCTTTCCTTTCAGACAAAGTTTTGGAGCACAGTGAAATGCATGGTAATTGGCAGGGATAATTGTAGCTAGGGTTAGGGTTTGGATTTGCATTAGGTTAGTCTTCCTTGAAGTTGGGGCCAAAAAGCAACCATAAGGTTAGATTCTCAAAGGTTAGGTTTAGGTTTAGGGTTACGCTTCTTTGAAGTCAAAGCCAAAAACCAACTGGGTGGTTAGATTCCCAGAGGTTCTTTAACAATAGGGAGGGTGACACCTTTCCTTTATGACTCCATTTCGGTAAATCAAATGCATTTGTATTTGTATTGGTAAATCAAGTACAGTAAAATGCCTGGGAAAATCTTATTGCCATATTTTTACAGTTTTATTTCTTGGGAGGGAGTGGTACCATTTTGCCTATCCTATGGCCTACCTCTGGGTCCTACTGGGTACAGTGCTACAGCTATGTGCTGCCAGCACTGTAATTCCCTTGCAGTGTTAGTTATTGTTTGTATTTTGCTGCTTTACTCCACACTACTTTATCTGTTAGGTCACAGGAGCAGGGGAATGGTAAAGGACACTATTTTCTTGTTACCTGTCACTTGACTATTTTTTGGACATGGGTTTAGTGCTCTTTCAAAAGAATGCTAGAGCCATGTTCATAAATAGCCTGACTAACAGGTCACAAGCAAGGTGCACTTCCACACCCTAATCCTAACCCTGTTAATTAAGCAAGTTGTCAGGTGCCCATACCTACTGTATAGAAGAAGGCAACCACCTCTTCTTGCTCAGCCCCATCCCACATCTTATTAAGGATACTGATTGGTGGTTGGTTTTCCTGCTAGGAGGTGACACTTGGAGTAACAAAGCCAAGAGAATCTGCAATTGCTTTCTTTACCTTGTCCCACACTGAAACTCTAAGGACAGCAACCATTACCAGATTTACTCCTAAGGTTTGGTTCTTGTGGTAGCACAATTCACGCCAGTATACTTTTCTGCTGACAAGGATGGGAAGGTAGTAAATTACTCTGACTGTGAGGAAAAACCCAATGTGTATTTATTCACATTTATTCTGGCTCAAGGATGTGCTAATAAATATGCAAGGGATAAAATGGAACCATTGTATTTCAGTGCAACACTAATTCATCCTATGGATTTTTTCAGATGTTGCTAGAGAAATAGTACTGGATGGCAAAGATAATGTCAAAACACCATTAGTACTCCAAAAGATCCTCAGCTCTTCCTCAGTACCATGTTGAATGCCATCTGACCCAAGGGGCCCATCATCTGGCACTCCATCATCAATCACTTTATCTTGTCTATCTGTGTTGTTTCCTTAGTAAAATACAGGAGAGATTTACCAGTCTCTTCTCCCACACAGCATCTCCCTATATTACTACTGCTGCTCAATGTAGGTACTTGCTTGTTTTAGGTGGGCAGATGGAATGACCTTCATGCCTGGGGTGAACCTGCTGGAAGAGTCGTTGCTATATGAGATGGGCGGTGCAGAAATATGATAGATGGATGGATGGATAGATGGATGGATGGATGGATGGATAGATAGATAATAGAATACCAACTCACCCCACAGGGTTGTGGTTGTGGGGAAAAGAGGAGGAGGAAGGAAGTATTGGGAATGTTCGCCGCCTTGAGTTATTGATAAAAATAATAAAGGTGGGATAGAATATAAATTACATACATACATACATACATACATACATACATACATACATACCTGTATTGGTCTAACTCCTAGTGTTCTATGCTCATCCCTCCCAAGAACATGCACCTACCACAATGAGGCAGCATAGCAGGACTTGGGGGTGGGATAAAAAACAAGTTCATTAATAACATAAATCCAAATTTCATGGTTTCACCACAATGCTTCTTTATTTTTACATTTGTTGTTAAGAGTAACCAGCATCTGAAGAGTATTATTTAAGTCCTTTTTGGTAATACTGCCCATCGCTGGGAAATATAAACATAATCAGTCTTCAGAGTCTAATATTCACAAGAAACTAAATGAAGATTGTAACTGCTACATGAAACATTTTACTACAGTGGGTCTCTATAGTAACAATTTAATGAAGCCAAGATCCATGTTTTTATTTTCCACGTAGACACTGCCAACAGCAATCTCTTTCTCACAATTTTTTAAAAGTAAAAGCTATTCAAGACATGACATGGAAGGTCTGCTTTTAAAATGGAATTTTGAAAAACACTCTTCAAAAATCCACTTGGTTTATCCAGGCCCTTCAGTGCTCCTAAAGTAATATTTTGGATCCTTGATAGATTTGCATACATACATACATACAGTACATACATTATAGATTTGCATACATAAGAATGTTACCATTTTGGTCCAGGTGGCTCCAGGTGCAGAATACTTTTGCTTTGCTTGAAAATTGATTTCACACCTGAAGGTGGTTGATAGTCTACATTAGAAATGCAAAACTGGTTCATTCAGTCTGCAATAGACAGTAGTAATCACTAGGTATATTTGAATGTATGGTAAAGAAGTTCTTAGAAGAACATGTTTTCATCTAAGTTTACATTTCTTTGTTGTTTTTCTTGTACGAATACAGCTTTGATTATAGGTTGCTGTTTAAGTTATTACTCTTTTGATTTGTTTTTCTGAATCTGGCTTGCAAACCAGGATCATTATTTTCACAAATGTGAATGTGAAACTGGAATCTTCCAATGTTCTTGTTAGGCTTTTTACCTTTCCTCCTGTCTATCATTTACTATTGTTGGAAGTTGCCCTGTTATTTGCTGGCAAGATTTTGCTTTTACTGTGTATTATACAAAAAAACAACAACACCCTACTAATAAACTTTCATTTTAAAGTTCAGCATAAATATCTTCATTACAGACTGAAAAGTGTAGAATAGGGCAAGGCCTAGGGCAGAGCTTTCCAAACTTTTCCTGTTGGTGACACACACCAATGGTGGCAGTGGCGGCAGCGCACGGTGGCGGTGTGCAGGTGTGTCACGCGAAACCCGGAAGCACTGATGGTGCGCCGCTACAGCGCGTGGCGGCACACCATCAGCGCTTCCGGGTTTTTGCGTGACACACCTGCACACCGTAGGTGACACAGTACTGTGTCGCGACACACAATTTGGAAAGCTATGGCCTAGGGCATCATGGTGAACGGAGTGATGTGACTATCACTAAGACTTGACAGTCTCAGAATGTGATTAGAATAGCACTCTATTTGATACAAATACAGGGAATTGTGTGATTCAATATATTGTTAATTAAAATATTCCTAATAGATAAGCGTTATTGACATGGGAAACTGTAACGCTGTGTATATGCAGAAGAGAGGCAAGAATGGCTAAAGACTTCAAAGATTTTAGAGTCTCACGTTGATCTATTTTAACAGTCTCTATGCTATGGTTATGCCAAGCATTCTCTAGAGCGGGCCCACACAACATGCAGCCCACTGGCATTTTTTAAAAAAGTCAATAAATTCACCGCTGTCCCAAAAGAGGCACTGCTGAGCACCTCCAGTTCCTCCAGGCCTCACTACCGCCGCCAGCTCCAGCACTGCTGTCGCTCTGCTAGCCACCAAATAGCTGATCGGTGTGCAAGCTATTCCTTTGTGGCCCACAATTATTTTTAATTTATCAGTATGGCCCCTTCCTCTCTACATGTTGTGCATGTAGAGATGCATCTAGAGATTGTTTTAGCATGCTGGTAACCATGGAGGAAGCCAAAACTAGAGCAGAGTCTTCCTGATGATTTGGACAGGAGGTTCTTAGCAGTCTGGTGGGTGTACAGGTTTGTTTGGCAGCATTACTGCTGGAGCTTATACACACATACATGCATGTATATATACATACATACATACACACATGTGCTGGAAGAATGCAGAACATCTAACACCTTATTAATATTAATTTTCTCCTAATGTTAATTCTTTCCTAACTATGTAAAAAATGTAAAGGTTTCCCCCGCAAATTTGTACAGTCGTGTCCGACTCTAGGGGCCGGTGCTCATCTCCGTTTGTTAGCCGAAGAGCCAGCGTTGTCCGAAGATGCTTCCAGAGTCATGTGGCCGGCATGACGCACGCGGAATGCTGTTACCTTCCCACCAAAGTGGTACCTATTAATCTACTTGCATTTGCATGCTTTCAAATTGCTAGGTTGGCAAGAGCTGGGGCGAATGTGGGAGCTCACTCCATCACGCGGGTATAGGGATTCGAACCTCCGAACTTGCAAACTTACGATTGACAAGCCTGGCATCTTACCCGCTGAGCCACCACACCCCTAACTATGTACATGACAACAAAACTTCACTTACAAATCTCTCCATGTAAGTGCCACAGCTCTCAGTCTACCTGCTACCAGAGAAATGGGCACAAAATTGCATGATGTTGAGAATGAAAAATGTTTTTATATCTAAACTATGAAACCTTTTGTTGTTTATTCATTCAGTTGCTTCCGACTCTTCGTGACTTCATGGACCAGCCCACGCCAGAGCTTCCTGTCGGCCGTCACCATCCCCAGCTCCCCCACGGTCGAGTCCGTCACCTCCAGAGTATCATCCATCCATCTTGCCCTTGGTCGGCCCCTCTTCCTTTTGCCTTCCACCTTCCCTAGCATCAGCATCTTCTCCGGGGTATCCTGTCTTCTCATTATGTGGCCAAAGTACTTCAGTTTTGAAGTGAAATGAAACCTAACTGGTATAAATTCAGATTACATTCCAGCCTGTCAGCTAGGATCAGAAACCAATGGTCTGTGTCCCAACTAATCAGCCATGCCATCTCCTCAGAATCTCCATTCCATTATCTTCTCCCCACCCTCCATCATTCTTTTTTCATCCATCATTCCCACTGCAGAAAATCCTCAGTCCTTACTCCACTCTTTGGAATTTCTTCCTCACTTTTGTTTACAGATGTTGTTTTTGTATTTCTGCAAACTCTGGTGATGACTTGAGCCTACTGACGTTCTTTTGTGTAGACAATGATGCTTTAACTACATACGGATCACACTCACCCCAAATCTATAGAGAGAATGATGTGGATTCCAGTCCTGGTTTGTAATTTGCATTTTAATTTGCATGATTTATAGAATTAGCATAACTAAATCACAGTTTCCATGGTTTATAGGACCAGGATTGTTATCTCTGATCTAGTATCCTACTGAGAAAAGTACTCCTCTGGTTTACAGCATCATCTTTTGCAGAAGTTCTTCTCGCTTTGGTGGAGTGACAAAACTCTACTGGGGGCTGAACACCTGCTTCAGCCTCATGCCTCTAAATAGAATTAGAGAAATAAAATCATTATGAAAAAGCAGAGACTGATGCAACTCCAGTTGTAAATAGCATAAATACACATTTACTCATGACTCAAAATCAGCCTGTTAACTCACTCACTGAAATTTAAAAATGTAATTAGGTTGGTGTATAAATGCTATATTCAGAACTTGGGTACGGACATGAAAGATTCACAATGACTCCAGGAGGCTGTTTCATTTATCCCTAAACAAAGCATTTTATTTTTTGTAATGAATGAGGCATTTATTTTTAAACTAAAATTAAACAGCTCTCTTTTTCAGGGATACAAAATCTGAAGTGCAAAAATCTGGATGCCCACCAGATGGTAGTTAAGACACACAGTCACCTCTTTCTCTTAGCTGCCACCTAGCAGTCATCTGGATTTTTGCAGCCCAGATGTGGTAGGCCTAACCTTCTGATGACACTGGGTCTTAAAGGATGTGGCTGTTTGTTTTGTTTTGTTTTCATTTTAAGCACTGATTTAAGAACCCAGGTTATTTTTCTAGATAAATGGTTTGTGGTTTTGCAATTCACAGCTGCATTTGAAACTTCACTATATTTTCAGAATGTCTTTCTATCAAGAGCTGAATGTAAAAAACACAATGGGCCTGGTTCACACAACATAATGCAGTTTGCTTTTAACTTCACATGAAGCATGGTATATGAACTTAACCGTGGTTTGTATATTGTGATTCATGACTTAGACTGATGTGTGAACTCAGCCAACTGTGATTTCTTCAATAAACCACGATGAATGAAGCCATGGCTTAACTTGGTAAACCTACAATTAAGTTAAGCCACATGTTGCATTGGGTTCTCAAAGAGCAGCCCACATCTAGTTGTTACCTGGAAAACCTCATTTGAAACTGAGGAGCTTTGAAAACCATTTGCTCTATGTTTTAGTCCTTTGAAGTGGCTCTTTTGGTCAAGGCCAAAGGATCTAAAAATTTCTCAGTGCATGAGGCAGCCCATTTTATACCCTTTGTGGCAGGTTCACACATTGGGCTAACCCACAGGAGGGTTTACCATGGTTTGTTAAATAAGTCATGGTGATCTGGTTCACATATAAGTCTTGCCATAAACCATATGTTACATACCACAATTCAAAATTCAAAAAATTCAAAAAAATTCAAAAAAATACACTAAACCCAAACTAAACAATGACATTATGTCTCAGTGGACTGCTTGGTTGAATCCAGCCTATTAAAAAGGCCTCCCTGATTACCCCTAGAAAGTAGCACTTACAGCAGTTTGTCTGAGATTAATTCCCCTTTGTTTTTCCTTTTTCCAGGGTATTTCAAATTACTTCTGAAGAAGAAAGATACCGTATATACTTGTGAATAAGCCCATCCACAGATAAGCCAAACCCAATTTTGGGGGTGTATTTTGGAACCTAAAATTCTTGGTTAATCCGTGAATATATACAGTACCATTTGGGCACATAGCAAGGGTGCTGTTCTGTTTTTTGTTTAAATAAAACCTGAATAAAGTCATTGTTGGTAGAATCTGTAGGAATTCTGAAATGCTAATAACAGAAATCCATGCAGCTTTTAATTAGTTTATAGCAGAGTGGAAGCGTCCAGCAACTTGCACAAGGCTTAATCAGTTCACAAACACAAAATAAACACACTTCACACATTAATGTAAAGTTACATAAAAATAGCTTACAGTTTATTGTAGTTCTCGATATAAATCAGTTCCATGGTAGAAACGGTCCATGTGTGAGAGTGATAGGCTCTGACCAAACCCACAGTCTTCTTAATGTGGCCTTGCTGAATGCAGGTATGAGCCACAAGGACAGCCATGGCTGCCCATACTCCCCAGTGGAGATTCAAATGAAAAAGGAGAAGGAAATGAAGGAGAGGAACAGGAAATCGGGATTCAAGCCCCTCCCACACAAAGCAGTAATATTAGGTTGCAGCAGAGCTGCCCCTTCTTCAAGCTTGTGTGAGATGTGCTTGGTTGAAACCCGATATCTCTAACAGAATCAATGGAGGGCAAGAGAACAAGGGCTTGGCTAAGCCAAGACTAATGGTGATTTGCTCCATGTCTCACTCCTCCTCTTTAGATGCTGCTGAATTACAACCTCCAGCATCCTTTACCAATGTCATACTGGCTGGGGCCACTGGAAGTTGTAATTCAACATTTGGAGTACTATGAGATGCCTATCCCTGTGCTAAATGAGGTGTGGTTTACCTTGAATTACACAACGCATTTTCAGGAGTGTCCACAGGTGGGGCCATATGAGTCAAAATGGTGAGTGCAACTCTGCAGTGAAGCCCTGCCCCTTTTTTTTACAAGCATGCAACTTCACATACACATAAAAAGGGGCAGGGCTTGTGCAGTCACACTAACCATCCTGATTTTTTTTACCCCTCCCCTCAGATGCCCCTCAATAAAGTAACTGCATATATTGAGCCCAAACCATCCAACTATACTTTTGTCTACCAAGCATTAATCAAGCCTTGTACTTTCAGTGGTCATTACACCTAACCATTAAAGGCATTCATTCATGTATTTATGAAGCATTTCCAATTGAAATTACTGCAACTCAAAATGAGTGTAACTTTGACTAGTTCATTTTCATCTCAGTATTTCTGGAAAACAGAAATGTAGGGTGTTTTTTTTAATATACATATGAAATCTCACTTTTTGAGGGGGTTGGGGGGACAACTTGAGATAGATAGAAAAGAGAAGAAAGTTCAGAGATTATTGCCTTTAAAAAGCATGTGTTGACAAATATAGTATGATCTGTATTTCATTACATTAGCTCATGCTTGTGGGAAAGACATTTAAGGACAAAGTCTGCTTGTAACATTTCTATCCACAAATGTTAAACTAAAGGTCCCTTCCAAAGAACTCATGGAGAAAAGGGGTTTCTGCTCCAGTTATCTTCCAGGAACCAATCCAGTTACATTCCCGTGAAAAGTCAGAGACCTCCTTCATCAGTTCTGAAATCAGTTGTGTGCATGTGTAAGGTCTGTGCAGTGTCTCATTTGTCCTGAAAATGACAAACAAAATAAATATCCATTATGTAATAATCACACTGGGGTTTGGATAATTTTCATAACTTGTAATTATTTTTTTAAAAATCTCTTTATTTCACATAGAAATCCGTATGTTACCAAGAGGAAAGAAAGCTGACTGCTAAAGCTGGTGACTTAAGGTAAAGGTAAAGGTTCCCCAGGCACATTTGTGCAGTCGTGTCCAATTCTAGGGGCCGGTGCTCATCTCCGTTTGTTAGCCAAAGAGCCAGCATTGTCCGAAGACGCTTCCACGGTCATGCGGCCGGCATGACGCATGTGGAACGCTGTTACCTACCCACTGAAGTGGTACCTATTAATCTACTTGCATTTGCATGCTTTCGAATTGCTAGGTTGGCAAGAGCTGGGGCGAGTGCAGGAGCTCACTCTGTCACGCTGGTGACATTAAGCTGGTGACTTAATTAGATACAATTAGTAGTTAGGGAGGATTCAGATGATTGGCTAAGTTTAATTATTGTACAAATTTCAAAAGTAAAGTTACTAATAATGTCTTGTTGTGAAGCCAGCCTGCTTTCACTGTATTCCAGAACATCAGCTATATGCCAGGCAAATGTCAGACCTGCTGAACTCACGTTCACTCATCTGGGTTTGAATCTACATCATTCAGATGTATGCTTTGGCTCACGTACACAGGTAGATATTATTATTGTATATTATTATTATTGTATATTATTATTATTATTATTTTAAACTTGTATGATGATCCCAAAGTCCAAAAGTCCCTCCCTTTCTGCCAGATAGAAACTTTCAGTTCTGAAACAGAGATAGAAATTGGGAACTGAGGCTAGGAAAAGCACCCTCAGAAATTATCTGACTGAAATCCTCAGAGATCATCTGTAGGAGGGATCCAGGAATCATTCAGACAATGGGAAGTCTGTTTCAAGCTACAGGAAGGTTAGATTTTTTAAACAGTCCCTCTAGCTACATTGTGTAAGACTGGTTTTCATTTTGTGTGAGGGTAGAGTGTTAAGTCTAATTTATTGTCACTGATGTTTATCCTATCTATGCAAGCTCAGTTATTGTATGTTTGACACCTCTTATATCTCTGAGCAGCAGATCCATCATACCTGGTGATCTGACCAAGCTTATACTTCTCCTTTATAGCTGTGTATGGGAGATTCTATTAAAACATTTGGGATTTTAGTGGCACTTCATTTTTATTCCATTCACCACTGACTGTTTTATAAGTGACTTTTTTTTTAACCCGTTCAATCATGTCCAATTCTCATAGACTGCCTGGACAAGTCCCTGCAGTTTTCTTGGTAAGATTTCGGAAGTGGTTTGCCCTTGCCTGCTTCCTAGGGCTGAGAGAGAGTGACTGGCCCAAGATCACCCAGCAGGCTTTGTGCCTAAGGCGGGACTAGAACTCACCATCTCCCAGTTTCTGTTGTTGTTGTTCAGTCGTTTAGTCATGTCCGACTCTTCGTGACCTCATGGACCATAGCACGCCAGGCCTTCCTGTCCTCCACTGTCTCTCGGAGTTTACTCAAATTCATGTTCATTACATCGGTGATGCTATCTAACCATCTCATCCTCTGCCGTCCCCTTCTCCTTTTGCCTTCAGTCTTTCCCAGCATCAGGGTCTTTTCCAGTGAGTCCTCTCTTCGCATTAGGTGGCCAAAGTATTTGATTCATCCAGCCCGGCATTTCTCATGATGTACTCTGCATATAAGTTAAATAAGCAGGGTGATAATATACAGCCTTGTCGTACTCCTTTCCCAATTTTGAACCAGTCAGTTGTTCCATGTCCGATTCTAACTGTTGCTTCTTGACCCACATACAGGTTTCTCAGGAGACAGGTAAGGTGGTCTGGTACTCCCATCTCTTTAAGAATTTGCCACAGTTTGTTGTGATCCACACAATCAAAGGCTTTAGCGTAGTCAATGAAGCAGAAGTAGATGTTTTTCTGGAACTCTCTTGCTTTTTCCATGATCCAGCGAATGTTGGCAATCTGATCTCTAGTTCCTCTGCCTCTTCGAAACCCAGCTTGCACTTCTGGTAGTTCTTGGTTCACATACTGCTGAAGCCTAGCTTGTAGGATTTTGAGCATAACCTTGCTAGCATGTGAATGAGCGCAATTGTACTGTAGTTTGAACATTCTTTGGCATTGCCTTTCTTTGGAATTGGAACGTAAACTGACCTTTTCCAATCCTGTGGCCACTGTTGAGTTTTCCAAATTTGTTGGCATATTGAATGCAGCACTTTAACAGCATCATCTTTTAGGATTTTAAATAGCTCACCTGGGATACTGTCTTCTCCGCTAGCTTTGTTGTTAGTAATGCTTCCTAAGGCCCACTTGACTTCACTCTCTAGGATGTCCGGCTCAAGGTCAGTGACCACACCATCATATTTATCAGGGATATTAATATCTTTCTTGTATAGTTCTTCTGTGTATTCTTGCCACCTCTTCTTAATCTCTTCTGCTTCTGTTAGGTCCCTGCCTCTTTTGTCCTTTATCATGCCCATCTTTGCACAAAACGTTCCCTTGATATCTCCGATTTTCTTGAAGAGATCTCTAGTCTTCCCCATTCTATTGTTTTCCTCGATTTCTTTGCATTGTTCATTTAAGAAGGCCTTCTTATCTCTCCTTGCTATTCTCTGGAATTCTGCATTCAGTTGTTTATATCTTTCCCTTTCTCCCTTGCCTTTTGCTTCCCTTCTTTCCTCAGCTATTTGTAAAGCCTCATCAGTCAGCCACTTTGCTTTCTTGCATTTCTTTTTCTTTGGGATGGTTTTAGTTGCTGCCTCCTGTACAATGTTACGAACCTCCATCCATAGTTCTTCAGGCACTCTGTCTACCAGATCTAATCCTTTAAATCTATTCCTTACCTCCACTGTATATTCATAAGGGATATGATTTAGGTCATACCTGAGTGGTCTAGTGGTTTTCTCTACGTTCTTCAATTTAAGCCTAAATTTTGCGATAAGAAGTTCATGATCTGAGCCACAGTCAGCTCCAGGTCTTGTTTTTGCTGATTGTATAGAGCTTCTCCATCTTTGGCTGCAAAGTATATAATCAATCTGATTTCGGTATTGACCATCTGGTGATGTCCATGTGTAGAGTCGTCTCTTGTGTTGTTGGAAAAGAGTATTTGCTATGACCAGCGTGTTCTCTTGACAAAACTCTATTAGCCTTTGCCCTGCTTCATTTTGTACTCCGAGGCCAAACTTGCCTGTTATTCCGGTTATTTTTTTACTTCCTACTTTAGCATTCCAGTCCCCTATGATGAAAAGGACATCTTTTTTTGGTGTTAGTTCTAGAAGGTGTTGTAGGTCTTCATAGAACCAGTCAACTTCAGCTTCTTCGGCATCAGTGGTTGGGGCATAGACTTGGATCACTGTGATGTTGAATGGTTTGCCTTGGATTTGAACTGAAAGCATTCTGTCGTTTTTGAGGTTGTACCCCAGTACTGCCTTTCCCACTCTTTTATTGACTATGAGAGCTACTCCATTTCTTCTAAGGGATTCTTGCCCACAGTAGTATATATAATGGTCTCCTGAATTAAATTTGCCCATTCCTGTCCATTTTAGTTTGCTGATTCCCAAGATGTCGATGTTCAATCTTGTCATCTCATGTTTGACCACATCCAGCTTACCTTGATTCATAGATCTTACATTCCAGGTTCCTATGCAATATTGTTCTTTACAGCATCGGACTTTCTTTCCACTTCCAGACACATCCACAGCTGAGCGTCCTTTCGGCTTTGGCCCAGCCGTTTCACTCTTTCTGGATCTACTCGGAATTGCCCTCCGCTCTTCCCCAGTTTCTAGCCTGGTGCTTTAACCACTACACCACACTGGTTCTCAGAATGCTATATATAAAGTTTTCTTCCAGTTGAGTTTAATTCTTGGTGACTACATGCCATGAAGTTTTCTTGGCAATAACACTGGTGGTTTGCTGTTGCCTTGTTCTAGGTGTTTCTTCAACTTCTCAGTCTAGCCTAGAACTCTGGTATTGTCTGGTGGTCTCAGTAACTAAGTGTGTCTGCCACCTAGCTGGGCTATTTGTTAAGATATTGTTCCCCATGATTCTCAGCACTGCACATGTGCCTTTGAAAATAAGCACGAATCCATCCCCCCCCCCCCATTTTTCAGAATGTATTTCTGTAATTATAAATGGATTCAGATTCCACTTTACTCTCTGGCTGTGATGCCATAGAGATAAATACATATAAGATCTCTCACTTTATGAGTAAGTTCTTGAGGGTCAGCCATGTTAATCAGTAACAGCAAAAACTCACAGAACTTTAAAGACTAATAAATAGATTACTGTATAAACTTTCATGGAATACAGCCTATTTCCACAAAAATGTATGTATAATACATGTGTTAGTCTTTAAGATGCCAAAAGGTTTTTATTAATACAGGAGTATCACCAGTACTACTGCTTCTGGTGATCTGATTTTGAATCGTTAGGCAATAACCTAGTTAATTTCTATCCTTAATACAATATTGCTGAGATCAACTTTAATAATATTTGCAGAGGATGTGCTATATTTTATATAGTTTTATGCCATCTGGTGGTTGGAATATAAAAAAGAACCCTGTTGGATAATTACATTTAACTGCTTAGAGCAAATTTCTCAATTTTCTCAAGCATATCCAAGGAGATCCAATGTATATCAGAGCACTGAACTTGGGTATAAGTTCATGCATAAGCCAAATATGTTAACCAAATACAAAATGACAAACAAAGCCAAGTACAAAAAGAAGGGCTAAACCTAGACCTTCTTCATCAATCTAATAATTGCCATGTTCTAACTATTAAAAAAAAAACCTTACGGATTGTTATTTATTACTCCAGAGCTGCAGTTTTGGCTCAAAGAACTTCATCTATACTATTTTAGATCTTAAAACCACTCTGCACATTAAGATGGCATGATTATTTCCATCTCACTGACTACGACTAAGTCTTAGAAACTCACCTCAAGCTTCCTATGATTATTCTCCATAACAAACAGACAACAGAAACAATAGTCCTTGATTAACAGGTAGACTTGAAAATGTTCATGAGATTGTTTCCAATGCACAGCTGTTGAACCATGTCTTCAAATGAACATTAAGTTGTTATTTGTTATCCTCCCAGCCTGTGGATTTTCACACATCTACATTAGTGTCTCCACAAAGATCCATGCTTTGTATTACTTCCAATTTACTTCCAATTTAACAATCCTTTGGTACAAAGTGATCTCTTCTCCCACTTTATACAAGGTAGTATTTTTTAAAAAAAATTAAGAAGAGCATTGTGGTTTGAAAGGTCGATTTCTTTAACAAAGATGATTTCATAATATCAGGTTATTTGCTGAATATGTGCCATGTCAAAATGATGTTTGTCACCGAAGCCTTTCCACCTTTTCAGGCATCCAGAGCTGGAGGTTATATGAGTCATTCAGATGAATCACAACTCATTATTTGGACATCATCCTAAAGTATATAAAAAAATGTTTTTCATCTATATACCCTGAAAGGGTCTGTTGTGTAGACTGATTTCACACAGAACAGACCCATTTCTAGCCTTCTGTACTTGCCCAACATCACTTGTTCACATTTAAACTCACTGAATTAACTGGGAGCAGTTGTCGTGGTTGACAAGATAAACAAGGTCATAGTTCCTTCAGGCTGCTATGCATTCATGAATGCTTGATTCATATATTATACTAAGCCATGATTTGTTTAACCATGGTTGATTGAATAAACCATACATGGATGAGTTTGCATAACGCACTGAGCTGTGCCCATGATTTCCATATAATATGCCAAACTAAAAACAAGCCACAATATGGCTTACCCTAAAGTGTTCACATAGACCAGTGCTTTCCAAACTGCCGCCGTTGGCGACACACCAACGGCGGCAGCGCGGGCGGTGTGGGGGTGTGTGCAGGGGCATGCGCAGTAGCACGCACGTGTACGGCGGCAGCATGGGGGGGGCGCGGCGGCGGCAGTGTGCACGGCAGTGGCGTGGGGGGCGCACGGTGGCAGTGGTGTGCACGGCGGCGGCGCGGGAGGGCACGCGGCGGCGGCGGTGTGCACGGTGGCAGTGTGGGGGGGCGTGCGGTGGCGATGGTGTGCATGGCGATGGCGGTGGCGGTGGCAGCGGCGGCCTCGCTAAAACGTGGAAGTGCTGATGGTGCGCTGCCGCCGCCTTGCACACCGCCACCACGCGTGCCCCAGCGCCGCCACTTTGCGACACACTAAACTGTGTGTTGCGACACACTAAAGTGTCTCAACACACAGTTTGGAAAGCTATGACATAGAGTGTTCCTGTTAGCCTATTTTCTTGGAAGTAATTCCCACCTTATTCTTGGTTTACATCCACATCAGCCAGCTCAATCCTTATGGGTGATTTTTTAAACTTAAAAGAAGCTCTATTGAACAAAGAGGAGGAAATGTTACCTCCAAATAAAGTTTCAGCAGATTCAGAATTTATAATCACAGACTAAATGAACTTTGGGGTGCAGCTAAGGGGGCCAGAAGAGAGCAAGGGAACTTCAGCACTTGTAGTTAGTCTAATAACTATTAAAGATCCAGAAAACCTTAATTTAAATACAGCAGAAACTGATGTGTGGTGAAGGAGTGAAGTTGTGCCTGCTGGTCCTGCCCTCCCACATACCTCCACATTAAATGTAATATCTCTAAAGGGCTGCCTGTAGTAATACAATCATGTGCTTGTCACAGCATTAAGGTAAAGGTACCCCCCGCACATTTGTGCAGTCGTGTCCGACTCTAGGGGCCGGTGCTCATCTCCGTTTGTTAGCCAAAGAGCCAGCGTTGTCCAAAGACGCTTCCACGGTCATGTGGCCGCATGACACGCGCGGAACGCTGTTACCTACCCACCGAAGTGGTACCTATTAATCTACTTGCATTTGCATGCTTTCGAATTGCTAGGTTGGCAAGAGCTGGAGCTAGTGCAGGAGCTCACTCTGCACGCAGGGCTAGGGATTCGAACCTCCGAACTTGCAATCTTCCGATCAACAAGCCTGGCGTCTTACCCGCTGAGCCACCACGCACATGAGGGATATTTTTATATGCTGAAACATTGGGCTGAAAAACATGTGATATCTGGTGCAGGGGCAGCAGGTTATAAGATTCATTTGAAAAGGGCAAATAGTAGGAAAATATTCAGCAAATGCCAACCAATTCAATCAAGGAGAGTCACTCTTCAGAGTTAAGTATGTTAGGCCACAGTCTTCAAATACGTACCCCAAGGCTTCTGTGCACCATCACCAATCCTGCAAAATCTGAGCACCATTTTCCTTTGAATGGTAATTGCCATGCAACATTCACTCCTTTGAGAAATTAAACCCTTAATGAATAAACAGGCATAGAAAAAAGAGGATCAAAATTGAGTGCTTTGCTACTGCAGCACCCAACTGAGTTGCCTTCACCCAACTGATGGGTCAAGCCTCATACCACAGGGCATGATCAAAGAAGCAAGAATTAAACAGAATTCAATAAGGAGTTTTAATGAACCAACTGGGAGTAAGGTACAAATCCTTGGAAATTGCACCCCTTTTTATCCATGGGTTCATTAAGGTGGAGTCTCAGTGAACAATTTGAATCTTTTCCATTTTTCCCAGCCTGGAATGAGTTATCATTTAGGAAATAAGCTACTAATAAATTCCTCTCCCATCTGTTGATTTTTATGCTTAGAGTTCTTGCCTCTTTCTCAGGTTCCTTACAACCACTCACAGATAGCCATCTACACTTTGAAGCTGGAAGAGAACCAATGTGAGTACAACTGCATCCATTAAAGGCCACTTGTATAATCAAAGTCCCTGAAAAAGCATTGGAGACTGCCCCATGCACCTAAAGTTGCATATGAATGTGCTCTGTAATGTACAATTCAATGCATGAGATTAGAACAAATTTGCTACTATGAGCCGACTGCCCTCTCCCCATGCACAAACATTTACTCACCAAGATTGAAAGTCTGAAAAGGACAACTTCAAATTAAATTTAAAACTCTCCTGAGTTTAAAAGTAATTTGCTATGAATCATGAATAATGGTTGTTTATAAAGGAACATTTCTTTAAGGCATGTAGTGAGAGAATCTGTCTAGAAGACCAACAATCAGACTGAGCATCTCCACTCTTGGCTAACTTGATCATTCCCCTCACTCTTTGGACAAAAGGATTTGATCCTGTACTACATTCAGCCTTGCCATGACTGCCTTAAGGTTTTGAGTGTGCTGAACAGGGCCCACTATTGGTACTGAAGCGATACCAGAGACGACCGCACACGAGAGGTGTTCTGCATCTTTTCTATTTTGGAAATAGTTCTGCCACAATGAGATGATTCCAGAACAAAATTTGATGGGGTAAAACTCCATCTTGTCCTTACTTATATATTAACACTACACCATGGTTGGTGTCATCTCCATCATTCATTCATACAAGAGACTTCCTGCTGCTTCCAAGCACTGGATCCTTGGATTCTTAATAAGGAACTTATTAAGGCATCCAAAGTGTAGATATTTTTAAAACCCAGTCTTCTAAATTATAGACATACAGCTGCAGTACCTATTTTTGCATAATGGAAACCTTTGAGATAGCAATCAAAGAAGAATTGGCAAAGGTTATTTATATAAAAAAGCAACTTCTCTCTCATGCAAGCACAATGTTTTGCTTTCCAAAGATTGTATGAAAGCTGGGAGATTTTATAGTTGGTAGCACTGGTTTTGATGTCAAGATGGAATTTATTGCTAGAAACAATGTGGTACTTAATATCAATTTAATGTCGGTTATGATTATAGGAAGGTCATTAACTCAGCGAATATCAGCTTTGTATGCAGAAGGTCCCACTTTCAGTCTGCAGCATCTCTACAAGGCTGGTAAAATCCCCGATCAGAAAACCTAAAGAATTACTGCCAATCAGCAGCTTGGTTCACACAACATGCTAAGCCATGTTCATGGTTAATTTGTATTGGCTTAGCATATAGTGCAATTCCAGCTAGTAGTGTTGTATGAACTGAATCTATTATGCGTTATTCACTAAACTTTGGTTAAGCAAAGTACAGCTTATCACAATATGTGAAGCCCACCAGTGTAAGCAATTGGGCCTCATAGGAAATTCTGCACTAGATGAATCAATGGTTTGACTTGGCATCAGACAGCAGGGCTGTGCATGCTTTGAAAGTGATACAGATGAAATGCTTTGGACCTCTCTGCTGTTCATTAAAGTAGCATCCCTTTTTTTCAGGCTTCTTTTTGGGCCTCAAAGAAAATCCCTACTTGCCTTAAACAGCAAGTTGGTGGTTCACAGGGGCCATTTCCAAAACATGCACAGCCATATGGCAGATTTGTATGTCCCTATGATCTAGTGCTACAGGATGTGTATTATTCTTAAATTATTTATCTTATTTTTATTTAAGCATTAATGTATAGACCACCTCAGTCCACTGACTCTAAGTGGTATACTGGAGCAACAGCTGAAGTCAATGCAAAAATAAAATGGTTGGATAAACTATGCTGGAACAATAAGATATGCTATAATCCCAAATACTTAATTGGAAAAAAAATGAAAAACATTTGTACATAACAATCCTGTCTTAAAATATGTAGATATGGTTTCGTTTGCTGCTCCTATATGATGTCACCTTTATAAGCATCACACGCCAAAGAAAGAAAGAATGAGGCAATGTATCATATACAATAAAGGTCGCAAGTTTATTGATTCAAATGCATCTGAGGTTCCCGTTCTGCTATTTTATGCAGGAACATGTTGACATCACTGGAAACATGCCCAGACTGTCTCTTATTAAGAAACAACTCATAGATTTCAATTCACTGGTGTGGAAATTTTAGTCAGAGTGAAGGTTAAAAAGGTATCTCACCCCTTTAGTATCATAATAATTAGATCAGCCTTTCTCAACCTTTTGACCCTGGAGGAACCCTTGAAATATTTTCCAGGCCTCAGGGAACCCCTGCACATTCAGGCTCAAATATAGGCCACAAGTTACAAACTTATAATATTTGTTTCATGTGTGGGCCTGCATGTATGCATTAACAGTGTTCTTAAACTAAAAATAAAGAATGAAACTTACCTCTTTAATGTGAAGTTGCCCAAATTTGAAATATTTTTTAAATAAATTGTAATCTCCCAGGAAACCCCTAGTGACCTCTCGCAGAACCCTAGGGTTCCACGAAAGCCTGGTTGAAAAACCCTGAATTAGACTCTTAATTAAACTGAGAGGTCAAGATAGTATGTCTGTAAGTCTTATACCCCCTCTAGGTTTTCTAGCATGGTGACCATCAAACTTAAAGAAGGCATAAACATTTGGTCAAGGCAGATTTTTCAGTTCTATCCGCTCTCATCTTTTTTATTTTGTGCACTGCTTTCTTATGTCTGATCAACCCTCCACTGAACAACCTGGATCATAGCTACATCCCAAGTCATGCTTTGAGTGTGGCTGTTTTATAACATCTCACTTGCTTGAGGAATACTGTATACTCTTTCTGTGCTGCACAATTTGACCATTGCACGTGCAAGCACATTCCTGCAAAGGACTCATGTTTTTCTAGGAACTTTTGTTGTTGTTTATTCATTCAGTTGCTTCTGACTCTTCATGACTTCATGGACCAGCCCACACCAGAGCTTCCTGTTGGCTGTCGCCATCCCCAGCTCCCCCATGGTTGAGTCCGTCACCTCCAGAATACCATCCATCCATCTTGCCCTTGGTCGACCCCTCTTCTTTTTGCCTTCCACTTTCCCTAGCATCAGCATCTTCTCCAGGGTATCCTGTCTTCTCATTATGTGGCCAAAGTACTTCATTTTTGCCTTTAATATCATTCCCTCAAGTGAGCAGTCTGGCTTTATTTCCTGGAGCATGGACTGGTTTGATCTTCTTGCAATCCAAGGCACTCTCAGAATTTTCCTCCAACACCACAGTTCAAAAGCATCTATCTTCCTTCGCTCAGCCTTCCTTATGGTCCAGCTCTCGCAGCCATAGGCTACTATGGGGAATACCATTGCTTTAACTATGCAGACCTTTGTTGTCAGTGTGATGTCTCTGCTCTTAACTATTTTATCAAGATTTGTCATTGCTCTCCTCCCAAGAAGTAGACGTCTTCTGATTTCCTGGCTGCAGTCAGCATCTACAGTAATCTTTGCACCTAGAAATACAAAGTGTGTCACTGCCTCCACTTTTTCTCCCTCTATTTGCCTGTTATCAATCAAGCTGGTTGCCATAATCTTGGTTTTTTTGAGGTTTAACTGCAACCCACCTTTTGCACTTTCTTCTTTCACCTTCATAAGGCTCCTCAGCTCCTAGATTCCCATTATATTAGTACCCATATTAATTAGGCTGGCCTTGCTTTGAAACTAATTCCAAAGAAGTGCTTTGGACTTCCTGAATGCATGAGCACAGCAGTTCATTAAAGCACACGTGTCCTTCATTAAAACAGTGTTATTTTAATGTGTCTCTTAAAGCAAACATCTCTTTTTCTAAGAAGCCTGGAAAAGATGTACATCCTTTAATAAATATGAAAGAGATGCTTTCCTCACAAATAAATGTCTCAAGTAGTTATTTGGAATCAGTTTCAAAGCGAGCACAGCCCTAAAATTAGTAATAGACACATGGTGGATTCAAGCTGAACGTGAAGATGTTCAGTGTGGACGATTCTTTTCAATTCCATGTTTGTATCTGACAGTTACCTATATTCTTTTACCTCTAGCAATATGTGATCACCAACCCAGGGAAGGCAAAATATAAGGAAAAAAAAAAAAGCTCATGGAGCCATAAGCTAACAAGGAAGGCAGCTTCATTGCTGAGAATATTCTCAAAACATGAACTTTTCACCAGTTCAAGTTTGAAGAAGTTGCAGCATCTGAGATTCCTTCTTCAAAACCTTTTAATAGCCTCATGCCAAATTTCTAAGCATGTGTATCTGGGTGACCACCTCTCAACTTATAATTGTAATTGCTTTAACACTTCCTTTCCTAAGGCAACAACAGTGGATCACAATTTTCCTTTTGTGCTGTCAAATGAAGATGACACCCTCCAGCTGGAACTCTAGTTGGTTATTCGGAATTGGTACAGAATGATGTTGGGTGAGGATCCTGGGGGAGCTGTATAATTTAGTGTGACGTCAATTAAATGCTGTTGTCTTCACATCTGGCAAGGAAATTAGATCTAGGAACTTGGCTCAGTGTGCAAATGCCAGATTTTACTAAATTTGCAGCTTACTTGCTGAAGTAAATAGAAAGGAGACTCCATCGAGATGGTATCAAATCATTTTTTTAAAAAGTAAAAAAATCAGCTGAATTTGTATCTAAATTTTATATTAGATACAATTTATACATCTATAAATTTATATTATAATTTATATTATTTTTCTAGAAATCCTTAGAAAGAAATAATTGGCAGTTTCTCAACTAAAAATTTGAATGGAATAGATTAAATTAATTCATGATAGGAAAGAAATCCCTAAGGTAATGGAAGTATCTAGTGGAAATGACTTTTTTGTTCTTTGAACAAGTCAAGTCTGATTATTTGGACTACTTTCAAATGGCAAGATTTAATGTACAAGATAGCTATCTATTTATCTGTATTAATTTTGTGCATGGTTCCAAATGATATCAAAACTATACATAGGAGGCACAGAGAATAAGGTTTATTTCAGAGTCTTAGTTAATAAAGCAGGGCTGGCACCTTTGGCACCTAACCACAAGAAGACAAGGTTCTGTTCTCTTTCATCTACAGAAACTAAATGCTTTGAAGCTGGGTCTTCCTTGAACTCTAGAAGAGAGACTAATAACTGAGGGCAGTGAACTACCATATGGAGCACTCATAGATCTGCCCTCCAAGAGATGGGAATAGACGGTATTGCTGAGGGACTGCCAATGTTTCCCACCCCACCATAAGCCACCAGAGGCAATTGCCTCATTGGGTATCATGCAGGAATGGGCAACTGTGGTCCCTGGTGCCCCTGTAGCCCATTAATCCTTTCTTATAGCCTCTGCTGACTGTGACAAGTAAAACTCGACAGCACAGTTTTCTGCTGTTTTGAGGTGAGAAACACATGAATTAATTAACATGAGATATTTGCTTACATGAGTATAAGTCTTAGAAGGCCAAATGTACGAGGCTTACACAAGTGTAAGTCTTAAAGCAGATTTTACACCGTTTGAAAAAAATAGAAAATGTCAGACTTGCTCAAATGTCTCATGTACTTCCAATCCACTCCGCCTCATTGGCCCACCCATTGGGGTGCTCAACTCTCCCCCCAAATGGAAAGTGCAGCCACAGGCATCGAAAGGTTGTTATTCTCACCCTAATGTCCACCTGTTTTTGTTAAAAATCAATTTGTTAATGGACTAGTTCAGAGCTTTCCAAACTGTGTGTCGGGACACATTAGTTTGTCGGCTGCAAGGTCTGGGTGTGTCGCAGCTGCTGTTGCCTCTGAGCCCTGCCAGGATTCCACGCAGGTCCCAGTGCCTGCCTTGTGCCTTGCTGCCTCCAAACCTGCTGTGATTCCACGCAGGTCCTAGTGCCTGCCTTGTGCCTTGCTGCCTCCAAACCTGTCCTGCCAGGATTCTGCGCAGGTCCCAGTGCCTGCCTTGTGCCTTGCTGCCTCCAAACCTGCTGTGATTCCACGCAGGTCCTAGTGCCTGCCTTGTGCCTTGCTGCCTCCAAACCTGTCCTGCCAAGATTCTGCGCAGGTCCTAGTGCCTGCCTTGTGCCTTGCTGCCTCCAAACCTGCTGTGATTCCACGCAGGTCCTAGTGCCTGACTTGTGTCCTGCTGTAAGAGTGTGTCGCAAAATGATGCCCTGCTGTAAGAGTGTGTCACGAAATGATGCATGTCTAAAAAGTGTGTCACCAACATGAAAAGTTTGGAAAGCTCTGGGCTAGTTAATGAAACATCAGGATTTGGCCTTATTATGTATTTACTGCATTTATAGCCCATCTTTTCTCTAGGAGTTCAAGGCAGAGGGTCTTGTCAGATTTTATGCTCACAAGAGCAATCCTATAAAGTAGGTTGGGCTAAGAGAAAGGGACTGTTCAAAGCCACCCCTGGAACTCTTCTATTTGTTGAGTGAATCCAGCTTCACAAATGACTCTCCCTGTTCCTAAAGTCACAGAAGGCCTACTCCATTTTTTATGATTTTCAAAGAAGGAACTATCGTACCAAGGGCTTTTTTTCCTCAACTTCTGCTACTGCCACTTTTGGTAAGGGCTGAGAGAAACACAGCAGCATTCACAGGGTCAGGGGATACAAGCAGCATCACCTCACAACACAAGCTTTGCCCATTTTCTACATGCCACGTGACATCACAGGCATCCCCCACCACACTGCAACATAGCTTTTGTCATTTTGACAAAAAACAACAAAAGGCTCCAGATGCCCCTGGAGGAATGTATAGTTTTGTTTTGAAATCAAATGGTTACAGTACACAAGGCAAACATTTTAGGAGGGGATTATTATAACTTGTTATTATTATGACATCCTCGCTTTTTATATTAAAAATCCTCAGTCTAATTTATTACTACCATTTCTTTCCCTTCTTAAAAAGAAGCACTATCTTTGAGTGATGGCTTCAAAAAGATAAACGTTATACTTGTTTTCCTTCCAGTAATCTCTAAAAGATTTATTTAGTTGCATGTGCACAGAAAGCCAGAACAGAGTGCCATTTCTTGTTTTTAATGTTTTATGCTGATTCTAAACTAATTGTTAGCCACCCAGAGTCATGATTTTGAGATGGGCAGCCATATAAATTGAATAAATAAATAAATAAATGTATTTTTTTTTCATTTTAATTTTGTAGGTGAAGAAAGCCAAAGGTCTGTTGATGTGGTAATATCCATAAATATAATTTTTATATCATGTATATATTGCCCTCTCGGTCTCCAGGATTCTGGTTTTCTGACAGGGGTGACCGTAAGCTGCTGTGCATTTCAGCCACTGAAGACAATGTCTCCTAGGCGGACACTGTCAATTATTTATGCTAGTTCTCCCTTCTCCTCCCTAGGAACACAGGTTAAAGAGTTTTATTTGTGCTCCCTCTAGATGTGAATCATTGTCTTTTTGGGTTGCTGCTGGCAGAAAGATCCAGAGGTTCTTTCTCAGTGCCATATATCAATGCCATGAAATTAATGCTATTACTGTATTGACTTCAGTTCAGCAAAGTTTGCCTCCCAAGGCATGGCTATTCTACAAGTTTCACAGGATGACTAAGAAAAACCTTCTGCACCTGTGCTCTAGAGAGTAAGGTATAAACGAAACAAGCCTCACAGAAAATTCAGCAGTACCAAACTTCTCTGGCTGTCCACCAAAGGTTTAAATTAAGGTTGCCTCCATGGCTGCAGTGTGATTTCTTCAGAGCTGCCAATCTGCCCTGCACAAATATGGGGGATCATCATGTATTTTTGCAGCCAGTTCTGCTAGATCTACTTACAATTTTTTCCCCTAGAACTGGGGATTTTAGGGACAAACTTTATGGCCCTGAGTAACGTATTCATTTGGAATTATCACAAATATCTGAGGAATCAAACTGATAGCTGAATTTGTTCTGGTATGATAAAAACATAGATGGCTTTAAACATTGCCATGTTCACCTGAAGCAAGGCTGGTCCAAGACAAGAAAGAGCAGAATACAAAGTTTTAGCCACACAGGGAATAAAGCCAGCAGTGATGAAGTAAAAATTAGTTTGTTTCTCAGTATAATGAAAACTTGCCTCGATCCTGTCAGCAAAATGGAATCCTCATAGTTTGTGACTATCTAATATGCAATCTGTCATTATGGAAATCACCTATGAACATTTAAACAATAAATATTTAACAAATAAATTAAAATTTAAATACATTTAAACAGTAAATGTGTAAATTTTCTAAAGTTATGCAAACATTGGCTGAAATGAATGAAACCCTGGAAAAATAAGAAACACATTGAAAGAAAAAGGAGTGAGACTGACATTGACAGTTTTTCCCCTTCCTGTGATCCAGTGAGTTGAAGTGCCTCAGAGAACCCAGTTTTTTTCTGCCCACCAAATACATTCCCCGTTTCAGCCACCTGCAATAAACCATGTCCTTCTCTTTTAGTTGAGAGAGGGTTCAATTATGAAACCAATGAAGACCTCCATGTCTCCTGTTCGTCATGTTACATTGGAGGATAAGGTTGATCCACAAGATATTTTATATATATATAAAATATATATCAGATTTAAGTCACATTAATATTCAGCCATTATCATAGGATAATACACGCCAAGAACTATTCAAATCAAATGGGAAAGCTCCAGGGCCAAATGGCTTCCCAATTGAATGGTATAAATCCTGTACTGGCTCCTATATTGTTTGAGGTGTATAATTAATCCTTTAAATCTGGTAAACTGCCCTTATTCTATGAGGCTAATATAACTGTGATTTTAAAACCCGGCAAAGACTCTAAATTTTGTATAAGTTATAGACCTTTTCATTAATTAATGTTGATACAAAGATATTAACTGCCTTATTGGGTAGATGATTGCAGAAGGTCTTAACAGATAAAACTCAGTCTGGATTAAACTCTCAGTCTGGATTTATTAAAAAAAAGTCAAGCATCAAATAATTTAAGTTTATTAATTGATATAGAATATAACTCAGAAAAAAACTGATTCTGCTGTACTGTTATATTTAGTCTATGAAGGTTCTCAGTCATCCAGGTGGAATTGTCTGTAGCTTGAATCATGTCAACTGGATTTCTATTTTCTTAATGGAAACGTTTCGCTCCTTATCCAAGGGGCTTCTTCAGTCTTATATTTTCAGCTTCAGTTCAGTGTTATATTTAGATGCTGAAAAAAAATTGATATGGTCCAAATTCTCAAGTACACAATGAGTAGTTATGGGTTCCGTTCTATTTTATTAAATGGATGCAGATTTATTACTAACAACCCTGTATACCAGTTAGGTAAAGGTAAAGGATCCCCCTGCATATTTGTGCAGTCGTGTCCGACTCTAGGGGCCGGTGCTCATCTCCGTTTGTTAGCCGAAGAGCCAGTGTTGTCCGAAGACGCTTCTACTGTCATGTGGCTGGCATGATGCATGTGGAACACTGTTACCTACCCACCGAAGTGGTACCTATTAATCTACTTGCATTTGCAAACGATAGTATGATCTCAATTCAAATTCAGGGTAAGCCATTTAACATCACAGTAATCCAAATATACACCCCAACCACAGATGCTGAAGAAGCAGAAGTAGATCAGTTCTATGAGGATCTGCAGCACCTACTGGATAATACGCCCCAAAGAGATGTTATTTTCATTACAGGAGACTGGAATGCTAAGGTGGGTAGTCAAACGACACCTGGAATTACAGGTAAGCATGGTCTGGGAGAACAAAATGAAGTGGGACATAGGCTGATAGAATTTTGCCAGGACAATTCACTGTGCATAACAAACACTCTCTTCCAACAACCTAAAAGATGACTTTATACATGGACTTCACCAGATGGTCGACACCGAAATCAGATTGACTACATGCTTTGCATCCAAAGGTGATGGACATCTATAAGTAAAGGTAAAGGTTTTCCCCTGCACAGTCGTGTCTGACTCTAGAGGGTGGTGCTCATCTCTGTTTCTTAGACAAAGAGACAGTGCTGTCCGAAGTTGTTTCCATGGTCATGTGGCCGGCATGACATGCACATAATGCTGTTACCATCCCACCAAAGTGGTACCTATTTATCTACTTGCATTTGCATGCTTTTGAATTGCTAGGTTGGCAAGAGCTGGGGTGAGTGTGGGAGCTCATTCCATCACACGGTGCTCGGGTCTCGAACCGCCAACGTTCTGATCAACAAGCCTGGCGTCTTAACCACTGAGCCATCACATCCCTTCTAGTGGACATATGTACAGACGGTAAAAACAAGACCTGGAGCTGACTGTAGTTCAGATCACGAACTTCTTATTGCACAAATTAGAATCAGACTAAAGAAAATAGGGAAGACCCACAGATCAGTTAGATATGAGCTCACTAATATTCCTAAGGAATATGCAGTGGAGGTGAAGAATAGATTTAACGGACTAGATTTAGTAGATAGGGACCCGGAAGAACTATGGACAGAAGTTCGCAACATTGTTCAGGAGGCGGCAACAAAAAACATCCGAAAGAAAAAGAAAACCAAGGAGGCAAGATGGCTGTCCGCTGAGACACTGGAAGTAGCCCAAGGAAGAAGGAAAGCAAAAGGCAACAGTGATAGGGGGAGATATGCCCAATTAAATGCAAAATTCCAGAGGTTAGCCAGAAGAGATAAGGAATTATTTTTAAACACGCAATGCGCGGAAGTGGAAGAAGACAATAGGATAGGAAGGACAAGAGACCATTTCCAGAAAATTAGAAACATCAGAGGTAAATTCCAGGCAAAAATGGGTATGATCAAAAACAAAGATGGCAAGGATCTAACAGAAGCAGAAGAGATCAAGAAGAGGTGGCACAAATATACGGAAGATCTGTATAGGAAGGATAATAATATCGGGGATAGCTTTGACAGTGTGGTCAGTGAGTTAGAGCCAGACATCCTGAAGAGTGAGGTGGAATGGGCCTTATGAAGCATTGCTAATAACAAGGCAGCAGGAGATGACGGTATCCCAGCTGAACTGTTTAAAATCTTGGAAGATGATGCTGTCAAGGTGATGCATGCCATATGCCAGCCAATTTGGAAAACACAAGAATGACCATCAGATTGGAAAAAATCAATATATATCCCCATACCAAAAAAGGGAAACACTAAAGAATTTTCAAACTACCGAACAGTGGCACTTATTTCACATGCCGGTAAGGTAATGCTCAAGATCCTGCAAGGTAGACTCCAGCAATTCGTGGAGCGAGAATTGCCAGATGTACAAGCTGGGTTTAGAAAAGGCAGAGGAACTAGAGACCAAATTGCCAATATCCGCTGGATAATGGAGAAAGCCAGGGAGTTTCAGAAAAACATCTATTTCTGTTTTATTGACTATTCTAAAGTCTTTGACTGTGTGGATCATAACAAATTGTGGCAAGTTCTTGGTGGTATGGGGATACCAAGTCATCTTGTCTGCCTCCTGAGGAATCTGTATAACAACCAAGTAGCAACGGTAAGAACAGACCACGGAACAACAGACTGGTTTAAGATTGGGAAAGGAGTACGGCAGGGCTGTATACTCAAAACCTACCTATTCAACCTGTGTGCAGAACACATCATGCGACGTGCTGGGCTTGATGAATCCAAGGCTGGAGTTAAAATCGCTGGAAGAAACATTAACAACCTCAAGCCAAAGGAAGAGGGGCTGACCAAGGACAAGATGGATGGATGATATTCTGGAGGTGACGGACTCGACCTTGGGGGAGCTGGGGATGGCAACAGCTGACAGGAAGCTCTGGCGTGGGCTGGTCCATGAAGTCACGAAGAGTCGGAAGCGACTGAACGAATAAACAACAACAAAATGATGATATTTTAGGAACTACACTAATTCACTGTTAAATTTTGTATAGGTCATTTGATATTTTGGTAAGTATTCAGGATATAAGATTAATTAGGATAAGTCTTTGTTATTTCCTTTTAGGCTCTGAAATTTCAATAGCACAATATAAAGACTTAGGTTTTGTAACTGCCACAGATTATATTAAGCATCTGGGTCTTTATGTTCCTAAAATATTTCTAAATATGTGGAATTAAATCTGTTAAAAGGTTTAGAGATTGTTTTCACATATATTGATAGATGGAGCAAAACTCCATTAAATTAGGGGGATAAAATTGTTATTAAAATGAATATAACTCATATGATTTGGTTTTGTGAATCACTGACATTCTTGACATTGATGTCAAGTTGATGTTAAGTTCTGAGTTAGTTGTTTCTTTTGGCTATCCAGTGTTACAGTGTGCAACAAGACTGCCAGGAGACGTTGGGCTATTTTAATTGTATTGGCATGATCATTGGTACCTGAACAGATGAATATTACATCTCAGATTATGAAAACTCTTAGCAGTCTCAGCAATTCCATTTGCATAGCTCAAGGCTGTTTCACTGATTTCACTGTTTAATATTTCATAGAGCTGCCTTTATTAAACTGGTTTTGTAGTTTATGAGGTCTCCCATGTTAGTAGCATTGTGAATGCCCAAGGTACATCTTAAGCACATCCTTGATCCTTCTAAAGAAACGGCCCAACTTGGATTCCACCTGTGAGTCCCACATAAAGCATAGTAGTATTTTTATTTGGTGTGTGTTTATATCTAAGTGCAGTACAAGACCTGTTCTTGTGCTCCACAACAACTAGTGAGATAGCTTGGGTTGAGAGACAGCAAGTGATAGAGGAAACATCAATTACTTTTATAAAAGACGGCAAACCCTTTATGGACTTTTTGCTGAAAATTAATAAAAATGAACTGGTGATTTCTGGATTTCCTGATTTAAAAGGGCTGTATATGGAGAGAAGGGAACTACGCTATGTAATTTTGAAGAGGGGGAACAGTATCAAGTATGTCTATAGCTGCTGTAAAGAAGATCGGAAGTCTCTTCTTTAAGTATCTTTTTCTTCTTTTTCTTTGCTTTCTATTGTTTTCAACACTCCCTCCCTCCCTCCCTCCCTCCCTCCCTCCCTCCCTCCCTCTCTCTCTCTCTTACTTTTCTTCTATATATTTTGTGTTTATCTTTAACTTTGTAAAAAAATAATTAAAATTATATATCAAAAAGAGAGAGAGAGCGCACGACCAAACCAAAGTCATCTGGTGGGTTTCCTTGGCTGTGGGTGGACTAGAACCTGGATCTCTCTTCCATGGTTCAACACTGTAACCACTACATTAACCTAGCTCTTACATCCAGCTTTGAAGAGTCACTGGCTTTACTTTCTGATTTCTGTAGTTTGGGTGGAAAGTCTATAAAGCTGTACAATCTTTTGGGGGTTTTGCCTTAAGTGAAAGGGTATAATTAAAATTAAGTTCACTTAATGGAATATACAGTAGTTTATATGGCTTCTCCCCATGTAAATGTTGGAAATTCAGCAAATCAACACGCCTCATTTGAATGTAGATGAATTCATCCCAGGATGTAATTCTCCATGTCTTTGAGGAAGTTGTTTTGTTGCCACTCCCACTTCCTCCTTCTCCCTTCATAGTCAGTTCTCTCTGCTTCTTCCACCGGAGAAGAAGGACCATGCAGCTGCTGGTCCTTCCATCGAGAGGCCTTGCCTAGGCGTCAAGCCCCTTTTCTCCGTGCAGCCTTCAGCAGCTATGAAGGCTGAGGGTGAATTAAGTTTAGGGAACCAAAGAAGAATCATTTCTCAACAAAACGGATGTAACTGGACCAATAAACGTAAGAACTCTTTTGTAATTACTTTTTGAACCTACTATGTCTAAGCGTGTGTTTCTTTATTCTTGGGTGGGCTAAAAGTGTAAGATTAAGAACCTGGATCTCTCTAACATGCTCACTGGCTCTGTTTTTAAACAATATCCTTTTTCTGTGCACGAGCTTATACTATGTTAAGCTCTGCTCCATTCACTGGTTCTAACAGGCCACTGAATGATCTTCAGTTAATATGTTCCCTCTTGTATACTTTACAGTTTGGTCTATCTTCTGCAGTTTTTAGGGGCGGGGGACTCTGGGCCCTCAAACTATGGACCTCTAAAGTATACAATGTCCCCATAAACTATATCTGTGGAGTTAAAACATACTGATTGGTGTCCTTTGCAGTGATGAATTGATAGGCTGGAAACTTACTCATCTCTTCACCAGCACCCTTTTCTCTGTGAATCTCTTCAAAAGTCACTGTATTTGCAGGCTTCTTTCCAAACCTAAAGCCTAGTTAAAAAGAAGAAGGGTGAAATAACTGGCTATAGGTTGTCAGGAATTGTTGAACCAAGCCCTTGCCTTATTTGATTCTTTTTGAATTGTCCAACTCCCCTTGGCTCCACATTAGTGAGGTAAGGTAGGTGTGAGTTTTGCCATGGCACCCCTGCTTCTATTAATGTCTTTAAATATGTTTGGCCCTTTCTGGCTAAGTATTTTGAAGTTCAAGAACCTGGGCTTCAGAAATCCTACATGGAGGCTCAGATCCTGAGAAGTGCCAGCAGAAGGGTGCTGAGGGGAATGATTTACCAGCCTACTTCTCTTTCTTCAGAGTTTGGGTTTTATTTATTTATTTATACTTGTATTTATACCCCGCCCATTTCCTCCCTAGTGGAGGACTCTGGGCAGCTTACATACATCATTTATACATGTCAATTCAATTATACAATGTTTTTCTAATCCGCGCGCAAGGGGAGGGGGTAAGGGAACCGGCTCTTCCTGGCTTCCGGACTACATGTCCCAGGGTGCCTTGCGTCGGAGCCGGCTGCTGACGTCCTGTAGATGATGTTGCTTCCGGGATCTGTCGTAACTGCCACCATTCGAAGAGATCTTCCGTCTGGTGGATACCGACCCCCGACAGGACGCCAGCATATTTTCCCACTTTAAGGTGGTACCCAATTTATCTACTCGCTAGCTTTCAAACTGTTTGGGTCGACAGGGGCTGGGACTAGCAACGAGAGCTCACCTCGTTGCACGGGGATTCAAACTGCCGACCTTCTGACCGGCAGCCCTACAGCTTCAGTGGTTTAACCCGCTGAGCCACCGCGTCCCCATAACGGGTTGAGAAGTTCTTGAAGGGAATTGACTATGGTGCAGATGGATGAAAGGAAAAGAAGGCATCATGAAAAACTGAAAGCACCAGGTAACTGAAGGTGTCTCTTTCCAGTTTTCATAGACCCCCTTCTATCTCAATCATTTGGCCTTGGCCTTGACCCCCAGGAGATGCTTAATAGGGGTTTGCATGGGAGGAGGCAGCACAATTGTCATCTCCCACCCCATCACCTTGTACCAGCTCTTCTTGGGATTCAAGCAATACTTTTCAGCATTTTTAGAGTAAACTAGATATCTAGTAGCAGTTTCTGTAGAACATGGGCAGTCAACAAACTCCAAAGTAAATAACAACATGATACAGAACAAAAAAAAGTCTGTAGGTTTGGATAACATCTTTTATGCAGTGTTTAGGACAAAAAAAGAATATTACATGCAATGTATTTTTAAATCAAAATCAGCAATGAAACAAATGCCCTTGATGTTTTTTTTAATGACCAAATTCTGCTCACCTTCTTTTAAAAGTATTTGCAATGAAGTTAAATTGAGAAAAGTGGCTGCATTCCAACCTTAAACTCCTTTGTAGTTTGTAATTGAAACTTTAAAGCAATTGCTTGGCCGTAGGACTTAGGATAAGTGGGGGCTGATTGTATTACCCTTTTCTTTCCTCTTCCATTTTGTCTAATGCTTAAGATGACAGATTTCCTCCTCCTCCTCCTTCCTCAAAACAATGGATTTGTTTTTAAACCGTGAAGGTCAGTGTCACTCCCATGTTTCTATTTATTAGTAATAATAAAAAATAAAATAAAATGTACTTATCTTTTATCAGCTTTTGGAACATTGGTTTCCTGAGATATATTTTTTCAGACCAGCTCGTACAGCCTGTAAGCACTGTAAAATGGCATTCAGGTATGTAAGAGGCTGGTGCCAGCTCATGACTTTCTAGAATGTTATAGAGACATCCACAACTTAAGTTGGGGGCTCCTACAGGGGATTTTACATGAACTTAAACAGCTTTTCCCAATGTGGGCACCTTTCATATGTGCGATCTTCATCTCCCCGGATTCTCAGCAATGGCCATTCTGGCAGGGGCTTGCTGAGAACTGCCCAGCAAATGTCCCTACATATTATCCGGATGATGGCCAGCTCAGGGGCAGGCAGGGAAGAAATAAAATCTGTTCCTTCATACACACAGTCCAGGTCCAGAGTTTATAGAATGGAGGAGGAGTAGCCAGAAGATTTAAAATTTAGATCTACTTATGAAGATCTTTGGATGACTTGCTGTCACCCTGCATGGATTTTTGGTTGCCAGCTGTTATGGCATGGTTTGTACATCACTAGGACCACCAGATCTGGGCTACAAAAAAGAAACAATGTCATGATTGTCTGGATTCTTGCTGCCTAGGTCTGGTAAACCTCACATCACATTAAAATATGGTTGATTTAATCATGGTATTTGAATAAACCACCAATGGCTGAGTTTGCACAATATTATATGGAAGAAAAACTGAGAACCTCTCAGTTCTGTTATGGAGAAGAGGGCTTAGCATTCTACAATATATGTGTCTTTTGTACCAGTTCTGATTAATGAATAAAATTGCCTTGTCCTTTTGTGCAGCATAGTATATAGGCAGGTCATTAAAGGTGCAAAAGGCCTGAAAAGGAGACATCATTCCCATTCTCTGTCCCCATGGAAGGGCCTGAGCTGGCAAATATTTGTCCTGGTGCTTGCCAGGATTTGAGCTTGATTCAATAGCACCAAACTAACCTCAGCTTTCACCACTGGCAATCTCTTTCAGGAGCCAGTGGAATGAGATAATTGATCAGAGGGGCTCTTTTGAATTGCCCCTCAGGACAATAGTCCTTTTACTAGCTTCTGAAGGTGAGGGAGAGGTTGCCCTATGGAACTTAGGCCGCAAATGGTTTCTTCATAAGCTGAAGGTGTGATTTCCCAATCTACTAGTGCTGTACCATTCCTGGACATGGACAAGTTGAGTATTCACAGCAGACTAAAAATTACAGGAATGAAAAGTCCTAATATTTTCCTTCTAGTTTGCTCTTCAAAATGTACAGATCCCTAGGGCATCATTAGATCTCTTCTGAGTAATGCAAAGGTGAATAATGGTTTTGAATATAGTTTCAGCCCATTACACACCCTAGTATGATGTTTCTTCTGTTTCCACCTCCATCCTTTATGTGCATGATTCCTGGCATCTCCATTTGGGGATCTGATAGCTCCCAATTGCCTTTAGAGAAATAAATGCATTTTTGTTGTTGTTTATTCATTCAGTCACTTCCGATTCTTCGTGACTTCATGGAGCAGCCCACGCCAGAGCTTCCTGTTGGCTGTCACCATCCCCAGCTCCCCCATGGTTGAGTCCGTCACCTCCAGAATATCATCCATCCACCTTGCCCTTGGTCGGTCCCTCTTCCTTTTGCCTTCCACTTTCCCAAGCATCAGCATCTTCTCCAGGGTAACCTGTCTTCTCATTATGTGGCCAAAGTACTTCAGTTTTGCTTTTAATATCATTCCCTCAAGTGAGCAGTCTGGCTTTATTTCCAGGAGTAGGGATTGGTTTGATCTTCTTGCAATCCAAGGCACTCTCAGAAATTTCCTCCAACACCACAGTTCAAAAGCATCTGTATCTTCCTTTGCTCAGCCTTCCTTATGGTCCAGCTCTCGCAGCCATAGGTTACTATGGGGAATACCATTGCTTTAACTATGCAGACCTTTGTTGTCAGCGTGATGTCTCTGCTCTTAACTATTTTATCGAGATTTGTCATTGCTCTCCTCCCAAGAAGTAGACGTTTTCTGATTTCCTGGCTGCAGTCAGCATCTGCAGTAATCTTTGCGCCTAGAAATACAAAGTCTGTCACTGCCTCCACTTTTTATCCCTCTATTTGCCAGTCATCAATCAAGCTCGTTGCCATAATCTTGGTTTTTTTGAGGTTTAACTGCAACCCACCTTTTGCACTTTCTTCTTTCACCTTTGTCATAAGGCTTCTCAGCTCCTCCTCGCTTTCAGCTATCAAAGTGGTATCATCTGCATATCTGAGATTGTTAATGTTTCTTCCAGCAATTTTAACTCCAGCCTTGGATTCATCAAGCCCAGCATGTTGCATGATGTGTTCTGCGTACAGGTTGAATAGGTAGGATGAGAGTATAAAACCCTGCCATACTCCTTTCCCAAACTTAAACCAGTCCGTTGTTCCGTGGTCTGTTCTTACCGTTGCTACTTGGTCGTTATACAGATTCCTCAGGAGGCAGACAAGATGACTTGGTATCCCCATATCACCAAGAACTTGCCACAATTTGTTATGATCCACACAGTCAAAGGCTTTAGAATAGTCAATAAAACAGAAATAGATGTTTTTCTGAAATCAGTGAAACAGCCTTGAGCTATGCAAATGGAATTGCTGAGACTGCTAAGAGTTTTCATAATCTGAGATGTAATATTCATCTGTTCAGGTAGCAATGATCATGCCAATACAGTTAAAATAGCCCAACTTCTCCTGGCAGTCTTGTTGCACACTGTAACACTGGATAGCTAAAAGAAACAACTAACTCAGAACTTAATATCAACTTGACATCAATGTCAAGAATGTCAGTGATTCACAAAACCAAATTATATGAGTTATAATCATTTTAATAACAATTTTATCCCCCTAATTTAATGGAGTTTTGCTCCAACTATCAATATATGTGAAAACAATCTCTAAACCTTTTAACAGATTTGATTCCACATATTTAGAAATATTTTAGGAACATAAAGATCCAGATACTTAATATAATCTGTGGCAGTTACAAAACCTAAGTCTTTATATTGTGCTATTGAAATTTCAAAGCCTAAAAGGAAATAACAAAGACTTATCCTAATTAATCTTATATCCTGAATACTTACCAAAATATCAAATGACCTATACAAAATTTAACAGTGAATTAGTGTAGTTCCTAAAATATCATCATTTTGTTGTTGTTTATTCATTCAGTCGCTTCCAACTCTTCGTGACTTCATGGACCAGCCCACGCCAGAGCTTCCTGTCAGCCATCTTGTCCTTGGTCAGCCCCTCTTCCTTTGGCTTGAGATTGTTAATGTTTCTTCCAGCGATTTTAACTCCAGCCTTGGATTCCTCAAGCCCAGCACGTCGCATGATGTGTTCTGAGTACAGGTTGAATAGGTAGGTTGAGAGTATACAACCCTGCCGTACTCCTTTCCCAATCTTAAACCAGTCCGTTGTTCCGTGGTCTGTTCTTACCGTTGCTACTTGGTTGTTATACAGATTCCTCAGGAGGCAGACAAGATGACTTGGTATCCACATACCACCAAGAACTTGCCACAATTTGTTATGATCCACACAATCAAAGACTTTAGAATAGTCAATAAAACAGAAATAGATGTTTTCCTGAAACTCCCTGGCTTTCTCCATTATCCAGCGGATATTGGTAATTTGGTCTCTAGTTCCTCTGCCTTTTCTAAACCCAGCTTGTACATCTGGCAATTCTCGCTCCACGAATTGCTGGAGTCTACCTTGCAGGATCTTGAGCATTACCTTACTGGCATGTGAGATAAGTGCCACTGTTCGGTAGTTTGAACATTCTTTATTGTTTCCCTTTTTTCATATGGGGATATAAGTTGATTTTTTCCAATCTGATGGCCATTCTTGTGTTTTCCAAATTGGCTGGCATATGGCATGCATCACCTTGACAGCATCATCTTGCAAGATTTTAAACAGTTCAGCTGGGATACCGTCTCCTGCTGCCTTGTTATTAGCAATGCTTCTTAAGGCCCATTCAACCTCACTCTTCAGGATATCTGGTTCTAACTCATTTACCACACCATCAAAGCTATCCCCGATATTATTATCCTTCCTATACAGATCTTCCGTATATTCTTGCCACCTCTTCTGCTTCTGTTAGTCCTTGCCATCTTTTTTTTTTGATCATACCCATTTTTGCCTGGAATTTACCTCTGATGTTTCTAATTTTCTGGAAGAGGTCTCTTGTCCTTCCTATTCTATTGTCTTCTTCCACTTCCGCACATTGCTTGTTTAAAAATAATTCCTTATCTCTTCTGGCTAACCTCTGGAATTTTGCATTTAATTGGGCATATCTCCCCCTATCACTGTTGCCTTTTGCTTTCCTTCTTTCTTGGGCTACTTCCAGTGTCTCAGCAGACAGCCATCTTGCCTTCTTGGTTTTCTTTTTCTTTGGGATGTTTTTTGTTGCCGCTTCCTGAACAATGTTGCGAACTTTTGTCCATAGTTCTTCCAGGACCCTATCTACTAAATCTAGTCCCTTAAACCTATTCTTCACCTCCACTGCATATTAATAGGAATATTAGTGAGCTCATATCTAACTGATCTGTGGGTCTTCCCTAGTTTCTTTAGTCTGATTCTAAATTGTGCAATAAGAAGTTTGTGTTGTGAACTACAGTCAGCTCCAGGTCTTGTTTTTACCGACTGTATAGATATCTGCCACCTTTGGCTACAAGGATGTAGTGCTGGCTCTTTGGCTTAGAAACGGAGATGAGCACCGCCCCCTAGAGTCGGACACAACTGTGCAGGGGGAAACCTTTACCTTTACTTATAGATGTCTGCCACCTTTGGCTGCAAAGGATGTAGTCAATCTGATTTCGGTGTCGACCATCTGGTGAAGTCCATGTATAAAGTCATCTTTTAGGTTGTTGGAAGAGAGTGTTTGTTATGCACAGTGAATTGTCCTGGCAAAATTCTATCAGCCTATGTCCCACTTCATTTTGTTCTCCCAGACCATGCTTACCTGTAATTCCAGGTGTCGTTTGACTACCCACCTTAGCATTCCAGTCTCCTGTAATGAAAATAACATCTCTTTTTGGTGTATTATCCAGTAGGTGCTGCAGATCCTCATAGAACTGATCTACTTCTGCTTCTTCAGCATCTGTGGTTGGGGCGTATATTTGGATCACTGTGATGTTAAATGGCTTACCCTGAATTCGAATTGAGATCATTCTATCGTTTTTTGGATTGTATCCAAGCACTGCTATAGCCACTTTATTATTAATTATGAAGGCTACTCCATTTCTTCTGTGGTCCTCTTGTCCATAGTAGTAGATCTGGTGGTCATCTGATGTGAAGTGACCCATTCCAGTCTATTTTTGTTCACTGACACCCAAAATAATTATATTTAATCTTGACATTGAAAATATGTTATAATATATACTTATTTATAATATGTTGCAGGTGGGACTTTAATCACTTTGGATTTATTTGTGTTTCAATCCAGATAAGTTATAAGCCTGACACAACTGAAAGCAATAATTTGAAAATCTTTCAGTGGCTTAAATAAAGCTGTCATTATTTTGTTATAAACTCTAAGATGTTTTCATTGTTATTACAATACAGTTTACAGATTGTTTTCTATATAGTTTTGTGTAATTAAAAAAATTGAAAACAGACAAAACCCCAGGTACAGATGGACTCTCTGCAGGTTATTATAAGCAATTCAAAGAAAAATTATAGAGCCACTTAAAAAATTATTCAATTTAATATTAGAAGGAAACAAAATACCGCAATCGTGGATGGAAGCAAGAATCACTCTAATCCCAAAAGAAAATCAAGATCCAACAGAATGTCAAAACTACAGACCGATCTCCCTTTTAAATAACGATTACAAAATATTTACTATGATACTGGCAGAAAGATTAAAGAAAGTTTTACAAAAACTAATAAATCATGACCAAAATGGATTTCTTCCAAGTAGACAAATAAACGAAAATTTACACAGTTTTAAATTTGGTGGAATATGCACACATACATAATGAAAAACCAATAATGTTATTATTTCTAGATGCAGAAAAAGCCTTCGACAACGTCAGTTGGGATTTTTTAATTAAAATATTAGAACACAGGAATTTTGGAGATAAATTTATAAAGGCAATACAAGCTATATACAGAACACAAAAAGCCAAAATTATAATTAATGAAGAAGAAACACAAGATTGTAATATAGAAAAAGGCATCCGTCAAGGATGTCCATTATCTCCACTATTATTTATACTAGTATTGGAATGTCTATTGGAAGAAATTGGAAAAGATGAAAACTTAAAAGGAATTAAAATTAAAAAAGAAACGTATAAATTAAAAGCGTTTGCGGATGATTTGGTTATAACACTGCAAAATCCCACAGATTCAATAGATAATTTAAATAAAAAAATACAAGAATATGGTGAAGTAGCAGGATTTAAAATAAATAAACAAAAAACTAAAATGATAAATTTAAATATGACAAAGAAAGATCGAACTGAATTAGAACAAAAAACAGGATTCCAAAATGTAAAACAAATAAAATACCTGGGAATACAGATAACTTCGAAAAATATTGATTTATTTAAAAACAATTATAATACAACATGGATGGAAATTAAAAAAGATCTAGAAAAATGGGAATCGCTACAATTATCTTTATTGGGAAGAATAGCTACCGTTAAAATGAATATATTACCAAGAATTTTGTATCTGTTCCAAACGATACCAATTGTAATAACAGATCAAACATTTCAAAAATGGCAAAAAGATTTAGCAAAATTTATATGGCAAGAGAAAAACCCCAGAATAAAACTAAAATATTTACAAGGTGCAAAAGAAAGAGGAGGATTGGGATTGCCAGACCTAAAATTATACCACGAAACATGTGGATTAGTATGGCTAAAAGACTGGATAACATTGGAAAACACAAAATTACTAAATTTAGAAGGGCATGATATTCGATTCGGTTGGCATGGATATATGTGGTATAACAAAAGTAAAATTAATAAGGCATTTAGTAATCATATTATACGGAAATCATTATTAAAAATATGGAAGAGATACAAAAATTCTTTTTTCTAGGAAGAGCTTCTTCAGTCTGAGTAAAGTTAGTAAGGGAATCCTTAAATATGTTTCACCCTAGAAACATATTTAAGGATTCCCTTACTAACTTTACTCAGACTGAAGAAGCTCCTTGGATAAGGAGTGAAACGTTTCTACTGAGAAAATAGAAATCCAGTTGACATGATTCAAGCCACAGACTATGTAAATAAATATGAAACAAATTTTTTTCATGAAGAAAACTGGAAGTATTTTAAAAGTCTATAATATACTGTATGTTGTTATTTTTTTATTATTATTATTATTTTCTTCCTTTTATTGTCTTTTTTGTATGTAAAGATGTCTGAAATGTAAATATGTTGTACACACTGTAAGTATATGTATAATTGTTTATATGTGTTTAATATATATTTTAAATAATAAAATAATTAATTAAAAAAATTCAGTTTACAGAGTGGAAATTAGAAGAATCACATACCTAGATTTTCTAATTGTTAAAAATAATTTTGCTTTGGCCTGTAAAATATATGTCCTCTATTATCTGTTTATATAGCTCAGCCCATGTATATGGAGATTTATCTGAAACGTAAAAGCCCACATCCCATAGCAACTCTATACGCAGAATAAAATGGCAGAAGTAAATGACAGGAGTGTACCACCCAGTTGAAGAATTATATTTTTAGTCACCCTGATGTGTTTGCTTTCTCTTTCTTTTTTAAATACTTCTGCCTGACATTTGTTCTGATATTTTCTGTGCAAGTCTGTGAGAATATTGAAAAATACAACTCCCCTACTTCTTTTCTGAAATGATAGGATTAAAATTCTAAATTAAAGGGACACGGTAGCTCAGCAGGTTAAACTGCTGAGCTGTAGGCTGCAGATCAGTAGGTCTGCAGTTTGAACCCCGTGCAACGAGGTGAGCTCTCGTTGTTACTCCCAGCTCCTGTCAACCCAACAGTTCGAAAGTTTTGCAAGTAGATAAATGGGTACCACCTTAAGTGGGCTAATTTGCTGGCGTCCTGTCCGGAAGTCGGCACCACCGGAGGAAAGGATTGGAGGAAGATCAAATGGCAGGCGGTGATGACGGACCCGGATGCAACAGCTACAGGACGTCAGCAGCCGGCTCAAGGCATCCTGGGAATTGTAGTCCAGAGCCTGGAAGAGTCGGTTCCCTTACCCCCTCCCCTCACGCACGGTGAAAATGGTGATTTGTGAATTGTATAATTAAATGTATATATATGCTTGTAAGCCGCCTAGAGTCCTCCATTAGGGAGGGGATAGGCGGGGTATAAATACCACTAAATAAATAAAATAAATAAAATACTGCTACCACAGATCCTGGTCAGATCTGGACTTACCGCCTGCCTCAGTATCAGAACTGGCTGGCAAATGTTTCTGAAGGGGAAAAACAGACCTTGCCTTCTATGGGCCCTCCACTCATCCTGAAAGAAACTTCTACTTACGTTTCTCTGCTCTGCTTCAAAATAGTATTTCCCCACCCTGTACTTCCTCAAGGGCTTCTATCCACTTGAGCTAGAGTGCTTCAATTTGGTACAGTTCAGCCTCAGGAGTTCATTGGCTCCTTTGCAGAGGAAGGGCTGGCCCTTTAAATTGAGCCAGTGCTGATCATGCACTCTGATGGGCTCTATACCATACCTTAGCAGATGTATATCCTAATAAATAATTCCAGAGCTTTACCAGTTCATTATTTTACCAGTCACCTCCATTAGAAGGTTTTCACTCCAGCTCTCACATAGACCTCCCCAACCCATCTCAGGGGACTAGAAACTCAGTAAAACTCTGGTCTTCTTAATAAAAAAGAAAAAAGTGGAGGGGGAAACTACTGACTCCAGAAAGAATATGCATACCACTGATCCCAGAAATGTATTAAACAAAAAGATTTCTGCCATGTTTCAAACTAGCAACCTTTTCTATGTTAAATAAAGATCTTAACCATTATCTCTGTGTGGCCACCTCCAATCAGCAGACTCTGTACTGGACATGCTCTTGAAAAATAAAATGATCTCTGTTCAAGCAATCGCCTAAGAATTTTCATTCCCGGCTTGGAATGGACCAGCAAAGGAGATCGTTACCTTGTCGTAGTGCTGGAGCTTGAGCACCTCAATGAAACCATGAGCTAAACCGTGAAGGGACACCCAAGACGGGAAGGTCGTGGCAGAGAGGTCAGACTAAATACGATCCCGGGGGACGGTAATGGCAACCCACCCCAGTATTCTTGCCGTGAAAACTAAATGGATCAGTACAACCAGAGATATGTCGGTATACCATCGGAAGATGGGACTTCCAGGTCGGAAGATGGTCAAAATGCTACTGGGGAGGAACAGAGGATACGTTCAACTAGCCCCAGATGTGATGACGCAGCTAGCTCAAAGCCGAAAGGACGGCTAGCGGCCGATGGTGCTGGTGGTGAACGACGAATCCAATGTTCTAAAGATCAACACACCATAGGAACCTGGAATGTAAGATCTATGAGCCAGGGCAAATTAGATGTGGTTATTGGTGAGATGTCAAGATTAATTATAGACATTTTAGGTGTCAGTGAACTGAAATGGACTGGAATGGGCCATTTAACATCAGATGACCACCAGATCTACTACTGTGGACAAGAGGACCACAGAAGAAATGGAGTAGCCTTCATAATTAATAATAAAGTGGCTAAAGCAGTGCTTGGATACAATCCAAAAAACGATAGAATGATCTCAATTCGAATTCAGGGTAAGCCGTTTAACATCACAGTGATCCAAATATATGCCCCAACCACAGATGCTGACGAAGCAGAAGTAGATCAGTTCTATGAGGACCTGCAGCACCTATTGGATAATACACCAAAAAGAGATGTTATTTTCATTACAGGAGACTGGAATGCTAAGGTGGGTAGTCAGACGACACCTGGAATTACAGGCAAGCATGATCTGGGAGAACAAAATGAAGCAGGCTGATAGAATTTTGCCAAGACAACTCACTGTGCATAATAAACACTCTCTTCCAACAACCTAAAAGACGACTTTATACATGGACTTCACCAGATGGTCGACACCGAAATCAGATTGACTACATCCTTTGCAGCCAAAGGTGGTGGACATCTATACAGTCGGTAAAAACAAGACCTGGAGCTGACTGTAGTTCAGATCACAAACTTCTTATTGCAAAATTTAGAATCAGACTAAAGAGAATAGGGAAGACCCACAGATCAGTTAGATATGAGCTCACTAATATTCCTATTAATATGCAGTGGAGGTGAAGAATAGATTTAAGGGACTAGATTTAGTAGATAGGGACCCGGAAGAACTATGGACAGAAGTTCGCAACATTGTTCAGGAGGCGGCAACTAAAAACGTCCCAAAGAAAAAGAAAACCAAGAAGGCAAGATGGCTGTCTGCTGAGACACTGGAAGTAGCCCAAGAAAGAAGGAAAGCAAAAGGCAACAGTGATAGGGGGAGATATGCCCAATTAAATGCAAAATTCCAGAGGTTAGCCAGAAGAGATAAGGAATTATTTTTAAACAAGCAATGTGCGGAAGTGGAAGAAGACAATAGAATAGGAAGGACAAGAGACCTCTTCCAGAAAATTAGAAACATCAGAGGTAAATTCCAGGCAAAAATGGGTATGATCAAAAACAAAGATGGTAAGGACCTAACAGAAGCAGAAGAGATCAAGAAAAGGTGGCAAGAATATACGGAAGATCTCTATAGGAAGGATAATAATATTGGAGATAGCTTTGACAGTGTGGTCCGTGAGTTAGAGCCAGACATCCTGAAGAGTGAGGTTGAATGGGCCTTAAGAAGCATTGCTAATAACAAGGCAGCAGGAGATGATGGTATCCCAGCTGAACTGTTTAAAATCTTGCAAGATGATGCTGTCAAGGTGATGCATGCCATATGCCAGCAAATCAGATTGGAAAAAATCAACTTATATCTCCATACCAAAAAAGGGAAGCACTAAAGAATGTTCAAACTATTGAACAGTGGCACTTATTTCACATGCCAGTAAGGTAATGCTCAAGATCTTGCAAGGTAGACTACAGCAATTCATGGAGCGAGAATTGCCAGATGTACAAGCTGGGTTTAGAAAAGGCAGAGGAACTAGAGACCAAATTGCCAATATCTGCTGGATAATGGAGAAAGCCAGGGAATTTCAGAAAAACATCTATTTCTGTTTTATTGACTATTCTAAAGCCTTTGACTGTGTGGATCATAACAAATTGTGGCAAGTTCTTGGTGGTATGGGGATACCAAGTCATCTTGTCTGCCTCCTGAGGAATCTGTATAACGACCAAGTAGCAATGGTAAGAACAGAGCACGGAACAACGGACTGGATTAAGATTGGGAAGGAGTACAGCAGGGTTGTATACTCTCACCCTACCTATTCAACCTGTACGCAGAACACATCATGCGACGTGCTGGGCTTGATGAATCCAAGGCTGGAGTTAAAATTGCTGGAAGAAACATTAACAATCTCAGATATGCAGATGATACCACTTTGATGGCTGAAAGCGAGGAGGAGTTGAGGAGCCTTATGACGAAGGTGAAAGAAGAAAGTGCAAAAGCTGGGTTGCAGTTAAACCTCAAAAAAAAAAAACAAGATTATGGCAACGACCTTGATTGATGACTGGCAAATAGAGGGAGAAAAAGTGGAGGCAGTGACAGACTTTGTATTTCTAGGCGCAAACATTACTGCAGATGCTGACTGCAGCCAGGAAATCAGAAGACGTCTACTTCTTGGGAGGAGAGCAATGGCAAATCTTGATAAAATAGTTAAGAGCAGAGACATCACACTGACAACAAAGGTCTGCATAGTTAAAGCAATGGTATTCCCTGTAGTAACCTATGGCTGTGAGAGCTGGACCATAAGGAAGGCTGAGCGAAGGAAGATAGATGCTTTTGAACTGTGGTGTTGGAGGAAAATTCTGAGAGTGCCTTGGACTGCAAGAAGATCAAACCAGTCCATACTCCAGGAAATAAAGCCAGACTGCTCACTTGAGGGAATGATATTAAAGGCAAAACTGAAGTACTTTGGCCACATAATGAGAAGACAGGATACCCTGGAGAAGAAGCTGATGCTAGGGAAAGTGGAAGGCAAAAGGAAGAGGGGTCGACCAAGGGCAAGATGGATGGATGGTATTCTGGAGGTGACGGACTCAACCATGGGGGAGCTGGGGATGGTGACGGCCGACAGGAAGCTCTGGCGTGGGCTGGTCCATGAGGTCACGAGGAGTCAGAGACGACTGAACGAATAAACAACAAAAAACCATTATCTCATTTCACTCATGGTACTGAAATGCATACGCAGCATTGGTTCAGTCAAAGGTATAGTGCATGGTGGAAAAAAGGAGAAAAAAATTAAGCTGCTCATTGTGCCTTCATGTACAGTATCTGTATGTTGATGCTTTACCCTTTTAAATAAAATTTAACTGAACTTGTATGTCTGTGTGTGTGTGTACACACGCACACACACACATATGTTGTCTAATTCTGTGCTTGATACAATGCACACCTGTCCAAGAAAAATGCAAAATTTAAGCTTGTTAATACAGAGGAGCTTGGAGAGCAACAGAGATGGTGGTTTGTAATTATCCTTGCTGAGTATAACGGCCAATTTATGAATAGGCAAGCCAGTCTTTATGGCAGTCACTTTGTGACAGCATCAAAGAAATGTTCTCAAATTACTTTCACTTCCGGGTACTGGTCGGAGCGCAGCGAAGAACCGGGGCTCCTTAGCCTCGATTCCACGGCTAAGCTGTTTGCAGCGATTTGGGAGAAGAAAATCGCTGGAAAAATCACACTCGAAGAGAGTGTGATCAGAAGATTAACCACAAAGGGTCTCTGGAGTAACTGCTCTCCCCCGACTCCTGTAATTTCCACTGCGGGAGGAGGGAGATGGAGCAATGAAAGGAGACTGGGAAAAAAAACGGGGCTCTGCAGCAGCCGTGATTCTAAAAGATAAGTAGCTGGCCCGACCAGGCTTTTAGTCACTTTTTTTTACTTTTAAATATTATTATTTTTTTATTAAGTGCTAAGATTTGTATCTGGACTTGATTTATATTTGCTGGTGCTATATTTTTTTCTTGTTAATGGAAGAATAAACGGTGGGAAGAGAAGCTAAGTGGCTTTGCTAGAAGTGAAAGTGACTTTTACTATTATTTCAGTTTGGTTTGAGTTTTTTACTTATGGACAACTATTGGTATTTCTATTTTTGTTCTCTGGAATACTATATTAAAGCTTGGATTTAAATGGAGTGATTAACACTTTATTTTTTAAGACTTTGATGTTGGGATTACTGAACCCTATTAAAAACTCTTTTATATATACAAGTTCCTCTTTTTCTTTCTGAACTTTGAACTCTGTTTGGATTTATTTTTCTGAAAAAGTCAAGTTATTTAACGTTTAATTTGGATTATTGGATTATTATATGGAAAGTAGAGGCTTTTTTACATGTCTCTAGCAACATTTTTTCTTTTTGACTTGTGGTTGGATTGAAGAATTACAAGTGGGAAGGTGAAACCCTGGGAATATTTACTATTCTTATCTTTGATTTTGACTACAGGAGAACAAAAAGTCCTAGGCTTTTATCTTTTGAAACACTGTGGACTTTTATATATAAGGGATTATAAATGACCTAAGAGGAAAATTTTTAAAGGAGCCTAGTTCTCTCTTTCTTTTTCCTTAACCTTTTGGATATTTGTTTTTTCACCTTTTCTTTTTTCTTTTTATTATTTGTAAAAGAATTTTAATTTTTTTTTTAATTTTTTCCCCTTTTTTAAATAATTTTTGTTATATTGTTATATGGTGCTTTTTCCCCTTTTCTCCCTTTTTTCTTCTTTTTTGCAGGGCTATGGCGTCTTTGGGAACGAGACGGGCGGAGAAGGAGAAGAAGAAGGAGACTGGAGGACCACCTATTGATTCTGCTACACCTGCTACATCTGCCTCAGAAGCTTTATTACCAGAAATGAAAAAGATATTAGAAGCTGTTGCAACACTAAATAAGAAAATGGATGATCAGAATACAGCAATAAATAAGAAAATGGATGATCAGAATACAGCAATAAATAAGAAAATGGATGACCAGAATACAGCAATAAATAAGAAAATGGATGACTCCACGAAGCAGATGGAAGATCAGATTACAGCATTAGACAAAAAAATGGACGATATGAAGAAAGAAATAACCCGAGAGATTAAGCAAGATTTTAAAAAAGAAATTCAAACAGTTAAGGAAGTGGTCAATTCTCTGTCAGGAGAACTTAAAGATATGCAAAGCCAGATGCAAAAATTAGAAGATAAATCAGAATATGCTATTAAAGAGATTGAACATAATCTAGATATCACAGCTTTAGCAGAAATGAGAGAGAAGGAGCACATCTTGAGATTTAGAGCAATTCCAGAACAAGTAGATGAAAATGTGAGAGAAAGGATGACTTTTGAATTAGCTAAATTTTTGGAGACAAGAGAACAAGATTTAGATTTGGAGATAGACAAGATATTCAGAGTAAACTCACGTTATGCTAAGGAAAGAAAAGTCCCTAGAGACATATTGATATATTTTGTAAGAAAAGTGACAAAAGAGCAAATCTTAAGGAAGCATTATAATACTAGATTAAATATAGAAGGGAAGGAAATAATTGTATTAAAAGAAATTCCCTTGAGAATAATTAGGAAAAGAAAAGACTATTCTTTCCTTACAGACAAATTAAGGCAACATAGTATTTCATTCAGATGGGAAAAATTGGAAGGCGTATCGTTTGAGTTTAAAGGACAGAGATTCAAAATAACTTCCATTTTAAAAGCAAAAGCTTTTTTAGAGAAATACAAGAAAGAAATGGGTTTACCAGAAGGAGAATTGACAAAAGGAGGAGAAACATCGAAAGACAAAGAGAAGACTGAAGATCTATCTGAGAAAGGAGCTACAGGTGTGGACTTAACAAAGGGATTTTAAAGAATAAAACACCAATGGAACTTAAATATCTGACATGGAATATTAATGGAGCCAATGCTCCACAAAAAAGAAGAAAGATATTTCATTTTTTGAAAAAACAGAAATTGGACATAAGTTGTTTACAAGAGACTCATATTTGTAAAAAAGATACTAAATATTTGATTCAAAAACAGCTTGGAGAAGAATTTATTTCGGCTGGATATAAAAAAACTAAAGGGGTAGTCTTATATGTACAACCAAAGTTAAACCCAAAATTGATATTAGCTGATGAAGAGGGTCGATACATTGTAGTAGAAATTAACATACAAGGAACTAAAACACTGATAGTTGGACTTTATGCACCGAATATGGATAAAGGAGTATTTTATAAAAACCTGATGGATAAACTTTTGGACTTAACTTATGACAATTGGTGTTTTATGGGGGATTGGAATGGGGTAATTTACCCCAGATTGGATAGACAGTCACAAAAAGAAGTGAAGCAAACACAGGGAAAATTGCCACAAACATTTTTCGATTTGAAAGAGATGTTGGATTTACAAGACATTTGGAGATGTATGAATGGGACTTCCAGAGAATTTACATATTATTCAGAGAGATTTAAATCACATTCTAGAATAGATATGATTTTGATATCTAAAAATTTGATGATGGATATTAACAAAGTCGATATATTACCTAAGACTTTATCAGATCATAATCCAGTAATGTTGACTCTTAAAGGGAAACGGAATGTATTTAGATGGAGATTGAATGAGTCACTACTACGGAATAATGATGTAGTTGATGTATGCAAAAAAAAATTAAGAGAATATTTTCAATTTAATTTGAACAAAGGGACTAATATTCAAACTGTATGGGAAGCCAGTAAAGCATATATGAGGGGTTATTTTATTCAATACAATACTCAAATGAGGAAGAAAAAACAAAAAAGAATTCAATTGATTTTAGATGAAATTAAAAGTAAAGAGTTAGATTTGAGAGATAAACCAATGGATGACACTTTGCTCACTCAAATTAAATTTCTACAAAAGCAAATATCAATGATATTAACTCAAGAGATAGAGACTCAAATGAAATTTACAAAACAAAAATATTTTGAATATGCAAATCAGGTAGATGGCTGGCTTATAAATTGAGGAAACAAAGACAAAAGAATTTGATTACTAATATTCAACATGAAGGAAAAACTCTGGTGAATAATATGGACATTCAAAAAACCTTTCATGACTATTATTCTAAATTATATAAAAAACAAGATGTCAACTTGGATGAGATTGAAGAATATTTGAATAAACAAAAACTAACTGTTCTTAATGACCAACAAAGATTGACATTAAATAATGTTATAACAAAAGAAGAATTGATAAAAGCTTTTAAGAAAATTAGTAGTGGAAAAGCTCCTGGACCGGATGGATTGTCAGCAGCCTACTATAAATGTTTTGAAGAGGATTTATGTTTACCTTTGCAGAAGACTATGAATTCTATTTTGGAAACAGGAATTATGCCTGAAACTTGGAAAGAAGCACGTATAACATTGATACCCAAAGAACAACAGGATTTAACATTAACTAAAAATTACAGACCAATATCTTTATTGAATAATGACTATAAGATATTTACAACGATATTAGCAGAAAGAATGAAGAATATACTTAAGGATTTTATTCATCAAGACCAAGCTGGTTTTCTACCCAAGAGGCAAATTCATGACAATGTCCGAAACATAGTAGACGTAATTAAATATTTGGATCAACACTATGATAAACAAGCTGCCTTGATATTTATTGATGCTGAAAAAGCCTTTGACAACTTAAATTGGCCTTTTATGTTCAAAGTTTTGGAAAATATGAATTTTGGAGGAAATTTTATAAAATGGATTAAATCAATATATACTCCACAATTTGCCAAAATAATTGTTAATGGTGAATTTAGTAAGCCATGTGAAATACAAAAAGGTACTAGACAAGGTTGTCCATTATCTCCACTTTTGTTTATATTGGTATTAGAGGTTTTACTTAGAGATATTAGACAAGATGATGGTATCCATGGTATTAAAGTTAAAAAAGAAGTTTATAAACTAAGAGCATTTGCTGACGACCTAGTCATTACTTTGGAGAATCCAATAGAAGGAATTGAAATATTAATACAGAAACTAAAAGACTTTGGGTCGCTAGCAGGGTTCAAAGTGAATTTACAGAAGACAAAAGTTTTGACCAAAAATATGGATTACCACCAACAAGAGAAATTGAAAGAAATAACAGGATATTCAATGGAAGAAAAATTAAAATATTTGGTAGTATATTTAACAACTAAAAATGTTAAGCTGTTTAAGAATAATTATATTCCACTTTGGATGGATATTAAAAAAGATTTGGAACATTGGGAAAAACTGCAATTATCATTATTAGGTAGAATTTCAGCAATTAAAATGAATGTTTTGCCAAGAATTTTATATCTTTTTCAAACACTACCTATATTGGCATCAGAAGAACCTTTTAAACAATGGCAGCGAGATATTTCTAAGTTTATTTGGCAAGGGAAAAAACCAAGAGTAAAATATAAAGTCTTGCAAGACTCTAAAGAAAGAGGAGGACTAGGTCTACCGGATTTGAAATTATATTATGCTGCTTGTTGCTTGGTTTGGATTAAAGAATGGATAGTTTTGAAAAATGAAAAATTATTGAATTTGGAAGGACATGAATTAAGATATGGATGGCATGGATATTTGTGGTACGATAAAGTTAAAGTTAATGTGGACTTTAAAAACCATTATATTAGAAGATCCTTGTTAAGAATCTGGAATAAATATAAATTAATCTTATGTCATAAAAGACCCTTATGGATTTCTACACAAGAAGCATTTTACAGAACAGAAGTAAGAAATAAAGATAAATGGTTAACCTACAAAGACTTTTTAAAGAAAGAACAAGGACAATATATAATTAAATCAATAGAAGAATTGGTATCAGAGGGATACAGTTTTCAATGGCTTTCATATATGCAGCTCGTAGAGAAATTTAAACTAGATAAGAAAGACCTTGAATTTGAACAAACCAAATCGGAATTTGAGATACAACTATGTGAGACAGATGATCATCTAATTGCAAAAATGTATAAATTATTGTTAAAAGGTGAAATGGTAGAGGAACAAGTTAAAGACTGTATGATTAAATGGGCTAAAAATATTGGCCATAATATTCAAATGCAACAATGGGAAGATATGTGGACCAAAGGGTTAAAATTTACTTTGTGTTATAATTTAAAAGAAAACTTTTATAAGATGATGTACAGATGGTATATGACCCCACAAAAACTTTCTAAAATGTATGGAAATGTTTCCAACTTATGTTGGAAATGTAAAAAAAAAGAGGGGTCTTTTTACCATATGTGGTGGACATGTGAGACTGCAAAGAAATTTTGGACTCAAATACATGCATTGATGCAAAATATATTACAAATTCGAGTTCCATTTAAACCGGAATTTTTCTTACTGGGAATAATTGATGGACAACCTGGGAAGCAATTTACAAGGATTATGCAATACATGATTACAGCAGCAAGACTTATTTTTGCACAAAATTGGAAAAACCAGATATCGCCTACGATACAAGATTGGATGTTAAAATTGATGGATATGGCAGAGAATGATAAACTGACATGTTTATTAAAAGAAAATCCAAATAATTATTTCCTTAAAGAGTGGAAACCATTAACTGACTATTTACAAGATGCGGGAGGGGCAAAGCTTATATGGGGATTTGAAGATTAAAATATATATATATATTGATGTAATAGACAAGAAATATTCTTTAATATTATATATAGACCTAGCATGTAAGATAAAATTTTTAAAATACCATGACCAGATACAAATCGGAAGTTGACCAAATTCTATGTTTCAGCTTTATCTTTTTTTCTTTTTTCCTTTACTACACTTTTTTATCTTTTCTTTTTTCTTGATTTGTATTTCCATTTTCTTTTCTGTTTCAAACTTTTATCTATGTAAAATTAAAATCTAATAAAATTTGTTAAAAAAAAAAAAAGAAATGTTCTCAAATTGTGTGCCCATTAGTCCCCAAAGGTAGCCTGTCTTTAGTACAGTGCATCTTGAAGATCGGTATCATGTCCAAGGATTAACCCAAGTAGGGCAAAAGGTGCAGTAAAACAGTCCAGGTTCAAAAAACAGCAGTAGGTACTTGCAGCAGATGGAATTAATTCGCCTCCAGAGTTCCTCTGGTAGATGGATGGCTATATAAATGTGTTTAATAAAATAAATTAAATAATATCAATAAATAAACAAATGATTTGCCCTTGCCTTGTTATTCTTATATTGCTTCTACTGGTATTTATTCATATTGTTGTTGATATTTGATTTTCTTGAATATGTTAGGTTTTCTGTTGCTGGGAGTTTTGTTTTTTTATCACCTTGTGTGTTGCATTGTAAGCTACCATGAGTCCACTGGGAGTCAGCTGCATATACAAATAATAATGATAAGTTAATAATAATGATAGCCAGTTTGGTCTAGTGTTGAAGGTGCTGGGCTAGAAACCAGGAGACTGAGAGTTCTAGTCCCGCCTTAGGTATGAAAGCCGGCTGGGTGACCTCGGGCCAGTTACTCTCTCTCAGCCCAACTCACCTCACAGGGTTGCTGTTGTGGGGAAAAGAGGAGGAGGAAGGAGTATTAGGTATGTTTGCCGCCTTCAGTTATTTAGAAAAATAATAAAGGCATGGCTAGGTGGTGTTGCTGTTCTTATTATTTGAGCCTTGTGAATTATTATTATTATTTACTCAACTTGGACACTGCCCAATTGACCCAAGGCGGCTCACCACATAAAAACAAACATCAATATACAATCAGATAAAATAAGCAATATACAATACAGTGAATCTGGCCAACAGCAATATATATCCTCTACAAGGGGCTCTAATCATCCTAGCCTAAAGCTTGGGAGAAGAGCCAGGTCTGTAAGGCCCTCCAGAACACCATCATTAACTCAAGTCTGTTCTCCTTCCCCATTGCATGCTGGTTTCAGCACAAAGATCCTACCTTGCAAGGAATTTCCCACTATAATTGAATTAACAAATGTTCATTTAATGGTAGTTAACACACTACAATAATTAATCCAGTTCAGAGTTTGGATTGTTATCCCAATTTGTTAATCAATATTGTGTCAGAATTCTGATTCAGAGGTAATGGGAGGGGAGGAATGAAGGAAGAAGGTGCAGCCATGAGACACACCTATGAACCATGGTTGATGACTCAGATGATCCTAATATTGTTATCACTTTTATCATATCACATTACCAACACAGGGATGTCTGTAGCACACCCCATGATCCTATTTCCCCCTTCCCAGAATTTCCTCTTACAAAGAGAATTCCATTTCCCTTCAGTGGTCTAACTGCTGGGTACAATTATTCCAGTATCTTTCTGGTGAAATGATGTGGCTAAAAGCTGAAATAAATATAGTGGGGAATTTCAGTAATGAATGTATTAAAAGTATCACTTTCAAAATGTCTATTGCCCATAAAAGGCAAAGGAAGATATTGTGAGTGAGTAGACATCAACTTCGCTGAATTCAGTGGGGATGTGTAGATGACCTCATGTGGAAGATGAACTGATTACAACCAGCATTAAAAAAAATATTTAAAACTTTTGGTTGAGAAGATTTGTGAGCTACAAGGAAAGCATGTTTTATGCTGCCCCCAAGCAAAGTGCCTGTTGAAATGTCCATCGTTGCCCCAGATGCTGAGCAGCGCTCTTGGACTGAAGGAAGAAAATTTGGACACTGATACTTCCTTAGATTGAATTACATGGATCATTTGGGAAGAAAATGTGGTTGCTATTTTTGAGCAGAAGTGTATTTTGCTTTATGGAGCCTTTCCAAATGGCTTTTATTTCTGGTGTGTTTTCTTCACTTCACTCCCCTCCCACCCTCATGTACTATTGCAGCTTTGATGCTTACCTGCAGATCCATCTGTCTACTGTGAATTTTCATTTGTTTGCTTTTCAAACACTTCCCTGAGTGAGGTCCAACTTTTTTTCCTCACTCTATTATTGATCCGTCTGATCATTTAGCCAAAGTGACACTGAAGTCTTGTCACCAGTTCAGAACTGCTGTGCAAAGGCATCAGCAATGGCCAAAGAAACCCACATCTAAACACCTGAGCAAGGCTGCCACATAGCCCATCACAGTGTGGCTGAAACTGTAAAGGTCAAGCCAATCCCTGGGCATTGCTGATTCTGCAGGCCATTCATGTAATGGACAATAAGCAAGATATGAATGGTCACAAGAAGACTAGGCTTAATCAGGATTGTTTCCAATGAGCTGGAAAGTGCAAGTGGTTAGCACTGCTACTTTTCTTTCTTTATAGCACAGGAAGTTTTGTAAACCCTGAAGACTCAGGTATTTGGCCCATCATGGTCTTTGGATAAACTAAGTCAAGCAAATCTATAACACAAGATTAAGAGTTATTTAGTATAATATAACAAGGGAAAGCATGGCAAAAAACAAACACAGAATTATGATCAACGTTCTGATTTACCATCAAAATTGCATGCCAGTTTAGTGCTGGAAAAGAATCTACATGTTTATCTCATTGATTCTTAACAGAACAATGATGTGTTTTGGCTGGCAAAGGTCTTTTGACAGATTAAACGTTTGAAAAGCTGGCAATCAAGGAGATGAAAAACTGATGGTCTGATCCAAATAAAATAACTTCCATAATGAACTTCATTCAAATTAGAAAAACTAGACAGAGAATAAGTAGAAGGTGCTATTCCAATGATGACTGTAATAAATTAACTGTTAAAAATTAATCATGGTATGGAAAGTCAACAATGTTCCCATAGGTATATATTAATATGTAAAGATAAGAAAGCTCTTTCAGTGGAAAATTTTTAATATATGTACTAGCCAGTGCAATCAACAAGCCATGTATTGTGTCCATCTTAGCACCTAAAAATGCTCTGTTACTGTCACTTGGATAAAACTATGCAAATAGTGAAAATTTCCTTCATTTAACAGGCTATAAGATATGCCAGGTGTGTTCTACTGGTTTTGGGGTCACATATTTGAGCATCTGAATCAAGAATAAAAGGAAGTCCAAATCTAAGACACTAAGCTTCCAGAAACTGTTGAATCACAAGCTTTTGCAGTAGCCTTCAGAGAGTGATTGTTGCCACTGTATTAATGGTTTCAGTTTATTATTTAATTTGGTTTGCATATTATTGTTGTTTAGGAGGAGTGGTGAGTTGCTTTTGGGTTTACCATAGGTATTTAAATTTTTACGATATGTTTTCTATTCCTGGAAGTAGTAGGCATCTTGAACTGTTCAGTGGCATATAAATTAATTTAATTAAAAATAAAAATAAATCAAGTACACTCAACTAGAGAGACTCATACGTTCAGGCTTAACCGAATATGAGCCTCATTTAAAATATGCCAAGCTTTTGGGCAAAAATAATTCCATTTCTTCACCAGTTAACCTAAGTTCAAACAGAGTTGCTTCTCATATTTGTTCATGCTCCAGGCCTTTAAACTCTCTTCCTCTACCAATTAATTTGGCAGATACCTCTGCACTAGTAAATGGGAGGGAGGATAGGAAAGACAGAGATTGCTCATCGTATTACCTGTTCAGATGTGAACAGAGGAAGGAATGAAGGTGAAAGGATGGATATTTAGGGCACATAAGCAAGTTCAGATCCCATCAGATCCCCACCTGGGGGCATAAAATGTCTGTATAAATTGGGATTTATTTATTTTTTTGATTGAAGTGAATTATTAACCCAGTTTAAATTAAAAAAAAAAACTTGGCTTAATCCAAACCAAACTGATATGAAACTGGATGAAGTGACCAATAACTAATAAGCAAAACTACCTTTCTTTTCCTTTCACTTCCCTCCTTTCTTTATGCATCTTTATTATTGTCTCAACTGATGTGAAAATTTGCATTAATTCTTCCTTACTCTTAGCCTTTACACAAGGGTTAAGATCTATTTCTATAAACCTAGTTAAACAAGGAACTAGAATAAATAAATACTTGGAGACTTTCCTTAAGAAGGAACATTCCACTGGCAGAACTCTAGGAAGGAATAAATATTTCCCATGCTGGCTGTTAAAAGCTAAGGTATTAAGGAGAAACTCCTTTACTAGTAGCATGGGAATAATTTATATGGTTGATTCGCAACTAATATTTTGTCTTTATTTAACAACATAGTAAAAATATCTAAAGCAAAATTTTGTGATTAACTTTCTGCTGCATCTTGTAAATTTATGACATTCAAAAGATTTAGAATTTGTAGGGAAAAAAATATACCAGAATAAGAACCTGTCCATACAATATCTACTTGGAAGTCACAGGTGTGACTTCGACTGGATTCAGTCTCTGTCTCTCTTTTCTTGCATTGTTTCTCTTTGCATACAGTATTTCATCACTGTTGTGTGTTCTGCTTTTTATATCAGTCAATCAACCAAATCCTAACATTCCATAGAATCATAAGATGACAATATGAGATGAAGTATGGATACCATTCACATGCTAGCAAAATAATGCTTAGGATCATCCAATGCAGATTAGAGCCCTATATGAAAAAAGAGATTCCAGATGTTCAAACTGGCTTTAGTAAAGGGAAGGCTGGAGATGGGACAGAAGTTGTCCAACATGGTTGGGTCCAACGATGGCTTCTTGATGTGGGGAAAAACCACTGCCTCCTTCAATGTTGGCAGGACTACCCCTTCCCTCAAGGATGAATCCACCACTGCCAGGAACCAACCACACATCATCTCCCAGGAAACTCCCTCAGCTCCTCTATAAACCAAGGAGAGACCCAGGATCCATGGGTGGACAGAGGCCGCATGGGTACAATCTGATCCAAGGCCCCAGCTGCCATCTCATTCTAGGCAGACCTCAGGAACAATCCCAAGCTCCCTCTGGAACCCAGTAGGGTCCAGCAGGTGCCTGGTGTTGACTGATCAAATAGGTCCTGCCTCCCTGTGGCAGGGAACACTTCAAGGCAATCAGAAAGTGATCTGACCATGGCAGGGGAGTGAAGGTAATTTCCCACAACTCCACATCACATAGCCACTGTCTCAACAAGAATCCCAAACCAGATCCAATATGTGACCACCATTATGCATTGGGCCCTCAATGGCCTGGGTCAAGTCCATGGCTGCCATGGTGGCCATGAACTCACATTCTACCCTCAGAGAAGACAAGTTGAAGTCTCTCAGGACCATCAGCCTGGAGAACTCCACTGCCAGAGTCTCGCCATGGAGTCCAGGAGCTCAAGCAGGGAGACTGCTACCAAATAGGGAGGCTGGTACAAGAGCAGCAATCCCGACTGATCCCTAGAACCCAACTTAACAAACAGGGTCTCACATCCAGTTTTCCACAGGGCCTCTGAACACTACCAGGGTATCCTGGATGACAACAGCTATTCTGCCACCCTTGCCCCAGGATGTTGGCTGATGCCACACACAAAACCCAGGTAGGCACATCTCCAACAGGTTAATATCCCCTCTGTACCCATACAGATATCAGTAATACACGCCAGGTCAGCCCTCTCATCCTTGATAAGATCAGAGATAAGGGAGGCCTTAGTAGAGGCTGACCTGTTGTTCAGCAGCAGCTGCTGAAAGTGGCTGCTATGCCAACAATGGGTCCTTGTTGATGAGAAATTTCCCATGCCAGGGCCTTCCTGTCCTTGCTAGTGTATCAAAGCAACTTCAATAATCCAGTTTTGTAAACTGCACAAATGACGATGGTGAAGAAGATGATGAGTTATTAATAATACAAAAATCAATTAAATTAACATAAAATTCTGTTCAGGTATTCAAATTATTCAAAAGATGAGTAGAAGTGAAATTAGAATATTAATTCCCTTTCTATTGCCTTCATGACCTGGATGCAATGTCTCCGATGGGGAGATTTTCCTACTTCTAGAGGGAAATTCAGGTTAGTTCCCTGGGAACTAGGAGTTCTAAATCATGCAGGGAGCCCCATTGTGCTGAGCAGATTCCCTTCGCAAACATTTGTCTCCATCTCACAGAGGGGATGATGATGGGGGTGGATAGGACTGGAATGCTCTTCCCCACTTTCCCTCATTACATGAGTAATTTGAATGCCTGAATGAAGAACATGTACATAAATTCAGCTGCAGATTACATTTGTGAATCTTTGTTTGTCAGGTAGCAAAAGCTAGTGATGACTTTGGCTTCTGAAGAAAGAGGGCTTGTTCCAAATGCTCTTCCTAAAAGGCAGGCCTTTTATATGTACAAACATTCTAAATATCCATATTAAATTATCCATTCAAGGCGTGCACTTGTTTGTTTTCTCACAAAACTGCCTTTAACCCATGTGCTTATCCTTTACAAGAGAGCAAAACTATGCATCCTGATTGCCAGATTCCTGACAAATTTGTATGATTGGAGAGATGATGAATCATTTAGAAAGCTTTCCCAACTTTATGTAATGTACACAGTGGATGAGTCATTTGGATTGTACTGAAGAATCAAAACAGTCCTAGACTGAGACAAACCATCTAGCTTAGTATAGTTCATTCCGACTGGGAGTGGATCTCCAAAGTCTCCTACAAAGAGGGCCTTCATAGCCTTCCTATGTGTGGTTCCATGGGAGAAGATTGCAAGCACCACCACGAGCAAGACTGATGGATGGGAACAGAAGAAATGTATGGAAGGCTCCCGCTCTTTTTAACAGCCAATCTTGCTTCCCCTGGTGTGCTCCTGACAGCACCAGGAAAGGGCAAGAGATGAAAACAGGTCATGGGAACAGGTCCTTGCAAAGGGCTGTGCTTCTGCCATGAGAAGATTTGAGCTGAATAAAACTAATAATGCATTTCTTTTAAAATTGCACCAGAAAGCCATAGTGTTCGTAGAAGGAAGGACTGTTTTCATGACCAAGAGCAAAAATTAATATTTGGGGGAGTTGGGGGCTGTAAAGAGGATGTAGGTGAATTGGAGGGTAAGGGTGAGTTGTAGAAGGTTTATTTGTGATTGTTTCTTAAGTGTAATGTCTATTTTAAGGCTTACATTTCAACTTCCATGTGTTTCTCAATTCATAATGGCTCAATTCTCTGTCATTTTTCAGCAACCATTTCCAGAGGGGCCCCTGAGATCACAAAGAGGAGATTTAAAGGGGGCACATTCAGCTATTGGTTTTTGTGCAGCTATTTTTGCCTAATCTTTTCCTAGGCATGTAAAAAAAACCCTAAAAGAAGCAGTGGAAAACCAAAGACCAGTTAAAAGTGGAAGATGATGTCACTTGGTCCTGTCATAAACTTTCTTGGACCCAAAGCAATTGTACCATAATGAAATTCATCCGGAAGTACCAATGAAGAATACCTCTGTTAAGAAGTTTTGTTGTTGTTTATTCGTTCAGTCGCTTCCAAGTCTTCGTGACTTCATGGACCAGCCCACGCCAGAGCTTCCTGTCGGCCATCACCATCCCCAGCTCCCCCATGGTTGAGTCCGTCACCTCCAGAATATCATCCATCCATCTTGCCCTTGGTCAGCCCCTCTTCCTTTGGCCTTCCACTTTCCCCAGCATCAGCTTCTTCTCCAGGGTATCCTGTCTCCTCATTATGTGGCCAAAGTACTTCAGTTTTGCCTTTAATATCATTCCCTCAAGTGAGCAGTCTGGCTTTATTTCCTGGAGTATGGACTGGTTTGATCTTCTTGCAGTCCAAGGCCCTCTCAGAATTTTCCTCCAACACCACAGTTCAAAAGCATCTATCTTCCTTCACTCAGCCTTCCTTATGGTCCAGCTCTCACAGCCATAGGTTACTACAGAGAATACCATTGCTTTAACTATGCGGACCTTTGTTGTCAGTGTGATGTCTCTGCTCTTAACTATTTTATCAAGATTTGTCATTGCTCTCCTCCCAAGAAGTCATTCATTCATTGGCGATCACTCGTAGCCGAGTAAGATTGTCTTCCAAAGGTAAAATTTTAACGGTGGATCCGTAAGTGGCTATAAAGGCCAATTCTGGATCCGCACAACCTCCCACAATGAGGGCATAGGTTTCCGGGTGGGAGACGGTCATGATGAGGGTTTGCCTGACGTGCCTTCCTTTTAGCTCTTTTCTCCTTTTCGCCCTGTACTCGTGCTTCTTCAAAGTCCATAGCGCCATTAATAAAGGATGACCTCCAATTGAAACGCTCATGAGTTAGGGCTTCCCAGTTCTCAATGCTGATATTACATTTTTTAAAATTAGCTTTGAGAGTATCTTTGAATCTCTTTTGCTGTCCACCAATATTCCGTTTTCCATTCTTAAGTTGGGAGTAAAGTAGCTGCTTTGGAAGATGATGGTCAGGCATTCGAACAACATGACCGGTCCAGCGAAGTTGATGTTGGATGATCATTGTTTCAATGCTGGTGGTTTTCGCTTCTTCTAATACGCTAACATTAGTCCGCCTATCTTCCCAAGTAATTTGCAGAATTTTTCGGAGGCAGCGTTGATGGAATCTTTCAAGAAGTTGGAGGTGGCGTTTGTAGAGGGTCCATGTTTCACAGGCGTACAGAAGGGTTGGTAGTACAATGGCTTTGTAAACAAGCATTTTGGTCTCCCTGCGAATGTCCCGATTCTCAAACACTCTACGCTTCATTCGGGAGAAAGCTACACTCGCAGAGCTCAGGCGATGCTGAATTTCAGCGTCGATGTCGGCTTTTGTAGATAGATGGCTGCCGAGATAAGAAAAGTGATCGACATTTTCTAGTGACACACCTTTAAGCTGGATTGATGGCGCTGCAGAGGGATTGGTTCGAACTTGCTGGTAAAGGACTTTGTTTTTTTTAATGTTAATCGAGAGGCCGAGTTTTTCATATGCTTCTGCAAAGATGTTTAGGATAGTTTGAAGATCTTCCTCGGAGTGTGCACAGACTACGTTATCATCAGCATATTGAAGTTCTATAACAGAAGTTGCAATTACCTTATTTTTTGCCTTCAGCCTACTAAGATTAAAAAGCTTTCCATCTGTTGGATATATAATTTCTACACCAGTAGGAAGTTTCTCTTCAACAAGGTGCATAATCATAGCGATGAAAATAGCGAATAAGGTTGGAGCAATAACACATCCCTGTTTAACGCCGGATTCCACTTTAAATGGATCGCTTTGAGAGCCATTGTTATTCAGGATTGTTGCCATCATGTCGTCATGGAGTAACCGCAAGATGTTCACAAATTTATCAGGGCATCCAATTTTCAGAAGGATGGTCCAGAGAGCAGTACGATTTACAGTATCAAAAGCTTTAGTCAGATCAATAAACGCCATGTGCAGAGGGCGGTTTTGCTCCTTGCATTTTTCTTGAAGCTGTCTTGCAGTAAAGATCATATCCACTTTCCCCTGGAAGGGCGGAAGCCATTTTGCGTTTCAGGGAGGATGTCTTCTGATACAGATAGGAGACGGTTTGCGATGATCTTTGCCAGGATTTTGCCTGCTGTGGCTAGAAGGGAGATGCCTCGATAGTTTCCACAGTCTGTTCTATCACCCTTTTTAAAGAGAGTGATAATTATGGCATCCCTAAAGTCTGCTGGAATCTCCTCCCTCATCCAGATTTTTTCGATGAGCTTATGAAGTTGTTGTGTAAGTTCAGGCCCGCCTTCTTTAAAGACTTCAGCAGGAATCCCATCAGGTCCACTAGCTTTGTTATTTTTCATTTGTTTAGTGGCTTTACTGACTTCGTCCAAACTAGGGGGTACTGCAAGCTCATCTCTTATTTGTTTTTGTGGGATTTGCAAGACTTCATTAGCCACAGTAGAGTGACGATTAAGGAGATTGTAGTAATGCTCTTTCCAGCGCAGTGCAATAGACTCTTTGTCCTTTAGAAGTTTAGCACCATCTACTGAGCGTAAGGGATTTGTACCATGGTTTGTTGGTCTGTAGATGGCCTTTATGGCATTAAAAAAGCCCCGTGCATCATGAGCATCTGCAAAATGTTGGGTTTCTTGGGCTTTTTTTATCCACCATATGTTCTTAAGTTCTCTAGTTCTTCTTTGGACTTCTGCCTTTGCACTGGCGTAGATTTTTTTCTTAACGGCACAGTTAATATCTTTTTGCCATATCTGGAAGGCTTTCCTTTTCTTGTCAATAATATGTTCAATCTCACTATCGTTCTCATCAAACCAGTCCTGATGTCTCTTAGTCTGGTATCCGATAGTTTGTTCACAGGCTGAAATAATAGAAGTCTTCAATTTAATCCAGTGTTCCTCAACATTTTCAGGAAGTTCCATAGGCAGATGTTCCTTGAGAGTTGATTGAAAGCAAGCTCGTTTAATAGGATCTTGAAGGGCCAGTGTATTCATTTTACGCCTTGGTTTTCTTCCTTGGAGCCTACAATGAGGGACAATATTTATGGCCATCGTGGATCGAATTAATCGATGGTCTGTCCAGCAGTCATTGGCGCTCGTCATGGCTCTGGTGAGAAGTACATGACGGCGATCTCTAGCATGGACAATTACATAATCTAAAAGATGCCAGTGCTTCGACCGTGGGTCCTTCCATGATGTTTTAAATTTATTTTTCTGGCGAAAGAGTGTGTTAGTAATGACAAGGTTATGCTCTGCACATTTAGTCAGAAGTAAGATTCCATTCATGTTGCTCTCTCTCTCCCAAGTGTTCTCTCTTCCAAGAAGTAGACGTCTTCTGATTTCCTGGCTGCAGTCAGCATCTGCAGTAATCTTTGCGCCTAGAAATACAAAGTCTGTCACTGCCTCCACTTTTTCTCTCTCTATTTGCCAGTCATCAATCAAGCTCGTTGCCATAATCTTGGTTTTTTTGAGGTTTAACTGCAACCCAGCTTTTTCACTTTCTTCTTTCACCTTCGTCATAAGGCTCCTCAACTCCTCCTCGCTTTCAGCCATCAAAGTGGTATCATCTGCATATCTGAGATTGTTAATTTTTCTTCCAGCAATTTTAACTCCAGCCTTGGATTCATCAAGCCCAGCATGTAGCATGATGTGTTCTACGTACAGGTTGAATAGGTAGGGTGAGAGTATACAACCCTGCCGTACTCCTTTCCCAATCTTAAACCAGTCCGTTGTTCCATGCTCTGTTCTTACCATTGCTTTTCTGAAACTCCCTGGCTTTCTCCATTATCCAGTGGATATTGGCAATTTGGTCTCTAGTTCCTCTGCCTTTTCTAAACCCAGCTTGTACATCTGGCAATTCTCGCTCCATGAATTGCTGGAGTCTACCTTGCAAGATCTTGAGCATTACCTTACTGGCATGTGAAATAAGTGCCACTGTTCAATAGTTTGAACATTCTTTAGTGCTTCCCTTTTTTGGTATGGGGATATAAGTTGATATTTTCCAATCTGATGGCCATTCTTGTGTTTTCCAAATTTGCTGGCATATGGCATGCATCACCTTGACAGCATCATCTTGCAAGATTTTAAACAGTTCAGCTGGGATACCGTCGTCTCCTGCTGCCTTGTTATTAGCAATGCTTCTTAAGGCCCATTCAACCTCACTCTTCAGGATGTCTGGCTCTAACTCATTGACCACACCGTCAAAGTTATCTCCAATATTATTATCCTTCCTACTCTATTGTCTTCTTCCACTTCCGCACATTGCTTGTTTAAAAATAATTCCTTATCTCTTCTGGCTAACCTCTGGAATTTTGCATTTAATTGGGCATATCTCCCCCTATCACTGTTGCCTTTTGCTTTCCTTCTTCCTTGGGCTACTTCCAGTGTCTCAGCAGACAGCCATCTTGCCTTCTTGGTTTTCTTTTTCTTTGGGATGTTTTTTGTTGCCGCCTCCTGAACAATGTTGCGAACTTCTGTCCATAGTTCTTCCGGGACCCTATCTACTAAATCTACTCCCTTAAATCTATTCTTCACCTCCACTGCATATTCCTTAGGAATATTAGTGAGCTCATATCTAACTGATCTGTGGGTCTTCCCTATTCGCTTTAGTCTGATTCTAAATTTTGCAATAAGAAGTTCGTGATCTGAACTACAGTCAGCTCCAGGTCTTGTTTTTACCGACTGTATAGATGTCCACCACCTTTGGCTGCAAAGGATGTAGTCAATCTGATTTCTGTGTCGACCATCTGGTGAAGTCCATGTATAAAGTCATCTTTTAGGTTGTTGGAAGAGAGTGTTTGTTATGCACAGTGAGTTGTCTTGGCAAAATTCTATCAGCCTATGTCCTGCTTCATTTTGTTCTCCCAGACATTGCTTGCCTGTAATTCCAGGTGTCGTCTGACTACCCACCTTAGCTCCTGTAATGAAAATAACATCTCTTTTTGGTGTATTATCCAGTAGGTGCTGCAGGTCCTCATAGAACTGATCTACTTCTGCTTCTTCAGCATCTGTGGTTGGGGCGTATATTTGGATCACTGTGATGTTAAATGGCTTACCCTGAATTCGAATTGAGATCATTCTATCGTTTTTTGGATTGTATCCAAGCACTGCTTTAGCCACTTTATTATTAATTATGAAGGCTACTCCATTTCTTCTGTGGTCCTCTTGTCCACAGTAGTAGATCTGGTGGTCATCTGATGTGAAGTGGCCCATTCCAGTCCATTTCAGTTCACTGACACCTAAAATGCCTATATTTAATCCTGACATCTCACCAATAACCACATCCAATTTGCCCTGGCTCATAGATCTTACATTCCAGGTTCCTATGGTGTGTTGATCTTTAGAACATCGGATTCGTCGTTCACCACCAGCACCATCGGCCGCTAGCCGTCCTTTCGGCTTTGAGCTAGCTGCGTCATCACATCTGGGGCTAGTTGAACGTATCCTCTGTTCCTCCCCAGTAGCATTTTGACCATCTTCCAACCTGGGAGTCCCATCTTTCAATGGTATGCCGACATATCTCTGGTCGTACTGATCCATTTAGTTTTCACGGCAGGAATACTGGGGTGGGTTGCCATTACCTTCCCCAGGGATCGTATTTAGTCTGACCTCTCTGCCATGACCTTCCCGTCTTGGGTGTCCCTTCACGGTTTAGCTCATGGTTTCATTGAGGTGCTCAAGCTCCAGCACCACGACAAGGTAACGATCTCCTTTGCTGGAGTCTGTTAAGAAGACAGGACACTATTTAGAAGCCCCGTTTCTTGTACATTGCTAACTAGTTCTCCCTCCGAAATACCGTCCAGAGAACTTTTTTAAAATTCACATGCCTACCTACAGTATACGGTAGTCATTTTATGGTCTGATTCTTAAAGGTTACCTGCATGCCGATGTGCACATCCCTATGATGCAATCTGCTTCACTTCCATCATTCCTTTTGTTTCCAGATCATACTGAGATTTACTACTTAAAGTAGCCTTCCATGATGTGGTACTCTCCAGATGTGTGGACTTCACACATCTACAAAGCTTGGAGAAAGTTGATTTAAAAGCATGTCTTTCCTAAAGTAGCAGATCATAATAATGAGAAGGTCTTGTTTAAATAATGGTTGACACTTCTGCCTAAGGAATCCAGTTAAATGAAAGCTAATTTCTTCATCCCCAGTTTACCCTTGGGTAAAAGCCAACAGTGGAAAATTGTGTCAAGTGACAGAAATATATTTGATAGCAAGGAATGGGGGGGAAAAGAAAGAAAATAAATAACCCCATATAATAAATATACTCATATTCACCTTTATATATACTAACTACATGTCTGTTCTACAAATTGCTATGCCATATGACTTCCAAATAATTGGAACAGAAAAACTAAGATTTCATCATATCAGTGAAACTTGCTTGCATGCTAAAGAACCAAGTTTCAGAGGTTCTTTTATGCTAAAAATCCAAGACTTTTCAATATACAGTATGTCAAAAAACTAAATACTTAACTGAAGCAGTTGACAATCACCACACTGGAAATGTTTATATTAATGTTTATATTAAATGATTATATTAAAATGGCAGTGAATAGATAACGTAGTAAATTATAATATATCCAGAAAATATTAGGTATAGTCTCTTTCCATTTTCTCATTCCAGCTGAAGCTTCACCCTCTAAAATAAACATCTAAATAGGTTCCCCCCACTCCACCCCAACACCTTTCCTAACTCACATCCTGTGCTCTTTTTCACCATATGTTAAAGTCTCAAGAAACTGTACTACTTAGGGTCAAATGGATTAATTTAAACCAGGTTGAAACATCCCAGCCTTATTTCTTCACTTCCCCTCAAAACTGTACTTAAGCATTGTAGAATCGAGTGCTGCAAAAATCCAGATGACCACTAGATACCAACAAAGAGATATAGAAACTCTAACTTGACTGGTCTTCCAAATCTTTTCAGCTCAAATATCTTAGCCCTAGCCCTTACCCATACTGATATGCTAGTATCAGACTTCACAAGGTCCAAAGCCATCTTTGTTTTTTATGCATCTGGAAGCATCGTGTAATAATATTTCTTTGGAAAGTTCACAGTAAATAAAATAAATCCCTGAATAACTAGCTGTATATATAGAAAAACATTCACATCTTCACAGAGCAGTGAATGTGTTTTCTTATTTTGAGAAAGTATATGTCTAAAAGTGAAGTGTGCTAGTAAGCACTTCATCTCTTGGAAGAGCTGTTATAAAACCTTAACTCTTCTCTGCTGATGCTAATTAGCATCAAGCATTTTAATGTGAGATTATTTAGTCTATGAGGTTGGAAAAGATCAGAATTTATACTATGCCTCCACAACTTGATATCTATAAAAGTGCACTTAGGCTGTATTTGGCCTAAAAGAGTAATTTAATTTAATTTAATTTATTTTAATTTAATTATTTAATTTAATTTAATGTGGTACCACCCAACTCCAGAATGACTCTGGGCAGCTCACAATATAACAAATAAAATAAAATATAATATGAATAAGAAAAAGACAAAAAGAGAACAAATAAAAATAAAGAACAAGATGGTGAACCTGGCCATCAACATGCAAAACACACAGTATACAAATCCAGCAAGGGGCTCCAGCCACCGAAGAACCCGAAGGCCTGGAAGAACAGCCAGATTTTTAAGATTTTTCAGGGTGGGAGCCGCATGAATCTAAGCAGGAACCTCATTCCAGAGGGCGGGCTCCGTAACATAACTTGGGTAGGCTTAGTTAATACTGTAAAGTAATCCAAGACTTCTACTTCAGCCCTTTAGCACAACTGAACTACTGCTTTTCAAAAATTAGCTGGATGTGGAATTAAAAAAGAGGTCTCACACAGTACTTAAAGTACTGGCTCTGCTATCCAGAAATGCTCGCTCCCATGGCAAAGATCATTTTGTAATGTATGCTCACAAGTACATTTCATTTAGCAAATGTCCTTTCCAAAGTTAATTAAGAGTATCAGCTTTCCTGTTTGCCGATCTGGTCCATCTTATTTATTTTATTATTGATGATTGATTATTTTTGTTGACCACAGCTGGGAGATTAGAAATTAATAACCTCTTAATTGCCCCAGGGGTCAGTTTCTTTTTCTATTCAGATGGGGGTGGCTTTAATAATTGGCTTCCTTGTATTATATTTCTGCTGGATTTTTCCACAGTGAAAATATGACATTTTTACTATTAAAGAAACAAAAGAAAGAGAAACACAGACAATTATGGAGCATTTTAGAGCTAAAGGAGAGCTCAGCACTACTCCAACTTTAATCAAAATGAAGATATATGTGTGTATAAGCAACTCAAGAAAAATAAGAGCAATTAGTCATCCCTCGTGGGAATCCAGACTATCATGGGGGAACTTGGAAAGTATATTCAAGCAGTAAAGGAGAAATTCAATAGTGGTCCTCCAACTTTAATAAAGATGAAGAAATAAAACAAGCACGTCATCTAGACAAGGTAAGGATCCTGAAAATCCTCAACAATACTTTGGCTTCTGTTGCAATTGCAAAAAAAAACAACAACAACCCACAAACCAGATCTGAGGAAGAATCAGGAGAACAGTATCAGAACTGTTTGACAATGGGTGCTTCTAGGCTAATAGCTTCTTGGATTATCAATCAAAAGGCATTGTAAATCTAGCCTTTTCTCTCCCTTAACCATTCTTAAAATACAATACAATACAATACAATACAATACAATACAATACAATACAATACAATACAATACAATACAATACAATACAATACAATAGAGAAGCAATGGCAAGGAAATATAGGAGAATTACAAATGGAAGATATCAGTGTCTAGACCTCCTGTAAATTTCTGATTGATTGCATAATAAAACTTCATGTGGGATATTCAATAACATCATCCGGTTTCTTTGTTAAAAATGAAGTTAACAAAGATGGCAATTTTATGGAAATCAACCTGTCTGGACTCAGTTGAAGACAGAAAGTTTATTCTAATTTCTTTGTTTAAGGAGTTTTCATCCATTTCAACTGTAATGCAAGATTTTATCTGTGTCTGACTGGGAATGGTCCAAGCCTGGTTTTGATAGATCCAAGTCTGAACCACCTACACTACTTCTGAAAGCTTAAAAACCAAAAGATTCAATAGGAGAATCCTGCAGTCCTTTCCCTTCTTGCTCTATCAAAGCCATCCCTTCTCTTCTCCCTTAACTGAGAAGGAACAATTGTGGTCCTCCAAGATGAGAAAAGAAAATGGTTTTTTTAATTTATCCCTTTATTTCTCTCTCCCTTTCCATTACCATCCATACTAGTGCTGGGTACAAATGCACACTAAACAAAAACTGGTGCACTTGCACAGACAATAATAGAAAAATGCCTTTTCCCATTTCATCATCACTAGTTCTCTTTGTACGCTCTGAAGAACAGAAGGGAATATATTCAGATGCTGAAGAAGAGAGTTGTTGACGATGGCTTTGGACTAAGCAGTGGGATCTCTAAGCCATCTCAAAGTGTTTAGCTTAACTGGAAAAATATTTCACAATTTGCATATTTGGGGGAAAGGAGGAAAACTCGGGATTGCCTGAGAAAATTCGCCCATCTTTTGTCTGCTTCTACAGAATAGAAAAACAGCACCCTTTTCTATTCTGTAGAGAAATCATGCTACAAATGAATCATCCTCCAGTATCAAATTTTCTATTTTGCAGACCCTGTTATGACTCAGACAAATATCAAGTATTATTAACTGAAGAACAATTAATGATTATCTTGGCTGGAGATGGTGGGATTCTCCAAAAATTGTCAGGCTGGATAAGGCTGCTATATGCATTCAAAAGATGGATCTTTCTCTAACTGAAGAAGTCCTGCAGTTTAGCCTTCAGTTTACCATGAGATTCCATCTCTAGGAAGACAGCCAGCAAAGAGAATTTAAAGGAGGAAGCTTCTCCATCTATAGAATAATTTTAATGCCCTTCATAAATGACAGAGAATCCTTACCTCACATCAAGGTCAGTCTTAACTATCATCTAAAACTGGAGTTTCAAAAAATAATTCCCCACAGAGAGGTAGGATAGTAAATCTCAAGAATTACATTATTGTCTTAAATTCTTAAGGATCATTGTCAAGTTTCAATAGGTTCAAGGTATGGTTTCTCATACAAAGAGCCCTCCAATCCAAGCCACGGTGAAAGAACTTTCTTATCTTTGAGGTAGTCAAGCATCATGAAAGAAGGATACTTAAGCAGAGGTGTCTACTTAAGCAGGGATGGGGTGGCAAACGATGAACACGGCATTGCGCTGTCATGACCTCAACTCCATTCGTTTTATATGTGTGTCATGATGTTGCATGCATACACAAAAGGGGCAGAGTTTGGACCGCAATGGCATGACATTGCTTTTGTCATTTCAGTGAAAGTGTTCCATTCTGGAGATGCCTCTGTGCATTAGAGGGTTATCTTCCCAAAATATAATGTAAAACTTCACATAATAATAAGAGGTAGTCATGTGTTTGTGTGCTACATGTGTTTTAAAAGGATGAGAGAAACCAACCCTTTCATATGAGGTCAGTGACTAAACAGAATAAAATAAGGAACGCGGTGTTCTGAATGGTTTCTTACACAAATAGCTGAATTAGGTATCTTACAAAAATGCACCCTCAACTGGTAGGCTGAGAAAAGTCCAATTTTAGTTGATTTTGTAGATATAGAGGGACTCTCCCCAAAATTCAGTTCTTCAGTGGTTCACTTTCTTGGTAGTACTAACTAGGAACACAGTCTCGGCTGTCCTTCTATCTCTTTTTTCTCCAGGAAATATGGATGATACAACTGACACCTTTCCTATCCAGTAAGAGAAACGATAGCAAATTCCTCATTTTACTTGTTCATCAGGAGAAACATGTGATGTTTAAGATCATAACATAGAATTGAGGGATGGGTCTGAGCAGCTACTGCAGGTGAAATTATTATAGAGTAAGCAAAAAACTCAGGTCATTTGCAACAATGGAATTTGGATTTATTCTGAAATCAGCACAAAATTAAAATGGCAACTTGTTGCAAAATAAAAGTGCCCTATGTGGAGGCAAATGTGATATAGCAGTATAAAACACTGAAATGCTCATGTGGTGGCATGATTATGTGTGAAATGGCTATGTGATCAGGTGTAAGAATGATCCACAATCAATATTGTTTTACACTCCAGTAATGAATAATGCATTTTCCTGGACAGAGTATTCTTAATATGAAATAATGAAATGCTGAAAACCTTCTTCTTTCTTTCTACTATTTCTTGTTTGTGGCACCAAAATCCTAGCATTAACATATTCCCCTCAGAGCCGTATGTCAGAATTTGGATTACTAACTTCCTGGCTAATGGATCTTTCAACACAAATTAGACTTATACAGCTCTATTTTTCTCTGTGGGAATTATTGCTGGGTTGTGATCAGCTCATTTGTTTCCTTTATCTATTATTTATATTTCAAAAATATTCTCTTTCCAATTTTCTCCTTTAAAATTATACCGTTATTCCTGGCACCAGCAAAAGGATTTGATATAAGAAACGATCAATTACCGTATGTTGTTCAAGCCAATGGGTTGCGAAAACATGTGTTGGATATGTAGTGCATTGTCATTTAGAATTAACTTCTTTTGACACATGCAAAACAGTGCTATAAATGATTGCATCTGTTCACAGGGGCTAAGACATACAGGGAAATCAAAGGGCCCAGAAAGTCAAGGGGAAATGAAAAATGTCATTCAGATATTAAGGATAATGCTGAATTCACAGAAACCATGACAAAGAACATATGCTAGGCAGATGTGACATGATGGCTTTTGGAAGGAAGATACCCATACATCTTCTTTAGCAGGGACCATAGCTCATTTGGGGATGGCATATCCCAATGGGAGTGCATATACTTATATGCACAGGATCCCAGTTTCAGCCTGTAACATTTCAAGGCACAGAGAAAAAGACTTATCTCTGAAACTTTGGGGAGTCATAATCAGTAAGTATTTTGAACCCACACTCCATTTCTGAAACACAAGTATATGAGAATCTAATATGCATATGTTCTTATGTAATCACATATCCCCAACATCACTGGGATCAGTCACCACACTAAGCTATGATGTCGTGTATATGGCTTTGCCTTAGTATACTCCATGGATCCATCTGTTGCCATATGTCAGCTATGACTGATGGTTGAACATGGTGTGAATCCAGCACATTAGTAGTCAACAAATCACAATTAAGTAAATAATGGGACTACGTGATATGTGAACCCAGCTATTAACTTGCGCATGATATGATCTCCTTGCCCTGTGGCGTGATCTTCTCCCTCAAGATTTGACTGGCCCCCACCCAGTTAGCCTTCAAGAAGGCTTTGAAAAACTGGAGATTCCCTCAGCATTGGGGCCAGGATGTGTCAGCTCTTCGAGGTAGACCAGACTTGAATACCAAAGTCATGAATACTAAAACTACTTTTATTATAAGGTTACAGTAACAGAATCTTGCAACTCTGAATGTGCCTCCCCCCCCTCTCTGCCATTATCCTAAAGAGAACTAGGGAGGGTCAAGTCTGGGATACTTTATCAAATTGCATTTCTGCTTTGGACTCGGATTTCTCTTATCTGACCATTCTCTTGGATGCGGCTCTTCCTCCTCTTCATCATGGTTATTATCACAGCTCATTACAGGATATTAAGTGAGCTCATCCTGGGAAATGGAGTATCATGCCTCGATTTGTTCTTTTATTGGGTCTGTTTTTGTTGGGACACTGTATTTAAGATTTTATAGTGCCTGGAGTCACATTTTTGCCAGCTGGGTGGCTATATAATTCTTTAAATAAATACAAAAATATTGATGGTCTGTGTACATGTATTGCCGATCCAATTGCATATTCAATAACATCATTTTGTTGCTTCTGTTGCCAGACAACTCTGTGCTATGGGAGAAGATACTGTAGCAGACAGGGGACAGAAAATCCTCATACTCCAATGCACTTCAAAATTGAAAGAAAAAAAATGAAGGAGAAAAATTACTCAAATGCCATGGATGTTATAAGAAATAATATCATGGCTTTTAGGCTTTTATCGTAGATCATCCAGTCCAGCAGCACAAACAATCCTAAACAGGAAGGAAGGAAGGAAGGAAGGAAGGAAGGAAGGAAGGAAGGAAGGAAGGAAGGAAGGAAGGAAGGAAGGAAGGCTTCTTTGTCCCTTTTGTTTATCAATGTAAATATGGGATAATATCCAAAAATAAAATTAAAAGTTATTCATATGCCTAAAGATATGCCCATTCATGAGCTGAGCAAAAATATGATATCAGAAATTACACTGATTATATGAATGATATAAAAATATTGTAAACTATATAAAAGTAAGAATTTAGTTCAAATAGAACTGTGTGTGTGCCTTTTATCTATGTATCTACCTACCTACCTACCCACCCATTCATTTTAAATCTATAATTTGCTTTCTAGACAATGAATTATTCCAGGAGTTTACACATTTTTTAAATATTCCATGCCACAATGAAATAGTTAATATAAAACAACAATAATGTGTATAGACTGAAAATTAAAGATGCATATTAAGGCATTTGTTTTTAAAAACAAATTGACTCACAGTTTCCAAAGTTTGGAGATAGTGGATTAGTTTGGATTCAAAAGTCATATGGGATGTTCCCAAGCAATCAAGTCTCTTTTTAAAATTATTTTACTTTAGTGGGGAGCCCAAATTCTGGAAGGGACATTCAGGAGATTGACTCCATTACTTTCTTCATCTGGCTGGCAATCAAGCCTTTTAAAAAATTGGAAAGTCTTTAACAGTTCTGTCTGTGGCTAGTTTCAGTCGGTTTACCCAGTTTTGTATACTTTAGTAGTGTTTTTGATGTTATATTGGTTCAAACTTTACAGAAGGTAGAGTGTAGGACATACCATTTTATACTTCACATGGGAGAGTTGCACATAAAACAAAGAAAATCCAAAGGGTTCTTCCACCTATACAAGACCTTGTTCAGCATCAGGCAAAAGCTAGAGTAAAAAAGAAATTGCTATTATACAATTTGCGTGTTCTAGTACATGTTTGTGGAATACATAGGAAGCAATTTCCCTTCACTTTATGGTGCTTAATTAGTCTTTCTGGCTAATATGTCTTATCTAACATTTTCAGTATTCATCTTTGGGGTTAATAATACTTAATAATAAGTAGTAACAACCACTATTCATTATGCAGTCTCTCTTCATCTTACCAATGTGTCACATCCAATGTGAAAGATGTCGATGCCATCGTGCTATCAAACTCATGCTTTCCCATAAGGAAATATAAATTCCTGTCATAAGCTGAGTGCAGTCATTAAACATTTATACAGTCAATGGTATTTAACACAGTTGATACCACCACTGTGTGTTTAGAATACATCCCCAAAGCGGAAACTGCACAGCTGCTTTCCTTCCAACAACACTCCTGTTATTTACAGTATGTCTACTAAATAGTTCACACTTCTCCTAGGCTTTGCTGCCTACATCTTAAACGTATTGATCATCTGTTACATGCACTGAGTCCTCTATCTCCTGCAGCATTAGAGAGCAGGCTACAGCCTCCCCTGCTTAACTACTTGCAGAAGCCTTAAGCAAGAACAGCCTTGCAGCACAATTGAATCCCTATTTATTCAGAAATAAGTTCCATTCTGTAGATTCAGGAGATCTTACTTCAAAGTAAGTAATTATCTATCATTTATCCTATCCATCCATCCATCCATCCATCCATTCCCACCGAGAAATACAGTAAGTGCCATTTAATTCAGTGAGGCTCTCATCTAAATGGATATAAAACTGTAACCTAAGAATTTTTGAGAGATGGGCCATCATCTAATACGTCATATGAGTACCAAAACTATCTTGTTTTGCCATCATATACCACACTCATACACCTAGGTGCCCCTTAAGGATGACTTTGCAAACTGCAAACCTTCCAATATAGGTTCCAAGATACTTCCACCCATTATAAGATGCCCTCTGCTCTTATGAAGTGGTAATGGTAGGAGGAGATATGTAGGAGGCTGTAACTTGGCTGTTGCAGGGCAAAGGGGCAGGCTTTTCCTTGTGGCCTTACCAAGGAAGTCAAGAAAGCAGTGCAGGTGGCTCTGAAATTTAATTGTTCTACTTTTTAATGCCAGGTCAACTGCTATTATTCCAAGTTTCAATCTTGGATAAAAGTGTTGGCCTGGTATGTTTTATGGAGATCTGGAGCTGAGAGGAAGGGGTCAATCTCTTCCAGTTCTATCCACATGGGTTGCTCTGTGATATAGCAGACTAGGCTGGCAAAAGGGGAGGTAGTATGGCCATAGTTAGCAGCATCCCCGGGGGGAAATAAAAAAGTCAAGATGGCAACACAGCAGCGTAATCAAAGCCCCATGAAAAGAGTAGGGGAAATTACCTGGAGAGAAGTATGCAAGAACTGTTACATAGAGAGGGGTGGCTGAAACGTTCTTGGGAAGCAAGATAATATTGGTAGCAACTCAGGGTACTGATTTTACTATCTATCTATCTATCTATCTATCTATCTATCTATCTATCTATCTATTTATTATTTGGATTTATCCCCACCCATCTCTACCATGGTAGACTCTGGGCGGTTATATATATATATAGACATAGTGTCTATACACACACACACACACATATATACATATACATATACATATACATATACATATACATATACATATACACACACACATACATACACACACATATATATTTATTTATTATTTTATTTATTATTTAAATTTATCCCCACCCATCTCCCCGAATAGTGGACTCTGGGCAGTTATATATACACACACACACATATATATATATACAATATATATATATATATTATTTATTTGTTTGTATTTTGTATTTTTTTAAAATTATTGTGAGTTGTCTCAATCACTTATATAAGCAGAAGGCTTATAAAATACTGCTTCAGAGGAAAAGCATCATCATCATCATCATCACCATGTTGATCTATTGCAGCCTGTCTCAGCATAGCATTCCATGTACTTTATGATGCATATAGTATTTAAATGGAGCAACAGTGAGGAAAGAAGAGCATTTTGGATGGGAATCAACAGTGGATTTTTCTAAGCAGTGAATATTTTTTATTCAGTTACTTTAAACATAAGGGATGAACACAGTTTACAATGAGTAAACTGCCCACTTAGGGTTTACTGGTAATGCCTGTTTGTTCATTTAGTTTAGTTTGGATGCTGCCTGTCTCCAACCGACTCTGTTGATAAGATATATTGAATATGAGTGGGAACCACACTCCCACAACACTTGACAGTGTCTATATAATTGAGAAGTTGAGGTTTGCAGAGGTCTTTAATATGATTGAGGACTAAGCCGTTCAACCTCTTGAATGCGAACTGAAATAATTTCAGGCTCAGCCCTCCACCCTACTGGCAGCCAATATATAAGAAAACAGTGGGAGAAAAGACTTGTGCAATTATGACTAGCTGCCCAAAACAAGAAGTGGCTGTGTTGCCATGTTTTCAACAAATTGCAAGTGACTGAGAAGCATGGCTGGGGAGACCAGCAAGGAGAGAAACTGAACTTCACTGTCTCTAAAGCCCAGGCATCTGCAGTTAGTCAGGCAGAAACACACAGGAACATTTTTTGCTTAAGTGTGTAGCTGCAGGAAGCATTCATGAGCCCCATCAGAACTCTATTCCTTCATATCAAATCATGGCTAACTGTGATGATTCAATCTCTGAATGGTCCACTGGAGTCCATGCAGATTCTCTGCATGAAGGCAGAGAGGATTTTCTTATAGCAGCTGTCCCTTTCTGAAATCATTTTGGCAGATTCTTGAATATTGAGTTACTGTAGTTCCTCATGTGTCTAGAAGAGCCTTTCTCAACCATTTGACCCTGGAGGAACCCTTGAAATATTTTTCAGGCCTCGGGGAACCCCTGCACATTCAGGCTCAAATATAAGCCACAAGTTACAAAATGATTATATTCCTTTCATGTGTAGGCCTGCATATATGCATTCACAGTGTTCTTAAACTAAAAATAAAGAATGAAACTTACCTCTTTAATGTGAAGTTGCCTGAATTTGAAATATTTTTTTAAATAAATCGTGATCTCCCAGGGAACCCCTAGTGACCTCTTGTGGAATCCTAGGGTTCCATGGAACCCTAGTTGAGAAACCCTGGTCTAGAAGATTATACCAAATGATGTGGATGAGGAGACAGAGATATATAATATACATGTAGTGAAGTTCAAGATGAATAAAAGGAAGGATGTCATATCACAATACATCACTCCCACCAAATATGATAATGGATACCAATATAGATGGTTTTTAAAAGGACTAGAGGAATTCATGGAGGAGAGGACTATTAATGACTACTGTTCTTAAATCTCTTGAATCACAGGCTGTCGAGGTTTCTGTATAAAAAAAAATCAAATAGCTTTCTTCACTGTTCACTGTGTAATTTTTATGTTTACTATTATTCTGCTCTGTTCTCGTGGTGACGTGCAGTGCAGGTGGCCTGATAACAACTATCACGTGTGTAATGTTATGGCTAGTGCCTACACATTCTCATGGGAATAATGTCTCCTGATCTCCTCTGTGGGAAGCCTTGCTCTGTGTAGAGCAGGAAGGGGGGGAATCACATGCTTGCTTAGATGCAGCACTGCTATGGCCTATGCTTTAGGCCTGGTGTGTGTCACACCTAACGTACATCCAATCAGAAAGCTGGAAGAACTGAATATCTAACCATGCAAAATGGTGTTCTATGCTTCTTGACTTCTGGTCCTGTTGCCATGTTCCTGTATGTGATCTGGTCCTGTGTATAGCCTATACACGCCTGGCTGTTTGTGTAGGCCATGGCGTTCTTCACATCTGCTGATGGAACCAAGGAACGAAACTCTGCTTATGGTTTGTTATTTTCCCTTTTTGCAATAATGTAACCATATATATGCATTTATTGCCTTATGCTACAAGTAAACACTTTTAGCCCTAAACGCTGCATTCTGTTTGTTTACTCTGCGCCTTGCCCCATAAGCCAGCACATCCCACACAGGCTGCATATCTTCAACTGTAGTTCCTGGGGATTTATTGTGGAAGAAAGCTCTCACTGTCTGTCCTGTGTGTGAGCTTTCTGGATGCATCTTTTTGGCTGGAGTTCTGGATTAGGCCATTTGGTCTGATATAGCCAGGGCTCTGAAATATAGCAGTAGCCTGCCATGGGAATATAGAAGCATTCCTCAGGCCATTCATGGAAACAGGGTGCTGAATAAGAGAGACCCCTGCTCTAATTCACAGGGCTTTCTTAATTTTTTTATTACAACTGTTATTTTAATGTTCTCAGGTGGCTGCGCAGGGAGCAATAATCAGAGAATATATAAATGTAGAATACTACATTTCAAAGTTCTCAGGAATGACATCTAACATCCATCACCCCTGATCATTTTGAATCTTACTCAAACTTAATGTGTCAGCTTACTGTTACATTAGCAAAGTCCTTCAGACCATAATTCACGAGTTGAAGTTTTTAACTTACGGAATTTGCTGGCACAAGATGGATGATGTCCACTAGCTTAGGTAGCTTTTAAAGGTGAAAACAAAACTTTAAGGGGGGAAATCAATGGCTATTAGTCATTATGGCTGTGTGACCTCCAGATTCCGAAATACAATGCCTCTGGGTATCGATTTCTGGAGAAAAACAATGGCAAAGGCCTATCCTGCTTATGTCTTGTTTGTGAGCTTTCCATATGGATCTGATTGGCTTCTGTGATGAAAAGGATACTGAATTAAAAGGTCTATAGCCCAACCGGGCCAGACCATTCTTACAGCCAGAATGACAGTCTATGCACTGGTATAATTATCTTAAATTGTTTAAGAAAAATTATTTTAAATAAGTCAAAGCATTCCCAAGTCTAGTTAACATTGTCACAGATTCCTCCCCCCCCCCTACATAGCAGCACTTGATGAATGCACATATCATAGTGCGTCAAACAGCAGGCATAAAGCTAATGAGGAAGATGCAAATGTTTGGTTTTGCCTGCATTCACACTAAGCTCCCCAACTTATTTGATTTTTCATGTACCACTTTGGAAATCTTATTAATTCATGTAGTTTGCTCTTAATTCCCTTCCATTGACAGTATTAGGTCAGTGTCATTATTCTACAATCAATGTGAGGAGAGTGAAGAGAGCTGTTTTTCTTATTTTTTTTCTCAGCAGATCGCATCAGAGTTCACTCGGGATAGTCCATTTATCTCCAATTATAACAGGCCTTACCTCTATGTTTTGTTCTCCATCTGTATTGGTGGCATGGCTGTGTTTGATCTTGTCATGTTTGCTTCTTCTCTGGAAAACTTATTATTCAAGTGCATAAGCCAGAAGATAAAAGACTCAGATGTAAGCACCATTGTGGCTCTTTTTTTGGATTTCATCTGGAAAAATGCCACAGGAAGTTATTCCAAACTTGGATTACTGATGGGCTGGTGATGGGAACAGAGGGATGTCATGTTAAAAATTGTTGCTGCTGTAGTAGATTATTTTGGGATTGTGTAGACTATTTTAAAGCACTAGATGCTCTATAGCAGCCTTCCTCAAACCTCCGCTTACCACCTATTACCTATATTGGACCGATCTTTATGGCAATTATTGTCCAACAAATCAGTAGGGGTCATGTTGAGTGCAGCTACACCCAATCATACAACCAGTAAGACAATGGAGTCTGCATGTTTTGGAAAAGTTGAACTCCAACATCAGCACTTGACAGTTACATTTTGAGTGTGCTTACTTGGGAGGAAGTTCCACTGAATTCTGAATTTTTTTTTCTGAGTAAGCTTAAATAGGATGGTAATGCAAGACCCATTGCTCTGAAAAATTAGCAAATGTTTAATTGTTTCACAGTGAAACCTCCTGTCCTTACATGAGTTATTCCATTAATTCTTCCAAAGCTTTAAAACAGCTGTTCCTTTTATCACAATCTTTCAGAAAGACATACCCGGAGAATTCCCTGATCCCTCATCTTACTGTCACATGGGACAGCTTTACTCCTTTCTTAAATATATAAAACAATTTGCCTAATAACAGCCTGTGCCTGCTGGGTGGAATTTTGTACTTGGACTCAAAAGGCTTAAATTTAATGAATTTGATACAGTTTCTATTCATCACTCTAACCTATCACAAAATTATTGTGAAAGAAAAATAGGATCATTTTATGGAGGCCATCCTGAACTGCCTTGGGGGTGGGGGTGGGGGAGAGATAAGAGGAGGAGAAAGATTTTTTTAAAAAAAATATCTTTTTAATCTTTCTATAGTTGTGTCACTACAGAGCACTATCACTAATTCCATCCTTTTCTCCTACTTCTTTTCAACATTCTGCCAGGTTTGGGCAAGTATCCTATCCAAAACTGGAGAGAATCTATAGAAAGAAATTAGAATTCACATTTTTAGTTGAAATTCAAGCCAGCAAATTCAAAACAATCCAGCAGTTTAAGACCAGGATTAACTGGTTGAAATATTGGGCAAAGGTGCTATGCTCAGCTGCATTGTAACACAACTCAAATTCCATTTTGTAGTTTGTGATGCAGCAGACCTTAGGGTGGGCTGCACAGCAGGCCTTAGGGTGGGCTGTTTTTCCTTGTTTTATCCTACTTCCTACTGCCTGAACTCAGAGCTTTCTAGTAGGGTTTATAGGCATCCTTATAACCAAATTTGATCTTAATCCTTCTAATTGTTTTCTAGATAGCTTCACATCCCTGTAAAAATGTGTTTGCCTTATAAGTAATATGTGTGCTGAATTTGTTCCTCTTCCCATCTCCCAGCCTCTGGGTATCGAACAGGCCATTATATTTCTTCAGCCACCACCACACACACCCTCTACGCTGCAATCTGCAGTGATGATTTCAGTTCTTGGGAAAGTGCCAGGCCACAAAAACTACAATGCCATGCTATCACCCCAGTTTTCAGGAAGAATGATGTCCAGGCAGCTTTCTTCTCGTACCATCAGCTCAGATTTTTAGCAGAACCTTTAGACAAATGCAGACATTGATGAGGGTAGGGGAAGAGGAAGGCTAACATCTTATTTTGTCTTTCTGTACAGCATAGAGGCAAGTGTGGGGGGGTGCTACTCAGAAGCTTCTGGAGCCCAGTTGCAGGGCAGTGACTGAATGATGATTTTTGACTTCTCTTGGTCAGCTGGTGAGAACACTTTTGGCTCATGGTATTCTCTGCCTATTTTTAGTGTTCCAGTATTTTCATGGCCAACTTCAAAATGTTTTGGCAGGATTAGGGAGTGGAAATAGTGCCCATGGAAGTGTGCCTAGTTCCAGCACCTAACTAGAGCCAGACCATGCTTTCTGAGCCAGACGTTAAGAAGCATCCATCCAACTTCACCTGCTATCAATGCTCATCAAGTTAAAGTACATGACAATGCAGCCACAACAGTTAATTCTGAACAAGTCAACTTTCCCAGGGAGCCTTATCTTGATGATTCTTGCATCTCCCTGCTTTCTATGTTGATGGTTCCAATGTTCTGGGGGTGGAGTTGATGGTGATGAGAATAGTTCAAGATTAGAGTCTTCTGAAGAAGGAAGAGACTATTTATTTAGTTATTTTATATTTCAGGCTAAGCACATAGTCCAAAGTCACACAGTGAATGGCTGAGGTGAACCTGAACCTGAGTCCCTCCAGTCCTAGTCCAGTACCTGAGCAACTACACCACCCTCCACTTCTAAACATCAAAGAAAAGTGGACGTGTTGCTTCATGTTATGTCTCTTTGAGACCTCCTCAGGTCTCAGGGCATGTCCAGTTGTCAGAAAAGCTTCTAGACAGCTATCTGAAGCCCATCATAAGAGGTTTCTGCATATGTTTTGGTTAATAGAAGTGCCAGGGGAGGTTTCAGATAGAATGCAAAGCCCTTAGTGAAGTGAATAGCTTTAGATATGTACCAAATGTTAAATGCAAATATACCAATGAATATGGAATCCATTCATACTCTTGCAATTTACTCACCAATAAAAACAGCCCCTGAAACTGCAGTTGAATACCCACTTACTTGAGAGTAAGTAAACTTGATGAGACTTATGTCTGGAGAGAGAGAGAGAGAAGCAATACATTCTGTTCCCACCGTATCTGAACCTGGCAAACCCATTTATCGGTTTGTGCAAAATATTATAGCAAAACCCCTCTTCCTTGATATTTTTGTCAATGGGTGTACTGTTTTCTGAATGACCTTTGACCTTCTGAATTTACAAAGCTTGTAAATTCTAAGCCGATTCTAGTTCAAGATAAGAGGAATTCTCCCATCACTTCAGCCAGTTGTCTTTTGGAAGGTAACACATAAGTTATATGGACAGTTAAGTGGAAATTAGAAAGAGTACAGTGATAAGAGAGAGGTCTCATGCAATGGCAAACTGTTAGTTAATTTATAATAATTATATTTGTAGCTCCTATACAAGAATGGGGAAAGGTATTTGTAGGATTTGAGCCAGCCCTGGGTATTTTACGTTTTAACTGGAAGGGGACAGGGCATAGTTAGATTGGTCTCAGTCAAAAACATGTCTTGGGTTAGCACTGATTAGAAATTACCCACAGAATATTAACTATTGAATGTCTTGTTAAATACACTTAATGTCTATTTAAAGTAAGCCATTAAAAGCCAGGAGGAGGAGGAGCATTAAATTACTGCGTGAATATGCTGCCATATTGACTTCAAGGTGCTCAAGATAGCGTATATGGTTATTATATCATATTCATCTTTGGATGTAAAATCTAAATAACCTTATGCTTATTAACAGCAAAATTTCAAATCATAGTTACTGTAATACTGTTATAATATAATACTTTTTTCCCATCCTTAATATTCTCAGTTATGTAACATTAGAGTGTTAATAATCAGTAGTCCACACTGTATAAATGCCACTGAATGTATTATGTATGTCTTATAATAATATAATAAAACAAACTTTTTAAAAAAGATAGCATATATGGTTGTTCCTGTTTCTGTCCTCACAGCAGCCTAGTCTCTTCATTTTAGAGCCAGGGTGGTTTAGTAATATTGGGCTGATCCTGGGGAGCCCCAGGGTCAAGTCCACCCTCAGTCCCAGACGTTCACTGAGTGACTTGGGCCCATCACACTCTCAGCCCAACCTACTTCCTAAGATTGTTCCTGTGAGGAAAAATGAGAGGAGGGGGTTCTATGAACACTGCCTTGAACTCCTGAAGGAAAGTCTATGCTAATAGAGGCTCTCCAGACACTTTGAGCTGGCAATTAGATTTGGAATTTAGGAAGCACATTGCAGACATGCTCACAAAAGGGCTGTGGTGTTGGGTGTGGCTAATCACAGAACACATTTACCAGGAGGCAAAGTGGTGAGGCTGCTTCCGTGATCCCTGTTAGTCTTCCAGGATGTTCTCAGTTGGTTCGGCTTACATTTCTTTTTTTCTGGAGACAGTTCAGCCAGACTATTAAACCACCGCTAACCCTTGAGAATGCCTTTGGGGTCCATTTAAGGCTTAGGCAGATAACTGGAAATCAGGTGGAGGTAGGAAACTTACAGGTGCCAAGGGGAAGTAATCCCAAGCGTGACATGTTGTCCCTTGGTGAGTGGGTGGCCATATAAATTGAATCACTCACTGATTCATGGGCTCTTCTCACATGCTGTAGTTTCTGAAAACTTTTCCTAATTGATATTACTTATAGTAGTAAACATTTGTTGTTGTTTATTCGTTCAGTCGCTTCCGACTCTTCGTGACATTATGGACCAGCCCATGCCAGAGCTTCCTGTCAGCCGTCGCCATCCCCAGCTCCCCCAAGGTCGAATCCGTCACCTCCAGAATATCATCCATCCATCTTGCCCTTGGTCGGCCCCTCTTCCTTTTGCCTTCCACTTTCCCCAGCATCAGCATCTTCTCCAGGGTATCCTGTCTTCTCATTATGTGGCCAAAGTACTTCAGTTTTGCCTTTAATATCATTCCCTCAAGTGAGCAGTCTGGCTTTATTTCCTGGAGTATGGACTGGTTTGATCTTCTTGCAGTCCAAGGCACTCTCAGAATTTTCCTCCAACACCACAGTTTCAATTTATTTATTACAGTCATAGACCAGTACAAATAAAAATATGCCATATGTAGCCAATAAAAGTTCTCAGCTATAATAAAATAAATAAAATCCATATCTAAAATTAGTTTAGCAAAATACTTAACATTTGTATATCATATCAAGAAGACAGCCTATTTTATGTTATGTTGAGTTCCATATCTTGTGGCATCCTATGGTTATTAATTATTAACTATTAAAATTAAGTGTTAATATCAAAATTTTAAATGAATAGTTATAAAAGAAAGTAAAATATTTATGGTAAGTTTTTCACTAAGTTACATCGGCTCTTTAGTGCTGCTGCGCAGAATCTTGCTACCTGCGCTGTGACTGTAATCCACTCATCTTTGAGCAAAATCTGAAGATACTCGGTTTCAGAACGGCCCGGATACCTCATAATTATCGGGGAAATAAATTTTATTCGAATATCTCTGTAGAATGAACATCGTAGAAGGACATGTCCAGTAGTTTCTATCTCTCCAGAATTACAAGGACAGAGCCTTTTATCCAATGGAATTTTTTTATATTTGCCGTCCAAGACGGCTGAGGGAAGGACATGGCATCGTGCAAGTGAGAAGGCTTTCCGATGGTTCAATGTCTCTAGCTGGCTGAGATATCTCGCAGAGGTAACAGTATATCTAGTAGAGTCTGGAGCCAAAAATGTTGGGGCTTTCTCTAGATCTACTTGCCTCTCCATGTCCTCTACCCTTTGTCTCAGGCTTTGTTTTGCCTTGTCGTAGCCCAGCTCTAGTATTGAAGACGGAGAAAAACCTAATTTTGTGAGATTATATTCGACAGCCTTGATCCATGAGGAAGAAAATTTGTCTTGGAGAATTAGTGGTGCAAGGCCTTGTGGAAAAAAGTTGAGTTTTAGCCACAGATTTAAGGAAGCTATACAGATTCTTGACTCAACTTTTACCAGTCCTGTCTCCAGGCGTAAGCGAGCATTAGAAATACAACGAGGGATCTGTAAAATTGCTCTTATAAATTTGGATTGAACTCTCTCCAAAGGTATGAAACTAGAAGATGAGGGTCCAAGCTGGGTCCCATACAATAGCTGTGCAAGCGACTTAGCCTGAAAAAGCTTAATTGCAGCTGGGACATAATGTCCTCCTTTTGAGTGGAAAAATTTGAGAATGGCGTTGGCTGATCTCTGACCAATGGCAGCTGCATGTTCGCAATGTGCATTCCTTGAGCCGGTGGTGTGTATGACAACACCCAGATATTTAAAAATGGTCACCTGTTCTATTTTATGTCCATTAAGGTACCATGAACGGAGTTTTGGCCTTTTAGCAAAGGCCATAACTTTAGTTTTCTGAAAGTTAATTTCCAATTTATCGTTATTGCAGTACTGGAGCAATGCTTGCAGGGCTCTTTTAAGACCTACTGGTGTCCTTGAAAGAATTACTGCGTCATCTGCATACAATAACAAGGCGATGCTGCGATTCCCTATTTTTGGGGGGTGGTGGTTTGGTTTATTTATCCATTTAACCATGTCGTTAATATAGAAGTTAAAAAGCAGGGGGGCCAAAATGCACCCCTGTTTTACCCCCTTTTGAGCTATAATCGACATAGAGAGAGTCCCTTGCGTGTTGCACCTAACCTTGAGGGTCGTGTTGGAATGTAAGGCACGTAATAAATGGAGAAGCCTACAATCAATTGAGGCGGCTTCCAACTTCTCCCATAACTTGATTCTGGTGACAGAGTCAAAGGCTGCCTTTAGGTCTATGAAGGCAGCATATAGTGATGCCGCTCTATTAGACACATATTTTTCAATCAGGTGCTGCAAGACCAGGCATTGGTCAATAGTGCCTCTCCCCTCTTTAAAACCAGCTTGTTCTTCTGCTATCAAATTATTGTGGTCCAGCCAGTTCTTGACTTTGTCTCGTAGGTGTTTGGCATAGAGTTTGCTAATTATATTTAGCAAACTTATTGGTCTATAGTTTGAAGGGTCATCTCTGTTTCCCTTCTTGAAGATTGGGACAACAATCGCTAAACCCCAGTCTTCCGGGATATTTCCAGTAGTATCGATGTAGGTAAATAGCGCCGCCAGGACTGGAGTCCACCACTCCCTATTGTTCTTCAGGAGTTCTGCAGGGATGAAATCAGCACCCGGAGCCTTCCCTGTCTTAAGTTGATCAATGAGAGATTTAATTTCAGACACCGAAACTGGGTGCCATTCGGGTACGTCCTTCATAGTTGGCAGATTCGCCTCACTGGAGGAATCTTCATACAGCCTCCGGAAATGTAGCTCCCAGGCAGCTGGTGATATATGGGAGTCTAGAGGAGTATAGGTTCTGGTGGTTTGGCAAGCTATTAAATGCCAGAATAGGGAAGAGTTCTTATTCTTTACTGCCTCTATGAGTCGTTCCCAGGTAGACCTGATGTCTTGCTTCTTCTTAGATGTCACAAGTCGCTTGTATTGTTTTTTAAGAATGAGGAGATGTTTAAGAGTCTTTGAGTTGCCATTTCCAGTCTCATTTTTATATATCTTGTAAGCTGAGGTAAGAGCTTTCTTTGCTTCCACACAATCCTTATCGAACCATGGCTTCGAGGCAAGGGCAGGCCTCTTAACTGAGAAATCAGGATCGCGTGTCAGTAGCGGTTGTAGATTTTGTACTAGGTTGTTATATAGTTCTAGTAAATTTTGAGAGGAGTTGGCTGATATGAAGTTCGATTGAATTTTTTGGAAGTTATCCTCTGCTAAAGCTCTCCTTACCTTCTGATCGAGAGACTGGGACCATGCAACCCGACATCTTGTTAGACCTGCTGGAGAAATTGCAGGAATGAAACAGTCCCCGGGAGACATCTGCCAAAAAGAACTTTTTAATTGTATGCAGAGTGGTAAATGATCACTTTCTAGAAGTGGTAAGATTTCAAAATGTTTTATATATTTTAGTAAATCCATGGAGGTTAGGATATAATCAATGGTGCTAGTTCTAACTCCAGCCATAAATGTCACTTCTCCTGGATAGTCTCCTACTTGTGAGCCATTTGTTATAAAAAGGTTGAGCCTGTTTGCCATCTTTGCAAGGCAGAGGCCAGCGTAGTTTACTCCTTTATCTTTAGAGAGTCGTGTGAGGGGGGTACTAGTTAGATTGGAATCCTCCGATGGGGGGTATTGATGAAATTTAGAAAATAATGCATAATCATCCGTACCCAATCTCGCGTTGAAGTCTCCCCCTAATAAGACCCTAGCATTTGCATGTTCCATAAGGAGATTACTAACATAGTGTTCCAACTCCATCCATAAGGCAGTTGTTTCGGATTTTCTTTGCGATGGAGGGAGATAAACGTTGATTATCAATAGTGAGTCTGGACCCGACTTAAGAAGGAGGGCCATAGCCAAATGTTTTAGGGGGGGGATTGATATAGACTCGACTCTCAAGGAGGTTGAGATAAGTATACCCAGACCTCCTTTCAATCTCCCTGGTCCTTTACCTGGCCTCGCTTTTAATTTATATGAGTAATATCCATTGAGGAGGAGGTCATCATCAGTCCATGTCTCTTGCACCAAAATAATATCCTTGCCTATCAAGGGGTCGGAGTGATTAAAACCTCTAAATCGATGCCATCCAGCTAAATTCCATGATAAGATGTTTAGGGTATTCGTCTTGCACTGATCTACATACAGTCAATTTGTATTCTCTGTAGTGGCCGTTGTTAGATGGTGATTGTGAGGAGCGGTGGGAGTACCGATTAGTTTATGTTGTTTGTTGTTAAATATAGCTGGCCATGGAGTAAATTTCTTTTGTATACCTGGTGAGTCATCAGCAACAGCAGCAAAGTTTGCCTCATCAGTAGTATGGGGCTTCAAGACAGACCTCTGTCTCTTTCTCTGTGATACTGCTAATTGTTGAGCCTGGGAAGCTTCACCTTTAGCAATTATCTCTGCAGCATCCACCTCTGATTCCCACAGAGCTTTGAGATCATTACCTGCAGGGTGCACTTGAAGATCCACCTTATACAAGGATTTTATAAGTAGGTCTGACTCTGGAGAGGACAAGAGATGAGCTATGTCCTTAGAGTCTGCATACTTAGGAGTCACTACACATTGACATTCTTTTACTTTTTGCAGACTATCAGAGATTAGATTAACCATTTCGGATTCCTCACATTCGGCCTGTGTGTCAAAGCATTTCTTTAGTGTGAGGGTGTTAGTGTTTTGTTGAACGACTATGTTGTCACAGTCCTGAGAGCTTGATGATGCCAAGTTTATTAATGGCTTTACTGTAGAGTGTGTTGTTGTCAGTGCCTCCCTTAATTCATCCAGTCTTTGTATAATATCTACTTGCTCCGGTTCTGGTAACGCACCAAATAAATCAATCAGCATTTCTTCTGGCTCTTCCTCCACAGTCTCACTATCTGTAGCTAGCACAGTTTGTTGGTTATTACTCTGTTTTCTCAGGGCCGTTGTTGTTGCAGCTGCTTTGATTTTAGTTATATGAGAGCTACTGCAGTTAGGTGTTAAAGCGGCAGTACTCTCTGTAAGGGGTTGATCCAAGAGTGGGCTCACTTTCTCTGAGGCGAAGACACGTACTGGGAATATTGAAAAGGTGTTCAGGAAGGGCTTCATTCTGGAAAGCATGCTAGGAAATATAGGCTGCTTAAAAGTTAGCAAAACTCGAATATAATCTCTTCTGTGTGGCAGCCAATCAGCATGCACTAAATCTATCATTGAACGTTCACATCGGAGCAGCTGGCTCAATGATAGCATAACAGCTCTTCTATCGCTCCATCTCCCTCTATTCACTCTGTTGTCATAAATCTGCAGGGTGATCTGATTGGTTTGTAAGTAGTAATTCCATTTGTCTCCTCTCTGTCCTTTTTCTAATTGGGGACTGCTTTCTTTACAGACATTCTTTCCTTTCCTTATGGTTTCAGGAAGAGGGCCAGCTTCTATCTCTGTACTAACCCCACGATGACTGTCAGTGTGGGTAGTAGTAAAAATCTTCCTATTTCCTTCTGTTTTGTTTGAGTGGCTCTCAATAAACTTTGTGAAGGACTCCAGGGAGTTGACCTTATCTTTAACTGTTGTTAAAAGTTCAAAAATTGATATCACCGTGTGTGCTGTTAGCAGACATTGTCTAGATATAAAGTCTGTTATGTTCTCCCTCTTTAAGTTCATAACATCCCCCTCTTGCATAAGCAAAGCAGCTGCCGAGCAGGTCGCTGCAGTCTGGGAGGGGGAAACATTTTCTGCAAGGGTGGAGGAAAGTTCTGAGAGCTGCTGACTTTCTAGTTCTGACTGTAAGTCCCACTCCAATGAATTCTGTAAGGTAGCTCTATTTGTAAAGGAGTCTAAAGTCGAGTTACTTACTGAAACAGTTTCTTTGTTTGTTGTATAGTCGTCCATTCTCTGTTGCTTCAATGGCTTAGATAAAGCCTGTGCTGCAGAGAGCCCACGCTGACTCTTTTTTCTTTTCCCCATTCTTAAAACCTGACTTGTGATATTGATAAGTTAGACTAAAAATATCCTCTCTGGCTTGGAGTATTTGTAGAAATGGTTAAAAGTAATTAGAAGTATAAAATATATAAAATTTAAGAAATATATATACATATATTTCAGAGTTTAAAATTTAGAAATAGGCTGTGCAAAAACAGATAATAAGTCCAATAGCGGGGCACTAATAGCAGAGAACACAATGTCAGGCTGCCAGAGAAAAAATTTTTTAAAAGAAAAATTTAGAAGGAGCTCTTTCCAGTAGTTGCTGCCTCGTCGCCATCTTGCCCCGCCCTCTCAACACCACAGTTAAAAAGCATCTATCTTCCTTCGCTCACCCTTCCTTATGGTCCAGCTCTCGCAGCCATAGGTTACTACGGGGAATACCATTGCTTTGACTATGCGGATCTTTGTTGTCAGTGTGATGTCTCTGCTCTTAACTATTTTATCAAGATTTGTCATTGCTCTCCTCCCAAGAAGTAAACGTCTTCTGATTTCCTGGCTGCAGTCAGTGTCTGCAGTAATCTTTGCGCCTAGAAATACAAAGTCTGTCACTGCCTCCACTTTTTCTCCCTCTATTTGCCAGTTATCAATCAAGCTCGTTGCCATAATCTTGGTTTTTTTGAGGTTTAACTGTAACCCAGCTTTTGCACTTTCTTCTTTCACCTTCATCATAAGGCTCCTCAGCTCCTCCTCGCTTTCAGCCATCAAAGTGGTATCATCTGCATATCTGAGATTGTTAATGTTTCTTCCAGCAATTTTAACTCCAGCCTTGGATTCATCAAGCCCAGCATGTTGCATGATGTGTTCTGCGTACAGGTTGAATAGGTAGGGTGAGAGTATACAACCCTGCCATACTCCTTTCCCAATTTAAACCAGTCCGTTGTTCCGTGGTCTGTTCTTACCGTTGCTACTTGGTCGTTATACAGATTCCTCAGGAGGCAGACAAGATGACTTGGTATCCCCATACCACCAAGAACTTGCCACAATTTGTTATGATCCACACAGTCAAAGGCTTTAGAATAGTCAATAAAACAGAAATAGATGTTTTTCTGAAACTTCCTGGCTTTCTCCATTATCCAGCGGATATTGGCAATTTGGTCTCTAGTTCCTCTGCCTTTTCTAAACCCAGCTTGTACTTCTGGCAATTCTCGCTCCATGAATTGCTGGAGTCTACCTTGCAAGATCTTGAGCATTACCTTACTGGCATGTGAAATAAGTGCCACTGTTCGATAGTTTGAACATTCTTTAGTATTTCCCTTTTTTGGTATGGGGATATAAGTTGATTTTTTTCCAATATGATGGCCATTCTTGTGTTTTCCAAATTTGCTGGCATATGGCATGCATCACCTTGACAGCATCATCTTCCAAGATTTTAAACAGTTCAGCTGGGATACCGTTGTCTCCTGCTGCCTTTTTTTTTAGCAATGCTTCTTAAGGCCCATTCAACCTCACTCTTCAGGATGTCTGGCTCTAACTCACTTACCACACCGTCAAAGCTATCCCTGATATTATTATCCTTCCTGTACAGATCTTCCTTATATTCTTGCCACCTTTTCTTGATCTCTTCTGTTTCTGTTAGGTCCTTGCCATCTTTGTTTTTGATCATACACATTTTTGCCTGGAGTTTACCTCCGATGTTTCTAATTTTCTGGAAGAGGTCTCTTGTAATAATTGTAAATCTTGTAATTGCAGTAAACATATGCTTGTTCAAATCAAATATTTTTATTATGATCATAGAACAGAAAAATAAAACTTAAGATATAAAGTATGGAACAAAATTAAAATTAGTATATGTTTGTTTTACTTTACTTCTCTTGCCTTATAATCAGTTACATGGTTAGGAATATTACAATCAGTGATATTGAAGGTAGATTTATACTGGTATCTTGATCCCTTAAAATATTCAAATGCATTCCAGATTAAAGAAATATCAAGCGTCTAAATCCAAAATTTTTGTATTTATATTTTTGCCAATGAAACTGGAGCTCTATTTGTGTAATGCTTAAGAAAGTACAAAGAATTAGTTTTCCTGTCCATCCAAATGTATATGTCCACAGCATTTCTCATAAGTAATTAGAGTCGTTTGTTGTGAAATGGGCGGCTATATAAATTGGTTTAAGAAATAAATAAATAATAAAAAGAAAATGGCTTAGACAGAAGAGAAACTGAAAGTCCTAATCTTTGAATAAACATAAATAATTGAGTAAATCTGGTGTTAAATTAACAAAGCAAAGGCAGCCTAGACATGCAGTACCTGTAGATATAAGTGTCCGAACACTCATCTAGATTATATTTGGTTTCAGTTAATAGTAATTTGCCAGTATACAACATAAAAGATGGTATATTAAAGAAGGTGACTTCTGTCTTGGCAATCTTCTTTCTGTGTCTGAGTATTTATCAGGATGTTTTTTTTCAATAAATGGAAATGCAAGATTTCCTAAAACTGAATAGAAATGTTCTTCATGCTTATTTTGTTTATTTATAAAATTTATATGGCCACCCAGTTTACGCTCTGGGCAGCTAACACCAACAAAAGTGATATAATAAAACCTCCATAAATCAAACAAAAATGAAATTAAAATAATCATAATACAATAATCAAGGTACCATATAACAGCCTCACCACACGAACCATATCTATATTAGGCTCAACTAATATCCCAGTGTAGCACCTGGAGGAAAAGCTAGGTCTTCACAGCCTTCCATGAACAATGTGGAATAATCATGTCAGGATCACCAGTTTGCTCTTTAACTTAGACCAGCTGCACCATTTTCCAGTAACTGAAGCTGTGTGACCACAATGGTGGTGATCAGTCCAACGGCCCCAGGCCCAGCACACAAGCTGAGCAAAAACCGGTACTGTTGCATCTTTTAGAAACATGAACAGCCATGATGGGAACATTGAGGGGTATGAAGCAAAAACTCCAGACTCTCCAATCTCTGGTTTTAAGTGTACCTCTTTTCTTTATTTCTATGTATATTAACAGTACAATGTTCTCTTTATGTTTAAGAAACATAGATTCAGTGAGATCCAATACCATAATTTTGCATACTTCTATTTCACACTGGGGAGTATCTTTTGATCTGTGTGGTATCCCATGACTTCTTTGCAACTAGATCGGTTTACTGCAAAAGTACATTTCTCAATTAGGGTATTTTTATAGGCAAATGATATCATCCTTTATAACTTACACTCAATATTTAATTAATTAGCTTTCTTGGGATATATTCAAACCCGAAAGTTTACTTGATAGAGTGCTATTTTCTGGAATGACAGAAGAACCCATGAACTGCATTCTCTTGTTCAAACTATTATTAGGTTATCACTTCTTTGTTTTTTGTTGTTTATTCGTTCAGTCGCTTCAGACTCTTCGTGACTTCATGGACCAGCCCACGCCAGAGCTTCCTGTCGGCCGTTGCCATCCCCAGCTCCCCCATGGTCGTGTCCGTCACCTCCAGAATATCATCCATCCATCTTGTCCTTGGTCAGCCCCTCTTCCTTTGGCCTGAGATTGTTAATGTTTCTTCCAGCGATTTTAACTCCAGCCTTGGATTCATCAAGCCCAGCATGTTGCATGATGTGTTCTGCGTACAGGTTGAATAGGTAGGGTGAGAGTATACAACCCTGCCATACTCCTTTCCCAATTTAAACCAGTCCGTTGTTCCGTGGTCTGTTCTTACCGTTGCTACTTGGTCGTTATACAGATTCCTCAGGAGGCAGACAAGATGACTTGGTATCCCCATACCACCAAGAACTTGCCACAATTTGTTATGATCCACACAGTCAAAGGCTTTAGAGTAGTCAATAAAACAGAAATAGATGTTTTTCTGAAACTCCCTGGCTTTCTCCATTATCCAGCGGATATTGGCAATTTGGTCTCTAGTTCCTCTGCCTTTTCTAAACCCAGCTTGTACATCTGGCAATTCTCACCCCATGAATTGCTGGAGTCTACCTTGCAAGATCTTGAGCATTACCTTACTGGCATGTGAAATAAGTGCCACTGTTCGATAGTTTGAACATTCTTTAGTGTTTCCCTTTTTTGGTATGGGGATATACATTGATTTTTTCCGATCCAATGGCCATTCTTATGTTTTCCAAATTTGCTGGCATATGGCATGCATCACCTTGACAGCATCATCTTGCAAGATTTTAAACAATTCAGCTGGGATACCATTGTCTCCTGCTGCCTTGTTATTAGCAATGCTTCTTAAGGCCCATTCAACCTCACTCTTCAGGATGTCTGGTTCTAACTCACTTACCACACCGTCAAAGCTATCCACGATATTATTATCCTTCCTATACAGATCTTCCGTATATTCTTGCCACCTCTTCTGCTTCTGTTAGGTCCTTGCCATCTTTGTTTTTGATCATACCCATTTTTGCCTGGAATTTACCTCTGATGTTTCTAATTTTCTGGAAGAAGTCTCTTGTCCTTCCTATTCTATTGTCTTCTTCCACTTCCGTGCATTGCTTTTTTAAAAATAATTCCTTATCTCTTCTGGCTAACCTCTGGAATTTTGCATTTAATTGGGCATATCTCCCCCTATCACTATTGCCTTTTGGTTTCCTTCTTTCTTGGACTACTTCCAGCGTCTCAGCAGACAGCCATCTTGCCTTCTTGGTTTTCGTTTTCTTTGGGATGTTTTTTGTTGCCGCCTCCTGAACAATGTTGCGAACTTCTGTCCATAGTTCTTCCGGGTCCCTATCTACTAAATCTAGTCCCTTAAATCTATTCTTCACCTCCACTGCATATTCGTTAGGAATATTAGTGAGCTCATATCTAACTGATCTGTGGGTCTTCCCTATTCTCTTTAGTCTGATTCTAAATTGTGCAATAAGAAGTTAGTGATCTGGACTACAGTCAGTTCCAGGTCTTGTTTTTCCCGAATGTATAGATGTCCGCCACTTTGGCTGAAAAGGATGTAGTCAATCTGATTTCGGTGTCGACCATCTGGCGAAGTCCATGTACTAAGTCGTCTTTTAGGTTGTTGGAAGAGTGTTTGTTATGCACAGTGAGTTGTCTTGGCAAAATTCTATCAGCCTATGTCCTGATTCATTTTGTTCTCCCAGACCATTCTATCGTTTTTTGGATTGTATCCAAGCACTGCTTTAGCCACTTTATTATTAATTATGAAGGCTACTCCATTTCTTCTGTGGTCCTCTTGTCCACAGTAGTAGATCTGGTGGTCATCTGATGTGAAGTGGCCCATTCCAGTCCATTTCAGTTCACTGACACCCAAAATGTCTATATTTAATCTTGACATCTCAACAATAACCACATCCAATTTGCCCTGGCTCATAGATCTTACATTCCAGGTTCCTATGGTGTGTTGATCCTTAGAACATCGGATTCGTCGTTCACCACCAGCACCGTCAGCCGCTAGCCGTCCTTTCGGCTTTGAGCTAGCTGCGTCATCACATCTGGGGCTAGTTGAACGTATCCTCTGTTCCTCCCCAGTAACATTTTGACCATCTTCCGACCTGGAAGTCCCATCTTCCGATGGTATACCGACATATCTCTGGTTGTACTGATCCATTTAGTTTTCATGGCAAGAATACTGGTGTGGGTTGCTGTTACCTTCCCCAGGGATCGTATTTAGTCTGACCTCTCTGCCATGACCTTCCCGTCTTGGGTGTCCCTTCACGGTTTAGCTCATGGTGTCATTTAGGTGCTCATGCTCCAGCACCACGACAAGGTAACAATCTCCTTTGCTGGAGAGGATATCACTTACTAAGCATAAAATATGACAAATACTCAAAGCCAGAATGCAGCTTGTTTTTTTTTTCAAATTATGCAACAAAAAAGCTGCCTTGTAGATTATAATTCCTGTAGTATCAGCCGCTGAGTGCAAGGAAAGGATATTCAAAATTATGATAATTATATTGGAGGCTGCCTCTTTATTAATGCTTACATTGGGAGTTAGTCTCATTGAACTTGGGGCATTACTTTTGAGTAGGCACACGTATAATTGTAGTATTATACTACTATTGGTCAAAGAAATTGCCCATCAGTCAGGTAATTTTGAAGAACTGCCCCAGCATATTAAGTTATTAGATGTTAGCTCCTTCTCTTCTGATAATTGTAATGGGAAGCTGCAGGCCACAATAATTGCACCATTTTAATTTTCTATGTAACTTCCTAGCAGGATAGGTTTTGTGTGTGTTTTAATTAGCAGTAAGAGAAGTGGAAAACTGATGTCTGAAAGCTTACTGGAATTCTAATCAGCAAATGAACAGTAGAGGAGTGCTTTGCTGTTAATGATTCAACATGATAAGTGACAAGGTATTTTTGCAAAAATTCTCAGGAAAAAAATTGCCAAGAATTTATGAAATAATCTTTTTAAGGAATCTGAAAAACAGGCTTGGGTTCCTTCTGCAGACTGAAAATCAGGAGTCTGGTAGCACCTTTTCTGACTAACAAATTTTATTAAGAGGCATAAGTTTTTGTGAGCTGCAGCTCACTTCATCAAATGCATAGAATCTATCTATCCATCAACACTGAACCTCTAGCTCAGAGCTTTCCAAACTTTTCATGTTGGCGACACACACCAGCGGTGGCGGCGGTGGCGCAGCAGTGGCAGCGGCGCGGCCTGCGGTGTCCTGGTGTGTCACACGCAAACCCGGAAGCGCTGATGGGGGGAACCGTAAGGAGTGGCATCCCTACCAATTAGTGCTGCCATCGCTGTTGCAGCAGCGGCGGCAGCGCTGATTGGCGGGGATGCCGCTCCTTACAGTTCCCCCCATCAGCGCTTCCGGGTTTGCGTGCGACACACCAGGACACCACAGACAACACAGTAGTGTGTTGCGACACACACTTTGGAAAGCTATGCTCTAGCTAATCTATTGTTTGTTTTTCATGACCTAAAAATCATGTTTAAAGGAGCTTACAATGATATCATGCAAAAAGCAAATATACTGAACAACACCAGTAACTAGGTAAGGTGAGGAGAAAGGACGACAAAAAGGTTTTTTTTTTTTACACAAAAAGCTACACAAAACTTTATTGGATACATATTTTCTGAAGTAATTTTGCTATAGCCGAAGGACAAATATCTTATTTCTAATAACCTGTTTACTATCACAATGGTACCTGGGCTGAATTGATGGGGAGATTATTTTGGAAGGAAGATTAGTAGAGACAATTGTATTGCAGTTGATTCTGTTCTCATTACCAGTAATCTGTGGGTGCAGCTATAGTCCCTAAAGATGAACCTGTACCCCCATTCTAATGTGTCACCCCTGAGTGGGTTGGCAGAACATTTCGAGTCTATTGTTGGTAATATGAATCGTGTGTGATGTTCCTCATCTAATAAGCAATTGCAGTGTAACACTAGCACATGACTAGGATAACTTACCAAGTAATTACTATAGAAGGGGGCGTGGTGGCTCATCGGGTAAGATGCCAGGATTGTCGATCAGAAGATCGCAAGTTCGGAGGTTTGAATCCCTAGCCCCGCGTGATGGAGTGAGCTCCCGCACTAGCTCCAGCTCTTGCCAACCTAGCAATTTGAAAGCATGCAAATGCAAGTAGATGAATAGGTACCACTTCGGTGGGATGGTAACAGCGTTCCACGTGCGTCATGCCGGCCATATGACCGTGGAAGTGTCTTCGGACAATGCTGGCTCTTCGGCTAACAAACGGAGATGAGCACCGGCCGCTAGAGTCGGACACGACTGCACAAATGTGCAGGGGGAACCTTTACCTTTACTTAATTACTATAGAATAAATTAAGATTCTCAAATTCTTTCAGAAATGTGGATAAAATTCCTTCTCAGGCTACTCATCAGTAAATGACATACGAGTGTGGCAATATCAAAATAATAAATATATAATTAGTTATGCGATTAATGGGTGAGAAATAGCAAAACAAGAGCAGATTGGGATAGGTAGCATTTCTGGTCTGTGAAAGCCTGTTTGTCCTTTCAATCAGCAGCAAGATGAGCAGAGAGCCAGACCAAATGGCAGGCAGGTGAACTTTTAGCATGCATCTTTAGGAGCTACAGCCTCCTACTTTTCTCCTCTAAGTACAGGAATCAAAATTCCAGCTCCAGCAAATGGTGAACCTAGTATTAAAATAATAAGCGATTAGTAGATCTACACTGGGCTCTATCAAATACATCAAAGAACAGGATAGTGCTGAAATGATTAAGTCAAGTGTCACCACAGGAACTGACTGCTTCTGTTAACTGCTACAGCAAAGCTTTCCAAACTTTTCATGTTGGTGACACACTTTTTAGACATGCATCATTTCGTGACACACTCTTACAGCAGGGCACAAGGCAGGCACTAGGACCTGCGCAGAATCACAGCAGGTTTGGAGGCAGCAAGGCACAAGGCAGGCACTAGGACCTGCACGGAATCACAGCAGGTTTGGAGGCAGCAAGGCACAAGGCAGGCACTAGGACCTGCGTGGAATCCTGGCAGGGCTCCGAGGCAGCAGCAGCTGGTACACACCCAGACACTGCAGCCGACACACTAACGTGTCCCGACACATAGTTTGGAAAGCTCTGTACTACAGCTTCTCAATCAATTATCTAAGTACCCATACTATTTTGATGAGCAAGTGGCAACTATTGTAAGGAAGGCCTTTGCACAGCTTCGTCTGGTGCACCAGTTGTGCCCTTTCCTAGATTGCGAAGCCCTTCAGACAGTCATTCATATTCTAGTCACCTCATGGCTCGATTATGGCAATATTCTTTACTTGGGGCTGCCCTTGAAGACCACTTGGAAGCTTCACCTGGTTCAGAATGCAGCGATGTGGGCAGCGATGGGAAAACCTTGGTATGCTTTATGACACCCCTGCTTTATGAGTTGTACTGGTTGCATTGCTTCCAGATGTGATTCAAGGTGCTAGTTATGACATATAAAGGCCCACAAGGCATACAGTCTGGTTACTTGAGGGACCGCTTATATACTGTAGCGCTGGCCTGGCCGATTTGATCCGACAGGGTTGCCACACTCCAAGTTCCTTCATAGATAATATAAATATAAATGAGATGGAGATGGAGATGGAGATGGAGATGGAGATGGATGGGGAGAGAGAGTGAGTAAAATATACTATACACATGCACACACACTTATTATTTGGCTCATGCTACATGGTATTTAATTCACATGTACATAGCTTTCCAGCTTCTCTGCCACTAAATCCATCCTAATGATCCTAGTAGTTTTTAAATAAATGCATGAATGATGGATGAATGAATGCATGAATGAATGGGTTGCTTTTTAAGAAACATATTGCTATCTATCTCTTAAGATTTCTACTATATATTTACATGCAATATACCTAGAAGGTTTGAATAAGTATACATTTGCCAGCACTGAAAATTATTGCCCAAAGTACTGTAATGACTTACTGTTATTCCTGTTCATTATAATAATGGATTTTGTACTCCAGAGAAAATCCTGTACCAAGCTGACATCATTTCCTCTCTATCTAACAATAAGTCACTAATTGTGGCATAATTATTGTTTTTTTTCTCAGAAAAGAACAATAGGGGGAAAAACTGCAGGAGAGAAATCATGTGAGTAAGAGTTACTGCATCTTTTGTGATAAAGAATCACTTATAAAAATTGATGCTAAATTATTGGTTTATCCTCATCAAAAGGTCAGGAAACTAGCAGGAGGCATTTTTGAAAACGTTCCTTTTCTGAACCAACCCCCAATTTGGAGGACAACAGAGCATATATCTAATGTAATGGATCCTCCACCATTATTACTAGACTAAGGTGAAATCTTAGGTACACATAATTCAGTGAGGACTCTGGGAGAAACTATGCCAAAGGCTGTACAGTAGATTCTTGTAGATGTCCTAGACCAGTCTTCTGCAGTCTGATAGATCAAGGCTAGATGTTAGACTTCACTCTAGAGCAGGGTCTCCCAAACTGTCAGGTGTCCCTTGGGGAGGTGCAAACAGAGTCCAGGGGAGGTGTGAAGAATCTTTTAGTTACATTGTTAAAATAAATTCACCTTTCTCAATGTTTCATTGTATTGTTTTCATTGTTGATTTGTGTTCATTTTGGTGTTTGGATTTTTAAAGGAGATGTGTACATTAAGATTATACTAAAGAGAGGTATGATGGCACAATGTTTAGGAACCCCTGTTCTAGAGATAATAGGTGTCCAACACATGTTCTGGGGGATGCTAGACTGGGGAAGACTATTCTAAATTGCACAGATTAGGTTTGAATATAATATAGTAGTGATATAGTTTCAGCACTGCTGGTAATATCTGAGATTCTTTCTAATACTTTGTTCTGGAAACTCTGAATAAGGTATTATTTATTTTATAGCATCTAACATGCTATGCACCTTCAAGCAGTGTACACATTGAAACACATGTTATATGGTTTAAAATAAAACATGTAAAAATTAAGTATATTAAAATATAGAAAACGTATAAATGAATGACCATAAGTAAAAGAATAGTATGGTTTTAAGATGTCCATGAAGAAGATATGCTATTCCTGGTTGATGCCAAATGAATATCCACAGGAGGTGGAGGACTTTCATTGATCATCAGAGTCGTCAGATTTATGTGGGAGATGGTATTTTCTCAAGTATCCTGATCACAAGTTCTTAAGAGTTTTATAAATTATTGGCCTATTGGCCAATCAGCAATCAGTGCAGTCCTTTCAACAGTAATGCTAGATGGAAATGGCTATAGATGCACTACATAATAACTTAGTTGCTGCATTTCATCTGAACTAAATAAGAGCAACCCCATACAGAGAGCACTACACTGAGACATATCCATTGCAGAGATTACTGTCGCTACAACAGCATTAGTTGATATACCAACCAAAGGTAATAAAAGGTGAGCACTTGTCTCTACAGCAACTTGGGCTTCTAAGGACAATTACATTTCTATTACCACCTTAGGCTATGTACATTTTCCTTCAAAGGAAGATCAATCTCAACCAAGACTATTTCTTTCTCAGATCCAGGGTGTAATATATTTACCTTTTTTATTTGTACAAATGATTGTATTGTGAATGTGTGAAATCTTATGAAATAGCATGCTATTTAGTAATAGCCATATCAGGCTGGAGGGTGCTATGTTAGAGGGTGCTATATTTTCCTATGCTATGCAGGAAAAGTCTTCAGAAGCAAAATGAGACACGTTTTTTGAATGTCTCCTCCACCACTTGAGAAGACTTTTTTTTTCCTGATAGCCCTGAACAAGCTATAAGCAAGAGATGAGACAATTTGCAATCCTCTTTCTCTCACTGTTCTTGGATTATGCACCTTTCCACCAATATCATATCTACACTGACTCATAATCAGTGATATAGGGAGGAGTCCTATATCAAGAATTGCACATTGTATACAATACAATGCACACAATATACCCTAGGCCTCTATGTTTATGAACATCAGAAGTGTTGTCGAGCATATACTCTTTGAAGTGGCAATCATGTCCTCACCATGGCTACCTCTTCCTACTATATTACCTCTCACAAGGAGATACCCCCACCCTAGCTGATCCTGGCAGTTCTGTTGCAGGGACTGTCCCAGTCATGAGATTGATAGATGATAGATGATAGATAGACAGCTGGTTCAGGGTTGGCAGAAAAAATAAGTCTTCTTTTCAAGTGGTGGAGGAAACATTCAAAAAATGTCTCTCACTTTCCTTCTGAAGACTTTTCCTGCTGTTTCAACTCCTATTTCTCAATATTGTGCTTTCAATAATCACCTGAGTGAACATATGCATGTCTCAATATTTAAAAAAAGGCATGTGGTTACTAATTATATATTTAATCCGTTCAATTGTGTCTGATTCTCGGAGACGCCTGGACAAGTCCCTGCAGTTTTCTTGGCAAGGTTTTTCAGAAGTGGTTTGCCATTGCCTCCTTCCTAGGGCTGAAAGAAAGTGACTGCCCAAGGTCACCCAACTGGCTTTGTGCCTAAAACTAGAACTCATGGCCTCCCGGTTTCTAGCCTGATGCCTTAACCACTACACCAAATTGGATCTCATACTTTTTATGTAGTTCTCATCAAAATGTTTCTAGACAGTGAAGGTGCAATTGCCATATGCATTAAAAGTGCAATCAACCAACTCAGAGGGAACTGTATGAAGATCACAGGGAGCAGGAAGTTGTGTATCCTGATATACACCTATATTTGCTATCTCCTGTGAAGAATTATTTCCACATATGGAGATCTCATCTGAACTTGCTTGACTGTGGCTGTGTTCTCAGGACATATTGAAGCCACAAAACTAACCCACCACATCTCAGCCTCACATAGTGTGCAAATCCAATCAGTGTAGTTAGTTTGTGATTCAGTGTGTTGTGCAAACCCAGAAAATGGGGTTAACTGAGAAAACCATGGGTAAGCATATTGTGTTAATAAAACCAATATTTGAGGATACCATACCAAAAAGAGTCATTGTGGATATAAAATGTGGATTCCTGTATGGATGCCTGGAATTGAAGAAGGAAGAAGGGATACAAATATAACAATCCAAAGGTCCATAATGTCCTTATTGTATCCCATTAGTATCATGATTTTGAATATAAAACAGTATCACAAAAATTAACTGAGTTCATTAATAGTATTATTTGTAATGGCTACAATTTAATTTTGGAACTTCTGCTCATAGGCATCCATTCCTGATCATGATAACATCAACCTTATCAAATGTGCATCATAATGTCACAGTGCAAACCCTGCCATTTGTATTTGTGTCATGGCAATACACACAACTATGTAAGGGGTGGAGTTTGGGAGTTGCAAATCCTAACACACGTTTCATTATTTCCCTGAGGATGCTTCTGGTACAGTTTAAATTATTCATTTTAGTCACTGCACACTAAGAACTATATTGACAGAAAAGACAGAAAAGTAAGTTGAACTCACTCTTGCTGAATACACGTACATTTTTGTTGCCAACAATATGGAGGTGGTTTACATTGCTGTCTTCTGGAATATTTTTCTATCTCCCAGTATATCCTATCCCCATGAAATTCCCTGATGATTTCCCATCCAAATACTAACTGGAGTCCACCTTGCTTAATTTCTGAGCCCAGATGAGATTGACGAAGTTTTGCCTGGAAAGCTAAGCAGGATCAGAATTGATTAGTCATTGTATGAGGGACCATCTTCAAATAGTCTACAGCTATGGACTAAGAAGTCAAACAAATTCCAGAAGGCGGCAATGGCAAACACTTCCCTATTATTGCCAAGGAAACAATATGGTTGTGTCAGTTAAGTAAACAAAATCAAACTGAAGGAGAGTTTAACTCTTACAGAGAACAGTTCAGGGATTTTAAAATATTTGAATGTTCTCTTCCTTTCAGTTTTGTATGTATGTTATATACAATATGTGTATTATACTTTGCTACTACACCAGAGTGCAATATTCTTAGAATTTCATTTACTCTAGTTATCACATGATGATCTAGTTCTGATGTTTTCCTCTTTTATTTTCCTTTGTTTTCTTTTCATTGTTTTGTCTTTCACATTTATACTTCCTGAGGTAAAAAAAAAAATCTCTGGAGAGAATGTGGAAGATAAAGCCTGTTTCTGCTACCAATAAGAAGGAAAATAGCTTCTAACAATATTTTACAACAAATGAAATATAGCAGCTGAAGTTGCCTTCCTTTATTACAGCAG